>JABTXL010003386.1:3068014-3131546 GCA_025134845.1 Neodon shergylaensis
TGAGGTTTCAGGTGCCAATGTCATTCTCAGTCTCTTTGCCTCCTCCCTGTGGATTAAGAAGGTCAGCCCTCAGCTAGCCTGCCAGGATGGCTCTGTTCTGTCAGCATGACCTCTAACCCCCAAACCATAAGTCCAATTAAATTCTTTCTTCATGATGTCACACCAGGAAAAACGTAACTGACACATTAGGTAGGCAGGACTGTTAGACCTACTTGAATTTCTTTTGTCATTTCTTGACTTATTCCATTGTCAAAAAAAAAAACACCTTTTCCTGGATTTCATTATTTAACTTGCATATATTTACTGCCAAATTCTGATAAATACTTTTTTTTGGTCATGCGTAGGAAGGTAACTTCTATTTCAATTTTCCTAAAGATTTTTAATAAGAAAAGTTAATTAAATGTTCCTTAAGAACCTATTGAAGTAATCATATGGTTTTTCTCCTTTAATTTACTAATGGGATGGATTATGTTGATGGCTTCCCTAATATGGAGCCTCTGTTGGGTTTTTTATAATTTCACTAAACAAACATCTAGTGCCCCAAATTAAAGGAACTCTCCGGTACTTATTTATTAGTATTATAAATGGAGCCTGTTTCTTTGGCTTTTCTGTGGGTCTCTGGGATGGAAGAATGTGGGGCTATTGATTTTCTGTGTGTGGTTTTTATCTAGTCTACAAATGAGACACGCTTGACTTTCTGGCTTTCTGTCTGTCCCCTTGACTAGTCCGAGCACCCTGTCTCCCCAAGCTGATGCCTTCTCCTTCGCTCCTGTGGCTTTCTGGGAACATGAGTGTGAGGAGTGTCCTCTGTGTGCCAGGCTCTGGGCCGGGCTCGCTGACCCTGGCTCCCACCGCCACTTGTCAGGGCAGAGCTGCGACAAAAGCATCTCTTCAGCTGCTGTACTGAGGGCAAAGTTTCAAAGAGGGGTCCCCAAAGTCACCGAGAGGCTGGTCGGGACTTGAACATTTTAGCCCTCTGGTCAGGCCCCCTTTGAGAGACATGAGTAACTTAACCTTGACCCAGAGGAAAAACAGGCTGGAATCACAGTGGACAGAACTGGCAACAACTTGGGAGCGGGTATATGTCCTCATCTTAAAACTTCATAATGGTCTCTGAGAACTGTAGCCTGGCCTTGTCCTAGGTTTCTCTGGTGTTTCTCTCCTACCTCTGCGACTGGTGGCATCTCAATGTTCACTGGGACTTCTTCTGCCCACCTGCCTCTTCCTGCCTCAGCCCTGGACTTCCTGCTGTAGTGAGATTTTGGTTCTTCTCCATCCCATCACTTTTGACCAGCTTCTTCCTCTCCCCAGAGTCCGTGCCTGCCAGCCTGGGTCCTGTCATCCCCCTTGCCTAGTCCCAGTTGCCCTAATTATTCTCGGAACCCTTACCTCTGGTCTCTGGCTGATTCTCACACCCACTTCTGGCTGATGCCTTTTGAATTTCTCTTGCCTCCTCCAAAGATGGTGGTTGACATCTTACCGTCAGTTAAGCCTTACAGAGGGAGCTGACCAGGCGGGCCAAGGTGGCCGGTGCCATGTGTGCTACAATCGCTGGGCTCTGTGCTCAGCACAGCTCACATTCATTTAAGTCCAACTCCCGTGTGGGCTTGAGGCAGCATGTCTGTTGTATCTGATAGGCAGCAGAGGGCTGCTATCTGAGTCCTCAGGCTCAGGGCTTCCTGGGTGCAGCCCCCTGTCCAGACTCTTGGGACACAGTAGCAAATTCATTCTAGCAAAGGTAGGAAGCCGCTTCCTGCTCAAGGAGGAGAGCCTGAGCCCCCAAGAACTACCTGGACTTCACTTATCCCTGCCCACCATAAGATATTGGGGATACTGGGGTTCAGGGATAAGATGTGATTTCTCAGAAGTCACCTGGATGGAATTTTAACCCAGGCCCTTCTGACGCCAGACCTCCCTCTAGGCATCTTCTCATTCCCTCACAATGGTCAGATAAGGCTAGCTCTGCCAGGTTGGCAGGGCACATCTGAGTGACTGGCCTACCCTGGGGCAGGTACAGCAGACACAACCCCCTCCTCCACAGTGCTGCCAAAGCCCTGCCTGGAAGACTCAACACAAAGCCCCAACCAGTGAACACTTTGCTCATCTGGGTGGTGACCTGGATCAAGAAAATTGATCATCCCTTGATCATGAGCTCCCGGAGTCCTCACCAGAATGGGGTGTGAACACCTGAGAGGGGCCTACCTGGACTGAAAGCATCAATTATTCCTTGATAGCGAGCTCCCAGAGTCCTTGCCGGAGTGGGGGGGTGAGCATCTGGAGTCACAGGTGAGGTCCCTCAGATGTCCCTGAAGGCCCTTTCTCAGGAAATGAAGGAAGCCCCATGTGTGGTACCGAGGGAATCACAAGATCTTCCTGGGAGGGCCTCCTACAGTTTCCCCTTTGTAGCAGGGGTTATAGGAACTCTCTAAGACTTGACCTACATCTGGTCATTGAAGCATCACCCCACTGGACGGTTCTGTGATGTCACTGTCTCCATTCATCTGTGGGATACCAAGGCTCGGGTCAAGCTGGAATAACTGTGAGCTGACGTGGCGCTGCCTGTGGTGGCCTGGTGTCTGCCTGCACGCTCTCATTTAGCCTTCACGTTCGCTCCTCGCTCTCGCGGAGGACACATTCTAGGATGTGTTCTGTGACCCGAGTTTTCCCGTCTCGTCTACAACAGGGCTGGGAGGTGACTCCGTGCATAAAGCCCTTGTCGTGCCAGTGTGAGCAGCTGAGCTCCTAGCTCCAGAATCCATGCAAAGCCAGCCTAGGTTCATCCTCCCAGCGTTGCCACAGGGAGGTAGAAGGCAGAAGCGAGAAAATTCCCAGAAGCCCATGGGAACAGCAGTGAACCCCAGAGAGACCCTGTCTCACAGCAAAACAGAAGGTGGAGACTAACACTGGCCATCCTGTGCCCTCCATGTTTGCACTGTGCAGTGTGTGTGACACTCAGCCACATACAAACATGAGCACACATGTACAACGCCATGCCATCTGTGTTTAACCAGCACAGTTCCCCGGATGCTTGAGTCACCTCTTGATTGCTTCTGCTGACAATATAATTAACCACTGTGTTTCTAGTTTGTATTATTATACTTTATTTAAGAAACAGCAAGGGGCTGGAGAGATGGCTCAGCAGTTAAGAATATTTGCTGTTCTTGCACGAGACCTGGGTTCTGTTCCCAGCATGCACATGGGGCAGCTCACAAGCATCTGTAACTCCTGCTCCAGGAGATCCGAGGCAGTCCGACATGCAAGCATGCACACACACACACAATAAATAAATAAAATAAAATCTTTAGAAAGGAAAAACAGGAAGAATATATGCTCAATGTAGACACAGCTATTGCAGCCTGATGTGTCTTCGGTCTGTCTTCAGACTGAGTTCACCATGAACTCGAAACCCAGAACAGTTAAGGGAACAGCCAGACCTGTCCCTACCCCCTAATTTCTCTCCTATACACCTAGATACAGTAGCGGATAGAAATAAAACCAAAAAGCCCAGGGTTGTCTCTGAGACCCAGGACACTGGTGTGGGGGCACAACTGCCCACAGAGCCTGAAGAAGAAACCCAGCCAATTTGTTGGGATTAAAAGCTTCCGAGGCTAAAATGTGCCAGCCTCTCTTCTGCCCCCCTGGGGGTGGCTGAATCTGTGCACACCCCAGGACCTGGCAGAGCTGGCCAGTTGGGGAGATTCCAGCAAAGCTGTCTGAGTGAAGCCCCCCTCAGGTCTCTAGCACTCACACAGCTCCGGGGCTCAGGCGGCTCTCAGAGGCTGGCTTCTCTCAGCACTGGTGGAGGTTGGTGGCCTGATTGATAGTGGCCTCTGTAGAAAGTGGTGCTGGGATTTTCCATTAGAACCGGGAAGCTCGCTGCTGTGGCTTTTTAGAAGGTCAGAGGGCAGGGCTGAGAAAAATACCGACAAAGCAGCCAGATGCCTCTTTCGCGGGCCTTTCTGCTCAGTCTGTTCCCCTCCTGCCTGTCCTGGGGTTGAGGATGCAGCAGGCCTGTGCAAGGTGAGTTGGTGCTGATCTGAGCCTATATCCCTGCCACACTCACTCCTGACCACAGGCACTTCCTGTGGCCTCAGCCTCACTTCCTGTTGCCTGTTAGGTCTTGGAGGATTCAGAGTCCTTTCCTGACTCTTCGGGAGTGTGCTCTCCTCCTACTGCCTAGGGAAAGAGCATAGCTGAGGTGTGGTTGAGAAAACAGAACCTAGTGCTCATTCCCTGTTCCTCTCTGCCCATCCATCTGTCCTTCAGTCCGTTTTCCTTTGTCCCTTCATCCTTCTTTCTCATTTCCCCCCTCTCCATCCTCTATGCCCTGACACATCCATCCATCCTGTACTCTGCGTCTGACTGGCTCAGAACCACTCCCATGGCTCCCAGTGCTGAATGAAATTCTGCCCTTAGTGTCTGTGAGGGTATTCCTTCAGGAGAAGAGGCTCATGCCTCCTCCCTCAGTCTGGGAACTCCTAAAGGCAGGAGCTGCATGAAGTAGGAGAAATTGCTAAACACAGAACCCTTCCTTTCTTTGTGTTGTACTGAAAGCCCCAGTTACCTTCCCTTCAAGGCCAATGAGGTGGGAGTTGATGGTACATCAGACACTTGTCTTGTTGCAAAAGCAGTGTACTGGAGGGTTTGTTGTGGCTCACAGTACAAGGATGTGGTTCATCATGACAGGGAAGGCACAGCAGCGAAGCTTGAGGTGGCTGGTTACACAGCATCCACAGTCAGGAAGCCGAGAGAGGCAGAGACTGGTACCCAGCTCACTTTCTCCATTTTATTCAGTCCAGAACCCTGGCCCATGTGATGGTGCCACCCACATTCAGGATGGATCTTCCCACCTCAGTTAACTTAGTCTAGAAGCTTCCTCACAAATGTGCCCAGAGGCTTGTCTTTTCAGTGATTCTAGATTCTGTCAAGTTGACAGTATTAACCACCACGGATGGCTCAGTCTGTTAAGTGCTTGCCTGACAAGCAAACAGATCTGAGTTAGATTCCTAGAACCCACATAAAAATCTCAGCATGGGGAGGAAGAGACAGGAGGATTCTTGGGGTTCAGCAGTCTACCAGTCTAACCTAATTAGTGAGCTTCAGGCTTACCAATGAGACTGTCTCAGAGGAGGACAGTTCCCGAAATCCACACTCAAAGTTGTTCTCTGATTGCAATGTACACACATGTACATGCAATCCTGACACACACACACAAGCATACACAACCTTACACACACATAAAACCCTCTCTCTCACACACACACACATAAAACCCCAACACACAAACACACAAGCACCCACAACCCTCACACACACACATAAAATCCTCACACACATGCAATGCAACGCTGACACACACACACATGCACATGCAATTCTGACACACATGCAATCCTGATACATACACATGCAACTCTGATACACACACATGCAACTCTGACACGTACACGCAACTCTGACACACACATAATTCTGACACACAGATATATACAACTCTGACCCACAGATACATGCAAGTTTGACACACACGTGCAATGTAACCCTGACACACATACACGCAACTCTTATTTTTTTTTCTTTTGAATTTTCGAGACAGTTTTTCTCCGTAACTTTTGGTTTCTGTCCTGGAACTAGCTTTGTAGACCAGGCTGGCCTCGAACTCATAGAGATCCGCCTGCCTCTGCCTCCCAAATGCTGGGATTAAAGGCATGCACCACTGCCTGGCTACATGCAACTCTTGACACACACACACATACATGCATGCACATGCAACCCTGGCATACACACAAGCACACACAACCCTGACACACACACGTAGAATTTTTTTAATTCCTTTATAAAAAGGCTCAAAACTTACAAAGCGGAAAGATGGCTGCAAAGCCAGTCACAGCCGGCTGAAATCTGAGCTCTGCCGCTGCTGGTTTGGGATTCTGTGGGGGCCCCGTGTCCTCTGGTTCTGGTACAGGGTGGCGCTGCACAGAGGGAGAGAAGTTAATGCTCCTTGTCTACAGCCTGCCTAATGTATCCACATGCCAGGAACTATGCTAGGACCGGAATATAATTGTTATAAGACAAACAGAATCCCTCCTCTAGTGGGGTAAGGAGACAGACCATTAATTAAGTAATTAACAAGAAAATAGCAGGCGGTGATAAGCGCGGCGCAGATAATTGAGGATGTGTGATGGGGAGTAGCTATAGCGTTCTTTAGGTGGCAAGGCCAGAAAGGAGGCAGTGGAGAAAGTGACACTGACACCTACTGGACTGTATGGTAAGAAGGAGGGAGCCATGCGCAAACCGAGGACCTGTGGTTGCAATAAAATACCCTGAGAAAGGCGACTTAAGGGAGAAAGGGCTTTAAGCCCTCTCACAGTTCAACAGCAGGGTCCTTCCGTCATGGCAGCGGTGGCAGGGAAGCCATAGCAACAGGAATGTGAGACGGTGGTCACATCACATCCACACCCAGGGACACAAGGGGTTGGATGATGTTGCTGTTGCTGGTCCTCTCCTTTTCCCCATTAACACAGTGCAAAATCCCAGATAGGGAATGGCGCCACCCACAGTGGGTGGGCCTTCCCACCTCAGTTAACCTATGATGAAGATAATCCACACGGGCCTACTTAAGGGTCCCAATCATTCTAGAGGTTGCCAAATTGACAGCTGGCACTGACAATGGCAGAGAACATGCCGGGCAGAGGGGCTACCTAACCAAGGAATGAGCTTGGTGGTACCGTTGACTTTAAGCACTGGGCCTGGAACATGGAGGGGCAAGGGACAAAGAGTTTAAGTCTTAGAATCCTGGCTGTCCCACAGCAGGCCTGGTAGAGCTTATCCTTAACACAGTGGGACTGGGGACTTCCTGGAGAGGTTTGTATGGTGTGTGCATGTGTTCACGTGTGTACGTATGTGTGTGTGCATGCATGTGTGTGTGTGTGTTTGTACATAGACCAAAGGTCACGTGTCTTCCTCTACGGATCTCCACTTTTGAGGCAGGGTCTCTCACTGAACCCAGAACTCACCGACTGAACTAGACTGGCTGCCAGTGAACCTGTCTCTTCCTGTCCCTGCCTTATCCCCAGTGCTAGGTTGCAGACAGGGGCCACCGTTCAGCTTTTATGTGGGAGCTGGGGATCTGAACACAGGCTCCCATGGTTGTTGAGCAAGCGCTTCATGGGCTGAGCCATCGCCCCAGCCCCTGTGTGGAAGAATTTTATAGGCTCTGACTTACATTTCCAAAGGAATTCTCTGGTGGTGGGGCAGAGCCTGGACAACGAGGGGTTGTACGTCAGGATGGTAAAGGGGGTGCTACGTTAACAAAATAGCCCCCAACCTCAGTGGCAGGGTATACATGTACTTCTCATTGACAAGGTCAGAGGTGCAGCTGTCCCTGGTGAGGTGGCTCTGAGATCCATTCCATCTGTACTGTCTAGTTTTATTTCAACTTGACACCAGTTAGAGTCATTATGGAAGAGGAAATCTCAATTGAAAGAATGTTCCCACCAGATTGGCCTGTGGGGCATTTTTTTGATTAATGATTGACATGGGAGGGCCCAGCTTCCTGTGGGTGGTGCTACCCCTGGCCTGGTAGCCCCTGGTAGCCCTGGTAGCAGGCTGAGCGAGTCATCAGGAGTGAGGCCGGCCATGACCTCTGCTTCAGTCCCCATCTCTGGGTTCCTGCTTTATGTGTCTGCCCTGACTTCCCTCAGTGACGGAGCATGACCTGGTAATTATAAACTAAAATAAACCCTTTCTTCCTAACTTATTTATGGCCATGGTGTTTCATCGCATAACAGAAATGAACAAAGACACCAACTAATGTATCTTCCCTTTCAGTGTGCACAGAGACCATCTGAAAATGGTGTTACACAAATACAAGAAAGCCGCGTTTTTGCTTTGTGGTTCCAGAAACAGCTTAGGTTATTGTTGCTCATATTCCACTGGCTGGAATTCAGCAGTAGCTGCAAGGGAGTCTGGAAAATATGTTTTTTCCTAGTTGCTCAGGTAGAAGCTGGTACAGTGGTATCTGGTGAGCTCAGAGCTCCATCTGTGATGAGGTCAGAGGTGGATGTGGGGAGGAGGGCTGAGAGGATCTGACAGACTTCCAGAGCCGGGGCTGGTGGTGACTGCATGTGACTGGTGGCCATGGGGAGGCAGACAGATGTTCAGTATCATTGGACGCCTGCTGCTATGCTTAACTGGGAAGCTCCACTCTGCAGAACTCTTATAGTAATTCCTCACAATGGGGCCATTGTCCTCTTGTTTTGTAGGATGAGGTCAAATTCCCCAAATGGCTTCTCTCTACTTCTGTGAGGTCAATAGGCAGAGATATTCTCCCAGAAAGGTTGCCAAATGTAACAGTCATAAACCCTGGAGTGTAGCACCTGAGTGGCATTTAGAGATGTTCGTGTCTGCTCTCTGCATTTGGCAGGGGAAGGAGTGCCCCAAAGGTGACTATGGACTCGCGCCTGCTGCAGAGGTGGCCAGTGTCTAAACAGGACCTGAGTCTGGGTGTCTCATGTGTCTCCCATGCAAAGTAGTCAGTTTCAAATTTCTCCTTTTTCAGAAAGGCCAAGGGCACAAACAGCTGGAAAAACTCCTGAGGGTAAAGCGTCTTCTCTGAGACCTGAGGGAAGGGAAAGAGGGTATTTGGTCCTGCAGCCATAATGGGACCTTCTCATCTTGCCTACTTACCCTCTCATTCTCTCTCTCCCCGAACCCCAGACTTCTCTTTGGAAGGAGGGGGGATGCCAGCCTCATGTGGCTGTGAAAAGGGCATGTTCAAGCTGGAGGGAAAGCTCAGAGTGGATCCTGAGAAATCCTCAAGGATGGACACAGAAGAAGGACAGGGGACGCTGAGCCCCGCTGCAACCCAGCCCCTCACACCCTACATACTAAGGTGGATCAGCTTATCCTGGGTCCCAGGAACTAAGTGTCTCACGTGTCACCTTCAAGCTTGCAAACCACCCTCTGCCCTGCTCCCACTGTTGTCATTGCCCACGTCTTTCTGCCTTGCCTGGTGCCGCTGGAGCCAGGCAAGTGGTCTCCAGGCTTCTACTCTGTTACCTAGTCAAATCCTTCATGAAACAGGATGAACACAATAAGTATGACCCTTCATCAAGAGGACTTCTCTCCCACACCCCCTTCCACGGTGCAGCCATAAGGCCTGGGTATAACTAAACACCCTCAGACCCATAGTCAGAGACCCCAGGAGCCACAGGAAAGCCTCGCTTCCCAGAGTCATGTGACCAGCCCATTCTCCTGGTGGCATTGTGGTGGTGCACACCCACAATCCCAGTATTCTGGAAGCTGAGGCAGGAGGATCTTAAACTCAAAGCTAGCCTGGGCTACCCATCGAGATCCTGTCTCGAAAAGGGCAGAGGCTTCTGACATTTGTCCTGAGTCAAACTGAGTGGGTGTGGGAGAGAAAAAGCTGTCCTTGGAGAGAGAACCAGGTTTCAGAATTCTGGCAATAGTTCATGAGCCCTCTGTGGCCCTGCTTAGGGAGCTGTAGGCTGGACCCCACTGCCCTGTTGTTATCCATGGGCACTCAGAGGCAGCTCAATAAAGAGACTTTTAAAGCCTTTTAATACTTCACAGGGAATCTATCCTTAGCCAAAGTACCAATTAAAGAGCTAGGCAGTTCAACATGACTTTATTACCCACATTTGGTCTGGAGGGGAGACTTGGGCAATAAGTCTACAAAACCATCCCCCCACACCTCTCCCCCCATGTGCTTACTCCAGCAGGGACTCTATGCCTTCTTCTGGTCTCCAGTGAGAGCAGAGGATACTCTTCTCTGGGAGTGTCCCTGCCATAGAGAGAAAGGTATCATGAAACTAGGAACTCGGAGAAGCTCTCTTAATGGAAGTTTTCAGCCAAACACTGAAGGGTGGGGGATGTCAGACACCTGGGTCAGAGACCCTGCAAGCAGAGGCAGGACCAAGAAAGCTAAACTAGAATGACAACCAGGCTATTCTATGCCCTGGATGCAGTGCTAAGTTCTTTATATATGACCTCTGATCTGTCAGAACACCCCTGGCTCTGTTGTCACCATTCTGCAGGTGGGAAAACTGAGGCCCAGGTCAGTTTGACCCGCCATTCTTCTGGCTACTGCTGGAGGTAGGCAGGTGGTTTCAGGGTTTCTGCTGTCAACTCCAAGGCTGAAAAGTGGCGAGAGGAGTAAGGAGGATCTTAGAATGGTACATTTGTGAGGCAAACTGTCTGCTTTCAAAGCCCACTGGTCTCCATTCCCCCCTTCTGACTTCCCCTGAGAACATCTCTCTCTGTCCACTCAAGGATCCAGAGCTGGGCCTCCCACCTAGACTGGCCTGGCCTGGACCTGTCTCTTATTGGCTGTCTTCATTCTTGTTTTCATAGATGCCATTAATACTAAATCCCTCCCAAAGGACTCTCTGTTGGATGATCTCTTCAGTTTTGTTAATGGTCTGAGAATTCCTCACTGACCATCAGATAGGCTGCTGCCCACACCATGTTCGAGCATAGATGGTCCAGCAAGGTGTCTCTCATGGTGCCACTTCATTCAAGAATCTTCTGAAGAGACTCTGTCTGTGACTACGGTCCATAAGAGCACAGTGGTCACTCAGATATGTGTCTTTTCACTCAGCCAACCATCCCTCTGCCTATCCATCCTTCTACATATCCATTTACCCATCTATCCAATTATTTATTTATTCACCTATCCATCCACCCATCTATCTTTCCACATATTATTTCATCCATCCACCTGTCTATCCACCAACCTATTCATCCATCCATCCATCCATCCACTCACCCATCACCCATCAATCTTCCATATATCCATCCATCTACTCACCCATTCATCTGTCTTTCTACATATCCATGCATCCATCCACCCGCTCATCCATCTACCCATCCTTTTATAACATCCATCTGTTCACCATCTATCCATCCATCTGCCCACTCACACATACATGCATCTTCCCATCCTCCCCCTCATCCCTCTACCTCCCCCCAACACACACACACATCTATGTGCCTGTCTAGTACCTCTGTTTGAGCATGGCTCCTTCCCCTGTTCTCTTAGCACTGTAGCTGGAACTTTCTAGACACTGGAGAGTTAATTCACTTTACTCATTGGCCCTGAAACTTCATCAGTGCCCTGCAGTGACCCTAGAGAAAGTGACAGGCCAGGTCTTGCCCAGGTTTGTACTTCTATTCCCCAGTCCTTCTTTCAGCGGAGAAGTGGATAGAAGGCTGAGATGATGGCTCAGCTGGTTGAGTGCTCATTATGCAACCATGAGGAGCTGCGTGTAGATTCCTGGCCACAAAGCTGGGTATGGATACTGCCTGCCATCCCAGCAGAGTAGCTCAAGGGCTGTCCATGGTGCTTCCCACTCTCCATGGTCACAGAGGAGCTGCCTTATGCAGACACTGCCAGCCAGTGCCCTGGGCTCCTTCCAGGATTGAGTGCCTTGCTGTGACCTTCTAAGGTCTGTCCACCCTGCTGGAGCATGTCAGGTCTGTCCATTGTGGAAGCTCACCGAGAGTCTTCGCGCTGGCTGCTCGCCCTTTCCTCCCATTCTGTGTGCCAGGTCTCTGGGAAGGAGAGGCCAACCCAGCAAAACATTACTTCCTAAAGACTTCGAACAAACCCCGTGAAATCCCTGCTCCCCCAACCTCTCAGAATAGGCAGGAGATGGAGGCCAGCTCCCCTTTCCCGAACCCAGCATGGGTGCCAGCAGAGCCACCCCCTCCCTTGGCTCTGGTGCTCCGGTTCCTGCCAGGAAAGGACTTGCTAGCTGTCTCCGCAGCCCACCGTCTCAGTGGCTTCTCTTTGCTCTCGGTAATATTGGATTAGCCCACTTTCTTGCAAGCTGATTTTCTATTTGCATAATCCTCCCCTCTTGGAGTTGCGAGGCCCTCGGTGATAAGCCGATGGGCCAGGGCAGTCAAGCAAATTATACTGTTGATTCTGAGCACCCGTTGAAAGTGGAAGGAGGCTTTTTTTTTAAAGAAAGTCATACGTATTATTTTTAATCTTCACCCTCCTTGTGACCAGTAGTGATATTGTCATGCAAGATGCCTTTGCCTGTGCCTCCTGGAATGTAACCCCTTCACCAAACCACAGCAGGAGAGAGACGAAAGTCAGAGCTAAGGAAGGACTTACCCCGTGAAGAAACTGCACGAAAGAAAGAAAGGAAGAAAGGAAGGAAGGAAGGAAGGAAGGAAGGAAGGAAGGAAGGAAGGAAGAAAGACGCCTTGGAATGACAATGCTTTTCATTTTACCCATAGATATAACACACTCCTGTCTCACTGCCCTGGAACATGGCTGGGTTACTAGAACAGGCTCCCTTCCCTGGGTGATGGTGCAGACAGGGAGCCGAGAGGGGTTTCCTAGATCTAATGCCAAGCCCTGGTTGGAGTCACCAGCCCACTCTGACTCCACTGAAGTCTTGACTAATAGCTCAATTCCCATTAGCAAACACTGAATATTGACACACTCTGTGGAACAGGTCTTTTCCCTGAGGGCCTCCTATGTGCCAATCCCATAGGACACCACCCAGAGCTACTTACTGTGGATCACGGGTAACAACAAGAGAGCATCCAAAAGGGTGTGCTCTTCTTTGGAGGCCCCTCTCCCTCCCCAGACTTCCCTCCTGTACAACATCCCACCTATATCCCCATTGCTTCCCTTCTGCTCACTTGATTTATGTTTTGTTTGTTTGTTTGTTTTATTCTGTAGCCCAGGCTAGCCTTTATCTCAATGTGTTTCTCCTGCCTCAGGGCTGATATTACAAGTATAAGCTACCAGGTCTTGTCTCGCTGAGGAATGTAGTCACAGAAGCAGGAAGATGGGCCCAGTGAGCTTGACAGGTGAGGTAGTTTCTAGCTTTGGCGCTTCCGGTGACCTTGACCTTGGTCACTGGTACTTTGGGCCAAGCCAGGGAGGAGGATGGGAGGATTGGGAAAGGAGAAGCCTATGAGAGCCTCTGTTTCACCCTTCAAGGAGAGCAGCCTTTCGTGAGGGAGGTGTGAAGTATAGGTTAGCTCAGACTGGGCTGTGTCCTGGAGCCTGTGTTTGTGCCTGCACGGGCCCGGAACCCATTCCGTGAGAAGGAAAAAGCTTCACCGCATGTCCGTGAGTGGGATGTGTGCAGATAAAAGCTACAGTAGGCACCACACCAATAACTCACCGTGGTCTCTCCACCACATGCTTGTTCCCAGCGACAGGTTCTGCAGCAGCAATCTACTAGAACTAGGGACCCGCAGCTCTTCTGACTTCCTAGCAGGCAGAGCACACAAGGAGCCAGGCCCGGCTCCGCCATCCTCCCTCCCCTCTACCTCTGCTGGGTCCCTTTGACAGCAGATAAAACACTAATAAATATTGAAAGAAAGGGAAATGGCTGTGGCTGCTGAGCCTCTGGGTGAATAAATAAAAGAGCAAAAAAAAAAAAAAAAAGGGAAAAGATCACCCCAGGTTGGGTGCCTGCCAGATTGCCTGGAGGCCTGGGAATGTGACATTCGCGTACTGCAAAGAGCCTGTGCTTGGGGCAGCCGGCCCAGGTGGCTTGGCACCTTAAGTGTGGAGTGGGGTCACTCCGAGCGCCTATCTCTTCAGCTGTAAAGTGAGCACATCCACACCCATCTCATGGTGTTAGGATTAGAGAAAAGAGCTGCCAGATTCAAAGAGACAGCAAGCACACAGTGGTGTCAAATACAAGCTGGCTTTTGACCCTGCCCCAGGACTGTGGCACAGAAGTGGTGGTGTCCAAAACTGTGGTTCTCTGTGACAACAGTGAAGAACAGAGAGGGCCAGGACATGATGCTCACTCATCCCTCGGTGACACTTTGCTTATGAGTGTCCTTTGCCCTCCTCAGAACCTCGTGCATTCTAGCTGCCCCTATGCCTATCACTGAGGACCTCTCTCTTGACAGGACTGTGCGGGACTGGCACTGTGTGTGCATGTATGTGTGCATGCGTGTGTGTGCGTGCATAAATTTGTATACATGTATGCTGGCATGTGTGCCCATTCCTGGCAGAGGGAGGGAGCCAATGGGTGAAGAGGGATTGGAGGGGAGGTAGGGAAAGGAAATGAAGAGACAGGGATCTTGTAATGCCATAAATGGAAAAGGATGGTGGAAGGGTTCCTACAGGAGGCGCTCTGCAGGCAGACATGGCATCCCCCAGCGCCAGGAAGGGTGACGCCTGAATACTGTGCAAATTCTGTGTGTGAACACCAGCTGTCACTGGCTAAACGTGTGTGATTGCCCCTCCATCCCTGAGTCTCAGTTTCCTTTCTTTTCTGGTGCTGTAAGAACACTCCCCACCCACCCTCACTGATAGCTGGGTGTTTCAGAGAAGCCCCTAGAAGGTGTCTGGTCCATGGGGCATTCTTTCATGGCAATGATAACCTTTCCTCCTGGGGCTGAAGGAGCAAAGTGGATGGGCACAGAGACCCTCAGGCATAAATCTGCAGTGGCATCTTAAAAGGCCTTCCTATTGGCATCACGGGAAAGGGCAAGTGGCCAGTCCAGAGACCCAAGACCAGACAGCATCCAAGAGATCCAGTGATGCTGGCAAGATAACCAACCTCCTCAAAACTATGGCCTGGTTGCCATGGAAACCCATCCTGGCCTTGGCCAGTGGTCATGTCCCCCTGTATGAGGGAGGTATCAGGGCTGAGGACTCCATGGGGTCCTTTACAGTAGTGACGGGAGCAGCCTGGCTTTCGTTAGAGCCATATCCTCAGTCATACATGCTGATCCAGCAGCTATAGCACAGAGAGGGGCCCCTATACCATCTCACCTCAACCCATCCATACTCCACCCCTGCATCTATTCCACACCAAGCCCATAGGGACCACAAGTGCTTCGGGGGACCTTGGACAGTTACATGAGGTGACACATGAGGCAGCATGCTGGCTGGCTGGGAAGGCACACCTCTTAGATGTCAGGAGGTGGAACAGGAAGAGGAGGAGGAGTAATGAGGAGGGTGAGGAGGAGGGAGGCAAAGGAGGAGGGAGATGAGGAGAGAAAGGAGGGAGGAAAAGGAAGGAGAGAAGAAGAATGAGGAGGGAGGAGAAGGAGGAGGTAAGGAGAGGGAGAGGAGGAAGGGAGAGATGAAAAGAGGAGAAATGAGGAAGAGAGGAGAGTGAGGGGAAGAAGAAAAACTGTCAACAGCAGCATTCCAGAGACCCTCCCCTGAGTCTCAGAAGGTACTGCAAGAAGGGCTTGAGTGTGTCCATCTGAAGGAGAGCATCTCATGAAGCCACTGGCCTCTGAGACAGAGACCCGAGCATCAGTAATTTATTCTGGATGTGATCCAGAGAGAGCTGTGGGGGTAGACCAGATGAAGGAGGGGGTGGGGGAGGTTGGGGGGGAGTGAAGATGGCCAGTTATGTAGGGGTGGCTGCTGAGCCCTCAGGGCAGCATCCAGAGCTGTCTTAGTGCAGCTGCTCCAACTTCACTACACTTAAAAATCACCCCCAGGAGGCCTGTTAAACATTCCAGGCACTGGAGAGATGGCTCAGGGGTTAAGAGCACTGGCTGCTCCTCCAGAGGACCCAGATTTGATTCCCAGCACCCACTGGGCAGCTCACATCCATCTGTAACTCCAGTTCCAAAGGATCTGGTACTCTCACACAGACATATGTGCAGGCAAAACATCAATGCACATAAAATAATGAAATGTTTTTAAAAAGAAGAAGAGCATTCCAGAATTTCCCTCTAGAGAGCCTGACTCAGTGGACCTAAGAACCCAGGATATTCTAGACAAGAACACTGCCAGGTGGTGAGGGCACAGGAGCCATACTGACCTCATCCCTGGGAGGACCCATCAGTTGGTGTCTGCCCCCACTCCAGTGTAAGCTGAGGAGAACTGCTGGGATGTTTGCCTCTGGTGGGGGGCTTGTGCTGACCTGTGTAGGGGTGACAGCCCCTCCTGTGTCTGGGCCGGAGGATCCCAGCTTGAATCCTGTCACTGGTCTGTCCCTGTATGATTTGGGTCAAGTCTGTAACCTCTCTGAGCCTCAGTTTCCTCATCCCTAAAACCGAAATGATTCTGATGGAAATTCATTCTGAGGATGGAGGACTTCAGGAGAGAAGCCTGGTGGACATGCCCAGCACATAGGAGGTACACAGTAATATATATCCCCGTTAAAATTTTGCTGGGTTTTCATCCCAAGTCCAGTCAGTTTTGTGACTGAATAGATCACACACACACACACACACACACACACACACACATGCACACGCACGCATGCACATGCACACACATTGTAGGTTCCAATGTTCTTAGGGCCTGCCCAGCCCAACTAACTACTCAGCCAGTCCCCCTACAAAACTCAGGATGCTCTCAGCTCTCACCGCCTGCCCATCCCCCACGACTTTCTGAACATCCTTCTCTATTCCCTCTCCTCTTCCCCCAGTTAAACAAAGCCACCAAGCCGGGCAGGTCACCTGACAGGGCTGCATGTACTATCTAAGTGGGAACAACAACTCATCAGACAGAGCGGTTCACAATTGCTGGGGATAAAACCATTTTCTTTTCAATCTTCCCTGAAAAGTGACGGATAATAACCGGCCTGGAGATTGTAATATTATTAGGGCCCAAAATAAAATAAACCCCTTAACTGCTTCCTCTCACACGGAGAGGCCAAATCATTCCTTCACTCATTTAAATAAAGTGATTGTTTTCCTTGCTCGTTATTGTAAATTCTGAGAACTGGGGGGTCCCTCCCTCCCTTCTAAGGGGATGGTCCATTTCCTCTCTCCTAGCATCTCCAGTGGGGTATCCATCTCTGCCTCCCACCAGCGTTGTGTTGAGACCCACCAGCAAGAAGGAAGCATTTATGGACCATCTGTAGTATGCCTGCTCCTGCATGAACCCCACCAGCATACAGAAAATGCCCAGCTAGCATCCCTTGCCATTACTATAGATGATGCTGTGCAGAGCGTGTGTACCATGTGGTTGCTGGGTGCTGTGGACCATGCCTTGGTTTTTCCAGCTATGAAACGGGCAGAGAGCACATGAGCAGAGTCCTCCTGGGACCTCTTGACAGGACAGGAGGATAGGTGACACCTGTGCAGAGGATCAGAGGTCTGTGGACCTGGACACTTTTATTCAGGAGACAGATGGAAGCTACGTCTGCAACAGGTGGTTCTGTGTTGGGAGAAACCATAAACCGAAGCCATCTCTTGAGAGGCCCTGAGTTCCAGAGGGTTCTGAGGGCAGCCTGCCTTCTCTATACCTCTCTCTGATCAGCAGTGACACACCGCCCCACTTTGCCCTCCTCTGCCAGAGGAAGGGGGCAGCTGTCCATCCAGCCTCCGAGCGGCAGCTACCCCGTGACAGACGTCTTCTGAATGCCAGTAAATGTGATTTGCCATTGACATATGTCAAAACTCCTCTATTTTTACCAGCCTGAATCCTTTCCTGCAACCTGGAAGCCCCCAAAAGTCTAAAAACTGAAAGACAGAGTGTTAGGGAGAGATGGTTGGGTGGGAGGGGGGCATCTGGTGGCAAAACTGAGCCCAGCTTGCTGCACTTGACGTCAGCTCAGCCTGGCGACAAGAGGTTTCTCGTGGTCTCTATTTATCTCACTTATGCTGCTGTCCAGATGCTCAGCTGCAGAGATATTAGTGTGGGCAATTATGGAGTGAGCCCTCTGCCTCCCCCTCCCCCCGTTTGTGTGTGTGTCCATGCGTGTCTGTGTGTGTGCGCGTGTGTGCGCGTGTGCGTGTGTTTCTGTGTGTGTATCCCCACTCAGGATTACAGCCCGAGTTCTGGAATGCTCCTGGCTCCCCATGTTCCAGATGTGGGTGTGAATTGGCATTTGATGATGTCTGGGAAGAGTCTCACCTGCCCCACAGCTTCATTCCCCACCCTGCTACCTCTCTCCCCCTCAGGCTGTGGTCCTAACCCCTCCCCACACTCTGAGCCTCCAGGCTCAAGGTTAGTGCTGTCCTCCGAACTGCCCACTTGCCTGTGTCTGTGCCAGCCACCCTGCAGCTGGAGGCAAGGGTGTCCATCCTGCCCGCCACCCGCATGCTTGCTGCCTCCCCGCCCCGCCCCACACCACACACGGCTGGCTGAATCTTCTGCTCTTTACACAGATTTTTTTTGGCACCAGATCCTCACAGTCAGGGAGCTCAAAACAGAAGTTTTCCCCGGCAAACTGCCTCATCCTAAAGCTTGCAGAGCAGCAGACACGGAGGCCCCGAGCCAATCCGCTATGCCCAAGACCTGGACTTCCCTAGCAGTGTTCTGTATGGAGCTAGAGAGGAAGAGCTGGAAGGAGAGAGCATTAAGAATTTCACGGGGCTCGATTAGCAGAGGGAGTCCTGGCCTTATAGGCTATGCAGCCCTCGTGGAGATAACCCTGAAATGTACATCAGGTTCTACAGTAGCACGGTATTACTAGCCAATGCTGCTGGCTGCTGGCTGTATGCCAAGTCCTATTCTAAGCAGTTGATGTGACCCCATCATTCAATGCTTGCAACGCCTTGCCTGGTGCCTGTCGCTATTCTTATCAGACAGTTGAGGAGATGGAGGCTCAAAGAGGCTTGGGTAAATTGTTCCGAGTCACACAGCCCATCTCTGGGGGAGCCAGGAGCTCATCTCCAGCTGCTGGACTCTAGAACCCTGATTCTTGACCACCCATGTGTCATTATCTGTTGCCATGGTAATGCTGTGCAGCAGATGCCTGCGGAGCCTCCTAGGCAGGCAGCAACAGCAATGGGTGCTTTGTGCTCACCCGTCTGGGGGGATGCTGGGGCAGCTGTGTTCACTCACACATCTAGGGCTGGCTGACTGTTAGCTAACCCAGGCTGGCCTTACAGAGACATCAGCGGTGGCTCAACCCTGTCCCCTGTCGGCCTCCAGCTGACAGCTCAACAGGTTCCTGTGGGTATATCAGAAGCCCTGTGTGCTGTCCTTGATAGCTGAGAGAGATTTGGTGACCTCTAGTCACCTTTTTGTCTTTTCCAGTTCCATGGCCAGCCAGTAACTCGGTCAGGAAGCAGAGAATGGCTCTCTAGGAAGAGATACTGAGTGTGGACAGGGAGGGGTGAAAAGTTGAAGCAGGGTCTCAATTCACCACATCACGAAGGGTCTCTGCTCTTTCAGCTTTGCAAAGTCTGGGCCCTCCTGGGTCCCTCAGTAGTGCAACCATAGACCCCACCTTTGTGGATGTCCCACCTGATGTCGTGGAAGGGGTTATTTGAAAGCCACCATTGCCCCTGTCACTTTAGTGTCTACAACAGCAGGTGAAATGGTTGCCAGCAACGCTGTGGGACTTTGGGCTTCAGACAGGTACCTTCTGGTTCCCATGAGGACGTTTGTCTGGCTGGCTGCAGACAGGAGCTGCAGGGTGGGAGAGCCTGACTCCTTCTTCACTGTACCAGCTGCTGGGTGCAATTCCAAGCTCTGTGCCTGGTTCTTAATAGGTGCTTGAAGCAATAGGCCACAAGCAGGATGGGTGAGCTGGCCTCCTTCCCCACCTGCTGGGAGCTCAAAATGGCTGATACCCTGTCCAACTACATACTGAGTTATGATCAGCCAGGATAGATCTAGAAATGCCAGGGTGTTCGTGATGACATAGCATTGAGTGTATCTGTGTTTCTAAAGAGGATTAGGGGAGTACCAGAAGACCCATCCTGGATATGGGAAGACCCATCCCATGGACTTGGTTCCCCAAATGAACACAAAGGGAGAGAGGAGAAGTCAGCTGAGCACAAACACTCGTCTCTTCCTCTTGGTCTGCCAGGCTGTGAGCCAGCGGCTTCCGGTTCCTACTGCCACCTACCCAAGTGTCTCCTGCCACCAGTCCTTCCCCACCACGGTGGGCTTAACCTTCAAACCATGAGCAACACAGACCCTTCCTCCTCTAAGTCACTTATTTCAGATACTGTTCACAGTAGTGGAAAAAGACAGCAACAGCTACAATGAGCTGTACCCAAGCCTTGTTCTATTGACTTGCACGGTCATCTTTGGAAGATCTAGGCAGACACTTAGTGTTCCAGCCATCTGGGAGCACATCTGGGCACTGGCATCCTGTCCCTCAGTACCAGCTGCCTTCTGCCAGTCACACTGGCTTGCACACACTGGCATGCTCAGCCAGGCTGCCCGAGCACTGTCAGTGGCACTCTCTGGGAATCACTTTTCTCATGCATAAGCCAAAGGGCTTTCTAATGTCCTGGAAGATTCCTTTTGGTTCTCTGAACTCCTAACTCACATGTCATGGATAGGAGGAGAGACCTACTTATATCACACGTCATCATCCCCGTCCTACCCCCCACACACACATATATGTGTAGCCCAGCACTTATGAACATACATATACACAAAACTAATGCCTTTTCCAAACCCTGGATTGTCTAGGGGGTGGAAGAGAGAGCATCCTTAGCTACCTCAGTGCTCTCTATATTTGGTATGTCCTCCCTGACTCCATATGCCCCAGGACGGTAGTCACCATTTCTGCCCACCTACCTAAGGATCCCATCCCCATGCTGGCATGTGTCTCCACCATCCAGAAGGGCCAGGCTGAACTCCACTCATGGTTGCTTAGAGCCCACCAATGACTTCACATCAGTGTCTGACGGCAGGAATGGGAATGACACTCAGTCACACTGAAAACAGGCTGGACCTGGTGACAGGTGGTTTTTCCTCTCGCCTTCCATGCAGACCCCAGGCCCCTTCATGTCATGCCTATCAGATTCCAAAAGGGAAAGAAACTGCCCCAACTGGTGCAATCAAAGCTGTCAGTCACTGCTCCCCATGCTGGCCTGTGTGGATCTGATGCCCCAGCAGCCTTCCTGCCAATCACACCTCATTCTCCTGCTGAGGCTGTACCTTCGACACTTCAATATTTACTTGACAGGGCAGGGTGTTTTCCAGGCTCTTCATTGCAGGCAGAATAGGCCTGGAAGAAAGCAAGGGCTGTATCATCTTGGGACACCAGGCCCCAAAGATGCCAAAGTATGAGAACGCGAGGTCCTTACAGTCCACGCAGGCACTGAAGGATGGCTCCTCTGCCTGCTCGTGCAGTTGGAGATAGAGAATGAACCTTCCTGGGCTTCCATGCAGTATCTGTTAGCAGAAGCATCGTTCCATCTCTGAGTTCCTGACAGCTATGCAGAAGCATTGGCTTTACACAATGGCGCCTGTCACGTCAGTGTCAGCTGCTCTCCCTCATGGAGGACATCGCACTAAGGTAGCTAATTCGTGACAGCTTGCCTAGGCTTTTCCCAGTTTCAGTTCAGAAGGCTCCTGAGTGAATGACTCTCTGTCTCTCTGTCTCTGTCTCTCTCTGTCTCTCTCTGTCTCTCTCCTTATATGTGTGTGTACATACATGTGGAAGCATGCATGTGGAGGCCAGAGGTCAATTGCTCTCCGCCTTACTTTATTTGCTTGCGCCTATGTCTGTGTGGAGGCATGTTCATGTCCCGGCATGCTAGCAGAAGTCAAAGGACACCCCTTGGAAGTCAGTTCTTGCCTTCTTCCCTGGGATCCAAAACCAACCTCAGACTGTCAGATCTGTGTAGCAAACACCTTCGCTTGCTGAGCCATCTCCCCAGTCCTCCACCTTACATTTTGAGGCAGGGTCTCACACTGAACCTGGAGCTCACTGAATCAGCTAGACTGGGTAGTCAACAAGCCCCAGGGAGTCTAACCTCCCCACAGGGCTGTGACTACTAGCACTTGTCACAGTGGTGCATCACCACTGTGACAAGCTTCTGCAAGGGATTTGAACTCGGGTCTTCATGTTTGTGTGACAGGCGCTTTACTGCCTGGTCCATCTTCCTTTTCCTGACTACCAGGTTTTAAATGTGAAGGTTTCACACTCTGGTCACCACTACCATCCCAAGCTATTCTGGGCTCTTGCACACCCATCTCCACCCTGCTGCTTTCCCACCTATCTTCCCTGCACACCCAGAGTGGCCAGATGACCAGTCCATAATCACAGTGGCTGCCCCATCAACCTCAGGTATGAGGCCTTAATTGAAGCCCGTGGCCCCTGTGTTATATGGAGATAGTTCTGCCTCCTGGGGCTCTGGACAGGTATCCACGGGTCACTGTAAGATATCTCAGGTCACCAATGACTCTGACATGTTCATCAAGTGTCTGGTGTGGCAGAAGGCATCTTGAGAGGGGGTCTGAGACTTCCTAGAGAGGTGTAAACAGATGTCTGTACATTCCAGGCAGGGTACAGACCAAAGAAACAATCCAAATTGTGTCCAGTGAGAGTTTATTGGCATTACTTACAGAATATCTCCAGCATCACCAAAGAGCCCACTCCCACCTGTATGGTTTGTCACCAGAGTCGCATCCCTGAAGCTCCCTGTGTGAACTGAAGGCACTGAGTTCTTCCCAAGTCTCCTTACTGTAGCAATTGATCCTGCTGAAATAACTTTGAGGCGGGGTCTTGGAATCTTGTAAATCTGGGGAACTTCCTGAGACTTGTGAGTTTCCTTGACTTCTGGGCCTTTAAAGAAACACATAAGAGGCTAGGCTGTGGGGAAGATGTTCCATGGGGCCACTGTGAAAGGTGGGGCTCTCTGGTGGCATCTTCTCACCACATGGTCACAGCCTTAATATATGCACCTACAAATAATCAGATCCTATTTCTGAGAGCTGTTGTGAGTGGATACAAGACTGTGCACAGAGTCCTGCCTCTGGTTCCCTCTCCAGAGGGCACTCTTGCTGCCCATACCACGACAGTGCTACTGTCCTATGCCTGTGTGACCAGACCAGCTCCCTTCTGAACCTTCTGGCATGGGTTTAGTAATCTGGGGGACACTGAACCTCAATGAGCAGAGACGCCAACATTTCTTGTCAAGGTCTGACTGTCCTGACATAGGGAGGGTCTCTTCATACTCCCCTAGCCTAGAGCTAGACACTGGCTGTACTTGAGCCTGCAGGTTACACCAGGCATTTGACAGTCACTGAAGTTCCTCAGAGGACAGGGATTTGCAGGATGGAGCAACAAGACCACCCACTCGTGCCTTGGTAGGAGCTGCTGTCTGCTCCCAGGCTGGAGGAGCCCCTGGTCAGGATTTCTGGCCCCCACTGCACCCCACAGTTCCTTCCCCACTAAGAACTAAAGAGATCTTCTAGCCACACACACCAGGCCTCTGCTTTAAACCTCCCTGTGTCTCTTCATGACAGCGAGAACATAATCCAACTTCCTTACAGGACCTCATGGGACCTGACTCCAGATACTACCACAACTCCTTCTGTCACCAAGCTCGGTACAGGCTCAGTACGGACAATTGCGTCCCTTTTCAGACCTTGACAGCTGCTCTGATTGTTATTTTGCCTCCTGACCCCCTACCCCGCACCATCCCTCTTACCACCCAGGTTTTACGGAAGACCCACGTTCCCTAAACGTAATCCTCAGGGAATCTCCTAGCTACTTGTACCTGACTCTTTCAGCGGCTTGCTTTCTAGCGTGGGGCCCACTAAGTGTTCCCTTTGCCTGTAGGTCTCTGGTGGCTGGAGGCATGCCTAGCTGTCTCTCACCAGGCCCTGAGGCCAGAGGTCACACAAGGTAGTGACTTTCCTCACCTTGGGAAGGGTGCTGTCACACCCCATTTTACAGGTGGGGAACCTGAAGCCCCCAGTGTAGATGCCTGTTCTGCAGCCCCCAGGGGGCCAGTCCATCAGGAATGTGGGCCCAGGGCTGCATACCTCTACTCCGACATGTTCCCTGCGCCCTCTCTTCAGCCATTCTGTCCATGCAGTGCTGCTGCTCTCGGAACAAGAAAACAAAATGTGCCAGACCTATAATGAAAAGAAAATGGGATTTTTTTTCCTGTTTGTAATAATACCAAGTGTTTATTCAAAGCCAGGTAAAGATTTTTTTTTAATATACTGAGTGATCTTTATTGAACAGCGTCCTTATAATAAGAGCTCACCCCAACTCTCCAATTCTCTCTCACTAGAAGAACATGCCGCCTGCTGAGCAGAGGGACAGTGGGAATTCTGTGTACCACCCCCCCCAAAGACCCACGCTGGAGTCATCTCCACTGTGGTCTATAGGACAAGGGTCACCCTCTGGGCTCCGGCAGGGAGTCAGGGATTCCGGGTGAGACCAGCTCTGGAATCAATGTGTTGGTGTGTGTTGTGCCACGAGGCAAGTTTCTTAGCGTATCTGGGAGATGTCCACAAGGTCCACCTGGAAGAGGATTCCATCTAGGCTGAGAAGATGGCTCAGTTGGTAAGGTGTGAGGGTCTGAGTTTGAACTGTTAGAATCTAAGCAAAGAACTATGTGTAGTGTTGCACCCCTGCGACTCCAGGGATGCTAAGAGGGGAGACGGAGACAGGCGGATCTCTTAGACGCTTTCTGCTTGGCCAACTTGGCCCATTAGGTAAAGCTCCAGGCCAGAAGAGACCCTGTCTCAACAAACAAGACAGACAGACTGGCCTGAGGAATGACTCCCAGGGCTGCCCTCTGTGCTCACATACCCACACATATACAGGTGCGCACACTCACACACACACACTCGCACACACACATTCACCCCACACACACACACACTAGCGCACACACACAAGCTTGAAAGGGGCCCTGAAGATTTTTGCAATTCATTCTATGTAAATATCATCTCAAAAGAAAAGAAGACTCGTTAATGGGCTATGTACTCTAAACTGTGACATCTACGCAGGAGATTTAGGCGCTAAGCGAACTGATGTATGCGACTAACCAGGCAATGGGTCCAGTGAGTGAGGCAGATGGATACCAGAAGAGACAGAGACCAGACTCATCCACAGGCTTCTGTCTCAGTACAGAGGCCTGGTGCCAGGTCGACCGAGGCTGGCTTTTACATCCCTCACACTCTACTGGGTGTTTAGATATGAAGTCACAGGGCCTCACCCAGAGCTCAGCACCTCAGATCGCCATCTGGGTAGTGTGGAGGGCACCCCTGATCCAGGAATGTCCCCAGGACTGACTCTAGAGGACCACCAGCCTCCTCTCCTGAGCTTGCGGCTCAGTCACCCACTCTGATGGACCATGCTTACCCATCCATGCCAAATGAGGACACCCCTCCCTCCCTCCCTACCTAATAGGCTTCTTCCATCTTCTTTAATTTGATTAATTGTCCAACTCCTCCCACTACAACACAGACTGCGGAAGAAGAGAGGCCGCACAGCCTTGCTCCTAAAACAGTCTCTGGCACAGAGTAGAAACCCAGGGCATCCTTGCTGAATGAGAAATAAATGACAATAACCTGCAAGTTCCGATGTGGCCCCTAACTGTAGATTCCTGCCACCCGAAGTCTACCTACTGCTCAAATCTCCTTATGGCAGATAGGACAAAGAAACCAGCCATCCCAGTTCCATTGGACAAATGAGGAAACTGAGGCTAAGAGGTAGAATGTAAATTTCCCAGCATGCCCTGCCAATGGCTGAACGGAGGTGGATCCCAGGTCCTCAGCGATCCCTTCAGAACTCTTTTCTCCCTAGCAGGCTGCTGAGCTTGTGTTAAAGGGCCTGTCCCCGGAAGCAACCAGCAGATGGACAGGCGGACAGGCTCCGCTTGGCTGAGCTGCCCACGATGCCGTGTTAATTACACAGGGCGGAAGATGCCAGCCAACACTGTCTGCAGCGTAGCTGCCCTGGTATAGCAGGTGCACAGGCTGGCGTGGGCTGCTGATGGCCACGGCCATGGATCTGCTGGCAGCCAGACCTGCTGACATGGCCCAACTGTTTGCAGCACCACTGGGCATGGGGACCCAGCCACCTTGTCCCAACAAGGGCCTCCCCAGGGATGGGCATGCTTCCCAATGGTACCAGTTATCCTGACTGGCTCAAGCCAGGCAGCTGTCCTCCGGTGACAGTGTCCACACAGGTGTGCTCTCAGACAGGATGGCACAAGGCTTTGGGGGCCGAGTACTGGGAAACTGTAGAGGTGTCGTAGCAGGGTTCTGTGGCAGAGCCTTGCACACAAATACCCAAATCCTGGGACTAGGACTTAGCTAGGACCCAATCAGGGCTCTGTTAAACCCTTTAGCTGGCCCGTTCCTAAGATCCAATGGTCTAATTCGTGGCTCCGAAGAGGACCCAGAAAATGATCTCAGTTCTCACAACCTCTCCCCAGGTCTGGGCACTAGCTTGAGATCTACTCTGTTTATAGCAGTTTGGGGACTAGGTGGTATCCCTGGACTCTGTAATGGCCTCTTTAATGCTTTTGGGGGCTCCCCATCTCCATTTGGTGACATAAACGATGCCAACAGTGCCACATCTCAAAGCGGACAGTGGGATTCCCACTTTCCCCGAGGCCTGACTACCCACCACACAGAACCCAGAGCATCCTCCAGTGCCCTCAGGGTGTGCTTCTCCTACCCCTGACTTACAGCTAAGGAAAGCGAGGCGGGGAGATGTGGGATCTAGAAGTGAGCTCTCACCTCAGAGAGCAAACGCTACCCCACTGGGCTCTGCAGTGTGGATTAGGACCTCGCTGCTCCCCGTGGCTGCTGCAGCTCAGGCTCTTCCACCACATCCTAGGATTCATGATGCTCTCCAGCTGACTCCCTGAGCTCTCCCACGTGGTCCTGGTGATTGCGCTGGACTCTGAAACCCCAGTGCCTGGCCTCAGCCCTGAGGCACCTTTTGTGTCTCCTGCTTCCTGTTTGCGATGGGGAGGAGGGTACCCAGGAGGTGATGTGAAACCCTCTCGTAGCTGGTGTAGTTTAAAGGCTTAGGGGATCTTGCTAGGTGTGGGAGGTGCAGGGACAGCCAGCCTGGTGCCCTTTCACTCCTGTGGAAACAGCCTGGTGTCCTCAGAAATTTACATACCCTGCCCGGGCTGCTATTTTCAGTTTCTCCTCCTTGAGTCCTAGATCAAGGAGGAAACATAACAACTGGGGTTGCCACTGGGGGGGGGGGCAAAGTACACACCCACCATGTGTCACAGACATGCACATACCCCACTCTCCATAAAAGTACAAATATTTACACACACACATACACACACGCACACACACATGCACACACACACGTGTGCACACGTGCACACACATACACACATGTCATTGTCAGCTCAGTACATCTGAGCCCCACAAACCCATCCCCACCACGCTCCAGAACATAGGCGTTCACATTCGTGCACATGCCCACCTGACTGAGCTGGCTCCCCACCCCCTACCATCTCCCCACCCCTACCGTTAGTACAGCCAGCACACCTGCCCGCTCACCTGCCCACATGGAAGCCCAGAACCCACGAGGAAGCTGGCAGTCACTCTGCTCTCCTCCTCTACCGTCACCCCCCCCAGTCCTGTCCCTGAGCGCCTGTCTGCCATCACACCATAACCAGATGAGACAAGGCAATTTATGATACCAGCTGTCTCTGTCAACACCGGATCTCCCACACATGCCAGGGAAGCCAATCACCCCAGCCCAGCCTTGCCAGGAGCGGGAGCGTACGGAGTTGGCACAGGAGGGTGGAGTCGGTACCCAGGGTGGTGGGTGGCTCTTGACTTCTCCTCCTTGGCTGTCACCCATCCTCTTTCATGCCTACGTCTGTGGCGACAGCTCCCCACCAGAGCAGAGAGCAGGTGGGCAGGAGCTTTACAGGAGAGTGGTCCAGGGTCGCCATGGCAATAAGACCTCTAGAAACTCTGTGACCTCCCAAACCCAGAGGACCATTAAGTGGCTCCATCAAGGTCCCCTGGCTTCCCTCCACATTCAGGCTTTCTGCTCCCTTCCCAGGCGTCTTTGTCCGGATTCCTCTCCCCTAAAATACCTGTCCCTTTCTTGGCCCTGCTCCTGGCCTTGGCCCAGTTCCCCACCCCCACCCTGAGGCCTTTCTTTAGAATCCTCAGAGTCAGAAGCAATGCACGCTCAAATGTCCACTTCACCTCATGCCAGCCGGGCAGCCTGGGCAGGTGACATTCCTTCTCTGGCTGCAATTTTACTTCTAGAATTTGAGTGAGTCTTTGCCACATGCTTGACTCTATTATAGAATTTGAACTCATAACCCCCTCCCCTCTGCCACACCTCATTCATTCCCACCCTACCCCCACCAGCACACACAGAAGACAATACTAGCTCCATGCTGCCGCCCTGCTGGAGGAAACAGAAAACACAGAGAGAGAAGCCAGTCCCCCACTATCCACATCTGCTTGGCTATAGTTAACTCAGTGCAAGCCCAGCCTTGCATGACAGATGCTAATCTTAGGCACACGAGGGACTCAAGCTGCAGCCCTGGGCCCAATTCCACCTGAGTGGTCCTTCGATGAGGCTGTGTTGACCTGACTGATGTCGTCTTGGGCCAGCTCTTTTGGTGTAAGCATCAAAAGTGGTAGTTAAGGACCGGGGCCCTGAGGAGCCCAGGCCTTCATTTGCTGAGGGGTACACTTAGCTAATAAATGTCTATTGAGGACCTTGTGTTTGTCTCCATGCCAGACATGCAGGGTCACTTGGCATGAGGAAGGGACCACTGGATGACAGTCACATGGTGGAAGTTTCTAGAATCGCTTTTCATTGTCTTCCACAACGATCAGAATTGAAATTCAGTAGCAGTATCTACTTCCCTACATGTTTTACAAGTGTGTGCCTATTTCTTACGGCATTTAAGACACGGTCTCATGTAGCCAGGCTTACCTCCGATTCCTTGTGTTGAGGATGACCTTGAACTTCTGACCTTCCCGCCTCTGCCACCTGAGTGCTGGGATTATAGGTGTCCAACCTGGAGTTTTATGCATGACCAGCAGGCATTCTATCCGCTGAGGTTCAGAGCTGTGCCATGGGATAGCCTGGTTCCGCATTCGGTCACTTGCATTGTCTGATAGCTGCTCTTTTCACCCTCGGTGGTGCTAGGAGGCTAACCTCACTCTTTCTTGTTCACTGCCAGGGAGTGTGAGTGGCCTTGCTGGGGACTTGAACCTGTGCCTGGCTGATGTAAGCTCCCAGGGGCCATCTGCTCCTCTACTTCTAATCAGTTCATTAAAGTCTGCCTTGCAAACACTCCCTTGCGCCACCCAGGACACGGAGACCTCAGCTGCTCCATTTCCAGGAGAGCGAATTCCTTCCCTGCTGGAGAGGAGTGAAGTAATGTAGGCAGGCAATTTAAACAGCTCCACAAACCCGCAGTTTCCACTCTCCGCCACTATTACACTTCCTGGCCGCAGCGGGATTGGCCCGTAAGTGGGATATCAAGTTTATTACAGCCATTTCCAACCTGTAATTGGTTTTGTGGAACACAAAGAGAAAGGCTGGGGGAGGAGAGAGGTGATCCCCCATTTTTTTTCTTCATTTTTTTCATTCCCTTTTACAGATGGTGGCATCTAGGGGCATTGGTGAGAAGGCTGACTTTGAGGACTTACTTGTTTTTCCCGAATTAAAATGTGGCTGGCTGACCAGTGGGCTCTCCTGCTGCTGGCTGGACTGCATCCGTTGACCGTGCGTCTATGAGTCCACACGTAAATCCATCTGCTCACAGCCAGGGTTGTTGGTAGGGGGTGTGTCTGGCACTGATGGTGGGGTGGAGGGTTGTGACAAGCTGAGGCCACTTAGAGCCGGCTCTCTAGAGTGACAGCACTGGGGCCACACCTCTATAGCCACAGCAGTGGGACCACGCAGGTAGACAGATTCTCCAGAGGCCACCAGGCCTCATTTTCCTCGTGAAACATTTAGGGAAACTGAGGCCTGCATAGAGAACAGCATAGAGACAACTGATAGCTAATTACTTGGGGAACTGATAGCAGAAAGGCTGGCAGGGTAGGACCAGAAGAAAACACCTTTTTAAAGGCACCTACTATGTGCTGGCTGCCTAGCCTGGCCACACAACAATATGGCCGCTTGGAAGCTGATTGTCCCTAACACACATTGAACACGTTTGCATCTGTGTGAGTCTGTGTTTACAGCAATGCTGAGCCCACACAGTAAGAACTCGGTGAGTGCTGGCCGTTCGGCCCCTGCTCAGGACATTACTCTCCACAATTTCAGCTACCGGTGTGTGAGGGTTGAGCTTTACTGTCGGGGTAACTGGATTTAGAAGCGTCATAGAAACCCAGCTCTGGACATTTTTGCAAGAGAATTTCTAGATGAGGTTAAGTGAGGTGAGAAGACCCTCCCTGAATGGGGAAGGGACAACAAGGGGTAACTGGATTTAGAAGCGTCATAGAAACCCAGCTCTGGACATTTTTGCAAGAGAATTTCTAGATGAGGTTAAATGAGGTGAGAAGACCCTCCCTGAATGGGGAAGGGACAACAAGGGGCAGGGGAGAGGAGGAGGTGGGAGGGAGGGAGAGGGAGCCCTAGACCTAGGTATGGGCTGGTACCACCCACATGCAGGGTGGCCCTTCCCCTTAGTTAATCCTCTGGGAACTTCTGACCAGGACCCTCACAGGCACACCCACACGTGTGCCTCTCTAAGCCTTCCAGATGCTTCTCGGTCCAGTCTAGCTGAACCTACATGCCTCCAAGGAGACTTCTGGGGTTACCTTTCCTCTCAAGGAACTCTGCACCCCAGGAGCATCATGGGTAGCTCTTGGCATATGCCTGTCACCCCAGACCTGCCCTCTCCACTATTCCTGTAGTTGGCTGTGGCCTGAGCTCTGTCCCCACCAGATCCTGAATGGGGCACACAGTTCCTGCCTCCCTCTTGCCTGGGGATGGAAACTCTGCCCGTGTCTCGTACACTTACCACCCTTGCCCACAGCTTATGGTCCAGCCTCAGCTCAGAACCTCTGACCAATGAGAGCGTCATAGTGCCCCATGGTGCATGCATGGAATCTCAGGGTTCAGTAGGCAGAGGCACCAGTCACTCTCAGAAGTTGGAGGCCAGGTTGGATTCCCCATACTGAGTTTCAGCACAGCTAGACACTGTCTCAAAAAAAAAAGAAAAAGAAAAAGAAAAAGAAAAGAATGTAAATAAAACCATAGAAAAGCAGACTCGTCCTTGAGGCTCTCCTGCGCCTCAGCCTCTAGCAAGGATTTATGACTCAGGTAATTCTTCCTTGCTTTGTCTGGGGTGTGGGGGTGTGTGGACGTGTGGGGGGCGAGTGTATTTTCCTCGCCATAAAACCCTCAGTCCCGGTGAATAAATTTGAGGAGACAGTTTTACTGACAGATTTTTTCCCCCTCTGTTGTGTAATAAAAAAAATGGAGTGAAATTTGAGATTGGGACGATGAGGCTGTGAGTTTCAGAAGGATATCAAAAGCTCTCTACCTGAAGGTAGGCAAGGCTGGAGCCAGAGGGCTGCCGAGAACCTGCTGCCTGCCCTTCTCAGGCTGCAGCTGCCATGCAAGGTGAGGCCAAAGGGCAGTTAGGCAGCCTTGCCAGCCTGGCAGGACAGGCAGGAAGTGCTGGGCCTCAGCTGGGCCTTCAGTTGCAAAGAGACTTGCGTGATGCTTGCCTTCCCAGAGCATGGGGGGAGGCAGACAGATGAGATGGAAGGTTTCCCACCTTGGCATGTATGTGTGTGTGCAGGTATGTGTGAACACGTGTACAGGGATGCAGGTTCCTGTGTGTGCATGTACACATGTATGTAGATGCTCACGGTATGTGTAGGCATGAGTATGTACATCTTTATGTATGTGTGTATTTTCATGTATGTGTGCAGGTATGTGCACATGTATATAGGTACATTTGTGTGTATACATGTTCATGTGTCTAGGTGTGTGTGTGTTTGCACCCGTGCACGCATGCAATCATGCATGTGTTAAAGGCCAACCTTGTGCCCTTCCTCAGGTGCCCTCTATCTTAGTTTTTAAGCTGGCACTCAGTGATTAGGACAGACTCAATGACCAGAGAGACCCACCTCCCCTGTGCTGGGATTACAGACATGGGCCACCATGCCCAGCTTTTTTACTGTGTGCTGAGGATTAAGCTACCTCTCCTCGCCAATCCCAGCGTATCAACAGTTTGCTGAGGAACGTCTGAGGTGGGTCCTCTTCAATAAAAGCATCAGCAGTCTCCCTGGTCTGTTAGTTATATACCAGGACCTTCATAGTGACAACCAAGACTATCTCTAGAATATGCCATGTCCCCTGGCAGAGAAAGGGGTCAAAATTGTCTCTCAGGGCTGGAAAGGTGGCTCAGCAATTAAGATCACTTGCTATTCTTGCAGAAGACCTGGATTCTGTCTCCAGCACCCACATGGTAGCTCACAGCCATCTGTAACTCCAGTTCCAGGGGATCCAGTGACCCCTTCTGGCCTCCGTGGGCACTGCGTGCACATGATATACAGTCATACTGACACTCAAAACACTCGTATTCATAAAATAATGAAATGAATAAATAAAATAAATAAGAAAATTGTCTCCCAGTTGAAGGCCCCAGTTGACGTCTCTGAGGGGCCAAGAATGATGGACCCACCCTGTAAGTTTGTTCTGACTTTGAAAGTAGCCAAGCCACTTGATCCGCTCACCCCGGACCCTGCACTTGTCTGGTTCAGTCCACTGTGGGCATGCAGCGGTTAAGGCATCAGCCTCAGAAGCAGGCTGTGGGTATCCCCAAATTGCATCCTTTCTGGGCAAGTGCCAGCACAAAGAGCCTCATGCCAGTGAGACGCCACCTCCTCTCACACACCACAACTCTCCTCCTCCACGCTGCCACCCTACTCTGGAATCCGGGTCCTTCTGCAGAGCAGGTGAGGCAAGAAGTCATCTCTCTCTGTCCTCAGGCTACACAGATGAGAACTAAACAGCCGATTTCAGAGGGGAACGGACCAAGTCATGAGCTAGATAAGTCCAGAACAGTGATGAGAGGCAGACAGGCTTGGTGAGGGCTGATAGGAAAACCAGTCAGGGAAAGTCCTACTGCTGATCCCACTGAGAGCCACCAAATCTATGAATGTGTTAGCATCCTTCCACCTACTCACTGAGGTGTCGTTGTTCTTGGTTGCTCCTAGTCTACGGGACAGGTAACAGATGTGGCCAGTGCATGACGTAGTTGAAGCCCCGAAGAAGCTAGCTGGTTGCACTAAATGTGTGTCTTACTAAAACCACCAACATATAGTTGAAGGCAGCCTGGGTGCTGATAAGGCCAGTCCTCCCAGTTCGGGATGGGGGGTGAGGGGACAGATGCCTGGGGAAGCCACTCTCAGCATCTCCCCATCCCTGACCACCTCCCTGGCAGCCCCCTCCCCTGCTTCTACCAGAAGAGCCGCAGGGAGTTAATTCTACTTCTCCAGGCCCAAGCATGAGGCCGCCCCATCGCAGGCTGTTAGTGTGGAGCCCAGCTGAGCGGCGAGAGGCTGCAAGCTCGCGGTCTATAATAGAGTTGCTGAGACAAGCGGAAAACTGCAGCCGAGTAAACAGATAAATAATTGAAACAGTGACAACACATACCTTGCTGCTGTGTGGAGTAACACTTTCATTAGCGGGAGGCGGTGGAGACCAGGCATGTGCTCAGGGCAGTCGCGGCTGGGGAGCCCCAGACGCATGGGCCTGGCTCTCTGGCAGCTGTGAACAGCAGGGCCCTGCAGCAACCTGGGCCCCAGCACCGGGGTCCCCTGCTTCCCCGGCTTTCATGCACTCAGGTGGAATGGAGACCTTGTGGCCTCCTCCTAGGGACTGTCCCAAGGGTGGCTACAGAAAAACAAAGGCAAGCGTCCTGTACTGTTAGGCCCTATCTGTCTGTTCCCGGGTCGCTGCTTCTGGTGTGGCCTCCCTCTTGGACTTGCTTCTGGAAGACCAGAGGAGGTTATAAGCAGAACCCAAATCTGACCCTGGGTGACTGGTGTCTGCAGGGGGGTGGGTCCTCAGTGGTGGCACTCTGTTGTCAGCATCCTCTCCGGCCCCCTCCCTCTTGCTCCGGGCACTCGAAGCAGTCACTTTCACAGAGGCAGCTGAGCTGATCCCTCCTGCGTCTGCCCTTGGCTCCCACCACCTGTTCCACCAGGCTGACTCTTCTCACACCTCCTGCAGAAGCAGCTTTGACTTCACATCCTCCAAGATGCCCTTGTGGGTGCTCCCCGCCCTCAGAAAGTGCCCTTTCCCCTCTTCTGGATTCCCGTACCATTCTGGACCTAACCTCTCAGGGTTTATCAGTAATGGCTGTGATGGCTTGGGCTGGTAAGAGCACCTGTTCTTCAGGCCTGGAATCCACATGGCAGAAGGATAGAACAGACTCTCCAGTTGTCCCCTGACCTCCTCAGTCACCCCACACAGCATGTAAGAACACTAAAAGGCAGAAATAGTTGCAATGTAGTTTATTTGTCTTTCCACGAGTTATTTGCCTTCTAATGGTCCCCTGGCCCTCCATTCTCCCCCTCTTACTAACTAGCCTGCCCCCTCCCCTGTCTTCACTCTACTGACTAAGGCTCTGGAACCAGGCCCTGATTCCATAGCTCACTCTACAAAGCCCATTCTGGTCCTGCCCACAGTTACCCAGGCCGCACTAGCCATTTCAGCAAAGCAGAGCCTTCGTGGTGGATGGAGCTCCCGGTGCCTGGAAAGACTCAGCAGGGAAAGGCCACTAGCTTCCTTCCACCATGCCTGCAGGGCCTCAGAAGGCCCACCATGCCTGCAGGGCCTCAGGAGCCCCCAGTGGCCCACCATGCCTGCTGAGCCTCAGAAGCACCCCCTTAGTGTTCCACCATGCCTGCAGGACCTCAGAAGCCCCCCCCCTCAGTGTTCCACCATGCCTCCAGGGCCTCAGAAGGACCCCCCAGTGCTCCACCATGTCTGCAGGGCCTCAGAAGATCCACCATGCCTGCAGGGCCTCAGAAGGACCCCCCTCAGTATTCCACCATGCCTGCAGGACCTCAGAAGGACCCCCCTCAGTATTCCACCATGCCTGCAGGGCCTCAGAAGGCCCCCAGCATTTGCAGAATTGAAAGTCCAGCCCCTCTCTGCTCAGAAGCCAAGGCTCTGGTGGCTGGCACAGGTGGGAGAGAGCCAGGCTTACTCACAGGCTGGCGGCTGCCTCCCAGCCCCATATCACAGGACTTTGCAAGAGGGAGGAGGAACGTGGCAGGGAATTTCTGTGTGGTGTGCTCTTTGTGGTCAGCGCACACATCTTCCGTCTCCTTCTCTAGGGCGTGGCTTAGGTAGTGAGTTTGGCCTCCCGAGGCCAGAGACTACCATTCTTTTTTATTAATTAATTTGCTTTATTTAATTATTTATTGTGCATGTGTATGTGTGTCTATGGACATGCCACAGTGCACGTGTAGGTCAGAGGGCAACTCCCAGGAATCGGTTCTTTCCTATCATGTTGAACCCAGGAATCAAATTCAGCTCCTTCACCTGCTGAGCCATCTTGCAGACCCTGTGGCTCTTTTACAAATGCCTAACTGTCAGTGGAGTGCTGGGATTCAAAGACCAAGGAGGCCTAGCAAAGGCTATCAGCCTGGCAGCCTCTGTGGATAACGAAGGGGCGGGGCAGGGCGGGGCAGCTCAGGGAGGAGCCAAGGGAACTCCTGAGGAAAGCGGTGACCAGGGCCCGCTGGGCACTCACCTGTGGCTTCTCTGCTCTGTGGCAGGTGACAGATGGTGGCACCATCAAGCAGAAGATCTTCACCTTTGACGCCATGTTCTCCACCAACTACTCACACATGGAGAACTACCGCAAGCGGGAGGATCTCGTGTACCAGTCCACTGTGAGGTGAGCGCTGGCAAGCTGGCGGCAAGCGTGTGAGCAGGAAGGGGGGGGGGCAGACCTGGGGGCATACGGGGCCAGCCCTGGACAGCATCCCCTGGATGCTCTTAGACAAAAGCTTTCAACCTGTGGGTCATGACCCCCCACAGGGGTTGCAAACCAGATATCCTGCATATCAGTATTTACATTAGGACTCCTAACAGTGGCAAAATTACAGGTAGGAAGTAGCAGTGGAAATAATTTTGCGGTTGGGGGTCACCACAACGTGAGGAACTGTATTAAAGGGTCCCAGCATTAGGAAAGTTGAGAACCGCTGCACTTAGGGGATGCAACCCCTCCTTGATCTGGGGGTGGGGGACTCTCTGCAGAAGTGGAGCCACACCCCGGAGGGAAGAGGCAAGACCTTAGCTCCTCTTCTAATCATGCAGGGAAGACTTCACAGATCCTTTCTGCAGGTGAGGACTCTGAGGTCCAGAGAGGGTGAGATCTGTGCATAAAGTCACCCAGCTCACAATGACAGAGCCAGGAAACACATGCAACACATACCATTGTCCCCCAAGATCCCTAAGGTCACACAAGCCCCAGGTGGAGACATCTAGACTCTTAGGTCAGAAGCAGCAGAATGAGGAAACAGGAGCCCTCCCCTGTTTTCTGAAAAGCTGCAGAATCAAGATAATCCAGCCTCATACTGGGGCCCAACATACTCTACATATGTGGGTGCCCACAGCCCTACATATTCCGTGAAGACCCCCATTGTCTTTTATTCCCCTGACCCGTTATGCATGTTAGTCTCTTCTGACGAGGGCCTCTCCTGCCTTTGGTCACCTGGTAAACTCCTCTTCAGTCTTCAGAACCCCACTCAGGCTGTTCCATCTCAACAGCAAATTAGTAGACTAGACCACTCTGGGCTGGATGGCGAGGCTCCCTCAGTCCCCACCCTGCTCCAGAAAGGGGATCTTATGACCTGTGTAAAGTACCTTCACAGTAGTGTTGGGTATGAACACACACAACCACACACACCTGCACACAGGCACACACACGCATGCACCCATGCATGCACACGCACATGGGCATGCACACCCATGTACACATAGGCGCGTATATGTGCACACACACACCTGCGCACTCTTTCCTACTGTGTGGTAAACGCTTTGCCTGGTGCTCTCAAAAGGCAGGGCTCTGACAGAACTCAGGCTAGGACACTTGGGTTTGTGGGACAGTAGGGGCACCCCATTGAGTATGTGACACCACACAATCTTCTGAGTCCTGACTGGACAAGGCTCCACCCCTCAACTGGGACTCTCACCTACCCTTCTCTCTGCTCTTAGCACTAGGTCTCTGCCAAGGCCTGGTCGCACATCAGTGCATGACAATTTGCAAAAAGAATGGGCCCAGAAAGCCCTGGAGAAGCTCCTATGTGGTTAGGGGCAAGGGACAGGAGTGTTTTGTTTTGTTTGCCAAAGGCACTAATGGCTCTGCACATGGGATCTGACTGGGACCTCCTACCTGCTGAGTGAGGTTCAGGAGGTGGCTGTGAACCCCTGTTGGCCTCTGTCCCCCAACTCTAGGAGCTGGTCCCTCCCCGTCTCAGGCACTGATCTAGGACCCCAGTCCCAATTGTTCTTTCTTTCTTTTTTTTCCCAACTGTTCTTTCTTTCTTTTTTCCCCCCAACTGTTCTTTCTTGGAGCACCCGCAGACAGCGAGGGTGCCCTGGGCTTCCGGGAGGCAGGCAGGTACCTCTCTGTATTTTCCCTTCTGAAAAGCAGCTCATGGCAAGGATAAATCAGTTAGCATCAAGATGAGAGCAGAGATAAAAAGCCTTTTAGAAAGGAAAATAAGTACTGCCCTGGGAGTCACAGAGAGTCCCTCGGCAGGGGACTTCTTGGCTTATAGCCAGATTTCCCTAAACACAGTCATGGGAGGGGTGGGTAACCCAGCACCCAGCACTGGCGGACCCATGGCTCCCAGTCACGGGTGTCTCCACCCCCCACACACCATGATCCCTTAGCCAGAAGCAAACCCAACTCCCGCATGCACCTCATGCAGCCATGCCCCTGCCCCTGTTCACTGGCATTCAGGAAGTCAGCAGGTGCCTAAAGACCTGGGTTCAAATCCCAGCACAGCCACTGCTTACCTAGTGCCCTTAAACCAGCCTCCCCTCATCCCCTTAGAAAACAGGCTGATCCAATTAATCTTCCTGAATTGTGGAATTTGGTAGAAATTGATGCCCAATGAGCCCAAGTCAGATGCTGGCTGCAGGTGATCCAGGGTCAGTTTCCTGGTCTCTAAACATGGTTGAGTGGAGCATGTTCACCCCTGAGTCTCGAGCAACCCTTTGTCCCCACCACAAGGCAAGCCCCACCTTGTGCCAGACCCCCCTAAAGTCTCTATGTATGCACTTGCTCTTCTGCACCTCACACTCCTCATCAACAGCCTCTGGGACTTGGAAAGGTAGCAGCTCTCTACACCATCTGCATTTTACTTTATAGCAGGGGTCAAAGTTCAGTAGGGTCAAGGGTCTCCCACTGGACGGACTTGGTCACACCTCAAGCCACCTCTTCCTACACCTAGACCATGGTGCTGTCTTTGTTTTACAGTTAATGAACACGAGACCCAGAGGGGGTACAAGACCTGCCCCAAAGTCACATAGCAGCAGCAATCTGATCCAGTCTTAAGACTTAAGGCTCAGGGGCCTTTCTTTCCCCATGTTCATGCGGGGTTTCTACGGCCTTCTTTCTGAGCTGAGACACCAGGGGCTCCTGGAGCAGAGGGTACCCCAGGGAGCCCAGCCACCATGCTTAGGGGATACCAGGAGACAGTGAAGGAAGAGACGGCGCTGGGAGCACCTCCTGACGCCCAGCCAGTGGAGAAAGAGCTGCCGCGGGTGCCAGGCAGGCAGTAAGGCCCCATTAGGGCTGGTGGCGGGGCTCCGGGCTCCGCATTTACATATAAATGAAGATATTTACAAATTAATGCATCTCGGCCCAGAGTCCCAGCTCTGCAGCTGTCTGAGCTGCTTCCTCTTCAGCTGGGAAAGAGGGGTGAGAACGAGGCTGGGAATATTACCAGGAACCGGCAGAGAACAATTTCCTGGGGAGCCTCAAGGAGCCCCAGGGACTCCCTGTGCTTGTCTGCAGCTGGTGGTCAGAGAGAGGGTGCCTGCCTCCTGTGGGTGCAGGTGTGCCTCCCTGCAGTGTCACCTTGGGCCATGTCACTGTCCCTCAGTGTGTGATGGACTGGGGAAGTGGGGAAGGGACTGGTGGACAGCGGAGGAGGTCACTCCTCAGACCAGAGTAGGGGGTGGGCTGGGCAGGGAGGAGAGTACCCTGCAGTGTAGGGCAAGAGTACTAGAGTATTAATACTAGGTACTAGAGGACCACCTAACCATGTAAAGCGTTGGGCCACAGAAAGTAGTGTGTGTGTGAGTGTGTAAGTTCACTTGTGTGGGTGCACGCACGTGTGTGCAGGGTGACGCTTCCTCAGTCACTCCCTCTACCTTATACACTGAAGCAGGGTCTCTCACCTAAACTGAAAGCTCATTTAGTTTCACTAGTCCAGCTAATAATCTAGCCCTGAGAATGCCCTATGTCTGCCTCTAGGGTTGCTGGAGGCTCCAGGCTGACAGGCTACTGTAACCACAAGGGCTAGGGACCTGGACTGTAGTCCTCACACTGATGTAATAATTGCTTTATCCCCAGAGCCATCTCACCAGCCCCAGGAAGAAGTATTTTAGGATGTTGAGGGTGAGTCTCTCATGTGCAGTTTCCTGATATATAATACACACTATTACAAGGAGGACAGGCCAGGTTTGGCCAGGGCACAGTTTGGCAAGGTTTAGTTTAAGCTATCCAAGCAATTTCCAGTGTGCAGCCTCTGCTATGCAAATCGGGCCCATGTAAATAAGGGGCATGCAAATAAGGGCATTCCTGATCAGAGAGGGTGGGTCTCAGGGAACGTGGGGGGGGGGAGGGCTTCATGACACAGACAATATCAGAGCAGAGAACTTGAGTATAGACAGTCATGCGTCAGTGGGTGGGGCAGAAAGCAGGGTCATTTCATATTTGCTGGCTCAGCAAACATGAAGACCTTGAGGTGAGAAGGGTTGCCTGAGATGCAGCATGGCCAGGGCACAAGAAACAACAAAATAAGTAGCAATTTACCCTCAGCTTCCTGGAAGTCACTGAGGGCTGCGGCCCACTGTGACCCATACTTGAAAGTTCACACTGGCTACTGAGCAGAGGGAAGAAAGGCATGGAGAAGGCGGGGCCTGATCTCCGACTCCCACAAACACGTGAGGATACGTGTCCTCTCACCCACGTGGCTGAGAACAGCTAGTTCTTTGAGCACAGCCTGGGGCTCCATAGAGAACTGAGCACACATACTTACCCTTCCAGGTTATGATCGCAGGGAGCAGGGTGGGGTGCGGGTGGACACTATCAGGTAGACACTAAAGGAAGTGACTGTCCCTAGTGGCTCTGACGGGTTTCGGGTCACCAAGGCTGCAGAGCCATAGTATACAAAAGAGGTTGGGGCTTCAAACCTGCCCCTTCCACCCCATGCACCCACCAGGCAGCAGGGTCCCCCAGGGATCAGTGCATCCTCCCCACCTCAGCACCCAGAATCTGCTTTATATTTAGAGAGGGGTACTGTGTAATGAGGGGTGCCAGAGCTGAGGAGCCGCTCAGACACAGGCCGAGATGACTCAGCTGGTCGGGCCAAGGAGATGGTGGTGATGGTGGCATTGAAAGTGAATTCAAAATCAAAAGGGGCTTCGAGATAAAAAAGAACTGGGAATGGGGTTTCTAAGTGGAGGGGACAGTGTGTTCAGAGGAGGTGGGGCACCCGGAGAGGGACAAGGCCACTCCAAGTAGGCAGACAATGGTCTTTACAGAGAAGCCCTCTGGAGTCTGCTGTAATGAAAACACACTTCTGGGTTTTAAATAGACACATTAACAGCTCAGTCCAAAGAGCCGGGCATCCGTGGCCCTTCGAGACCTTACACGTCTTCCCCTGAGGGTGTGGCTTGCTTGAATGCTTATCTTGCCGTGAGTATAAAGAAAATGCAGTCCCAGCCACGATGACTTGGAAGCCTGAATTCTTGGCCCCTTGGTCCTCTGGTTGCCATCATGAGCAATGCATCTGTTTTCCCCCAAAATGCATGTAATGGGAACTCCTTGCCCATTGGGAGGTCACTCAGTCACTTACTACCACCTTGACTCTCAAGCACACATTGAGTGCCTACTGTGTGTAGAGCTTGCTGGGCATAGACAATAGGGTAAAATCAAACTCCGCCTCTCTGGAGATGGCCACTCCGGATTCTGCACACCCAGTTACAGGCCCATTGTGAAACTGTGCCTCTCTCCCAGCTCAGATCCTCGAGAAAAACGGGTGAGAATTATGTGGTGAGAACAACTTTGGGCCCCTTCCAGTATGTCCATCTTGACAGTTGATGTCTGTTTTAATCATAACAGGAAACCCCCAGCCTTCAACCATAGTGGGAGTCCTGTCTGTCCCTATGGCAAAGTCAAGGTTTTTTTTAGAAGGAGCTGCAGTTCCCGTTTTGACCACTAGGGGAGCTCTCAGAGACTTGCCTTTGTGCATCTCCTGAGCCAAAGCTAGGCCACCACCACACACTATCCGCCTGCTCCTGTGTGGAGCCTAGTGGCAAGAGATCCATGGACAGGGGCTGTGGCTCAGTGGCCAAGGACACTGCCTACTCTTCCAGAGGACCAGGGTTTGGTTTCCAGCACCTCTATTATGTGGCTCACAACCACCTGTAACTCCAGCTCTAGGGGATCTGATGTCCTCTTCTAGACTCCATGGGTATCTTCACTCAGGTGCACACACACACACATGCACACACACACACACACATACACACACAGAGAGAGAGAGACAGAGAGACAGAGAGACAGAGAGACAGAGAGACAGAGAGCTGCTGAATGCTCTGATTGAGGAATGCAAACCAAACCCAAGCCAAATGCTGGGAGAGAGATGCTTTTTTCCCAATCACCCTGCTGCCGCAGCTGATCCATCCGATTCCACAGACCTGCGAGAGAAATCCTTCCACCTAAGAGCCCTTGGCTGTGTTGCCCAGGTCCCCATGGAGCTGTCCCCGCCTGGGCCCCTTCCTCCTCTGTCCCTGCTGTTCCTGTTCCTGCCCAGGGTGTTGACCCCTCCCCAGTTCGTCCCTCCTCAGAAAGCACCCCCCCCCCGCCCTTTCACCCAGAAGTGCTCCAGGCCCAGCTCAGATATTCATTTGGTTCAGTTGCTTCCCTGCCCCTCACCAGCAGGTGGGATCCATCCTTCCTTCAAGGCAAGAAGCCCGCTGTCTTTCCTTCAGCTTCCCAAGCCAATTGCTATCATTTCCTGGCCCCTTTGCTGACCTGGATCATGAGGGGCCCTGTAGGGCAGCCCCTGTCTCCTCCATAGTTCAGGCGGCTCCTTGGCCCCTCCTCCTTCCCTCCCTCTCTCCACCCATCCCCTAAAGTGGACATTTGCCATTCCTTCCCTGACATTGGCCTTCGTTGATTTTTCCAAATATTTTTCTTTCTTTCTCTTCTACCTGGGGCCCTGGGACTGCCTGGGGTATGTCTGTCTATATGTAGGGCACACACATTCTCACTCACATGTGCATGCACATACACTTGCATGCACACATGTATGCATACACACGTGTGCACACTTGCATGTACTTTCATCTCTGGATTGGAGTAAGTGTCTCCATGGTCCCAGCATCTTGCTGGCAATACAGCCCCTGCCACTGTTTCCATGGTTGGCAGGAGGGCCAGGACATGCCTTCTCTGTATCTTGGGAGAATAGAGGCATTTTGAGGCAGGAAAATGGAATGTATTTGCTGAGACCACAGCTTCCATTAGGCAGCCTCGCCCACCCACCTGCCCCAGGGAGACCATTGGGTTTACAGAACACCCCTACCTTCCTACATTTCCCCAATTCATCCATAGAGCCAGGGGGCAGAACACGCTACAAAGCTGTCTGCTGCCCTCTGGTGAAAAGCTGGGGTATTACAAGTAGGGGCTCACATGTTGCCCACCCCTGTTTCCAAAGACAGGCCTGGTTTCTAAGAGTGGGCCGGCACCCTCTGCCTATTGCGGTCTCTAGGACCTCAGTGCTCGGCTAGCAGTTTGGTGAAGGGTTGTTAGGCTAATGAGCTGGTAGCTACCGCTCGTCAGCAATCAGCCTGTCTTTGGCTTGCACCATCTGATTAAATCCAACATTCACTGCGTGACACAGCCCTCAGGTCTCCTTCACGTGGCTCCAGCTCTGCTGAGGAGAGAGTGGCTTGGCTCCCCAGCAGCCTGTCCCAAGCCCCAAGCTTGTGGGCAGAGACTAACGGGCAGCCCCATCTCTCCTCTGGGGAGCATTGCACCTCTAACCGGGGGGTTCTCCTAGACACAGCAGTCCCTCAGAGTTGTCAGGAACCACGAGCCAACATTAGACAGCGCTCTGAGTGAGTGGTGGGAACCTGGCCTTGATTCCTGCCATGTGCCATCTGCCTCATAACTAGTTATTTAAGAAAAGTTTCCTTGCTAACTGCAGGCACTGAGAGGAGGTGAAGTCAGGGCCCAGTCCCCTGGTGTGGAAATTCCCAGCTTTGTACTGGTAACAACAGAGAGCGAGAGACGACTGGACTCTGTTGTCTGAGGTGCAGTCTCTCTGTGACCCCCATGGTCCCCATGGTATGGTGATGCAACCAAAACCCCTACTGGCAGCGAACTTTCTGCAAGTCGGGGTCAGAGGCTAAAGAAGGGACAGCCAGAGGGTGGGGATTCAGTTTCCCTGCTGAGTGATGAGCCAGGGGAGGCTGGAAGGCCAGGTGTTGTGGAGTAGTAGAGACTCTTCCATTGAAATGCAGCTTCTGAACCAGGCCCAAGATTATGGAATCTGACCGTGGCCCAGAGAAGGCAGCACTGCTGATCTGAAGCCCAAGCAGCCTCTTCTGAGAGGCTGAGACAGGAGAACTGTTGAGAGTTCAAGGCCAATCTGAGTTAGAATGAAACTCTATCTCAAAAAAACAAACAAACAAACAAAACAAAGTTCCAGTACATCAAACAAGCCAGTGGGGTAGGAACCCAGGTGTCAGGATCACACTAGACCAGGCTGAATCTAACCAGCAGGCAGAATGAAGACAACTGTCTAGAACATTCTGGACCATGCAGGAGAGATCTTGAACTGCACTCTGAGAGTGGGGAGGAGCCCCTGAATCAGTTCATTACAGCTTGACACCCCTGAAAGGTAAAGAAAGTGTTCCCAGAGGAGTGATGGAAACAGAAGAGGAAATGGACCTGGGAGAACACACTGAACTCTGCCTGGAGCTGAGGGACCTGAGGAGAGGGTCAGGTGATTCCTGGGGCATGACCCAAGCCCTGGGATTGGGGAACTGGTGAGGACTGGGCTTTGTGCTGGGTTTACAAGTGCTGCTTGGATATGGTGTGCCACACTGGTGGACCGCACTGGAGAGACCAAAGAGACTACAGAAAACACAGGTGGGGGAGAAACTACTAGAGTCATTGACACAGATGCCACTTAGAGCCACCATCCCCTCCCAGATGCTCAGACCTGCCAGTAGCCTTCGGTATCACCCAGGCCAGCCCTCACATTCTCCAGACGGGAAGCCATGGCTCAGAGAGCACAACTTCTCTACGATCCCACAGCAAGTCGGCGACAGAGACAAGACTCAAACTCCAGTCTCTTGCAGGCCGGTGTCTCCATGGCCCAGCCTGTGGAACAGAATTGCTGACATAGCAAATAATTTATCTACCTGCAGTCAGAAAACCTCACACATACACACACACACACACACACACACACACACACAGTCTTTTTACTTCTAAGTAAAACACCAATAACAGGCTGCCAGCTTTACTACTAATTAAATAACCATTTTATTGCTGGTATTATAAAATTGAAGGCTGAAACTGCCCAAGAAAGGCCTAATTTAGTAAACAGCTCAGAACAAAGTCTTTGTCATGCAGGTGTTACAGCACATGAGAAGGGGCTCTGGGTGGTTCAGACCCTGCCTCTTAATATGTTATTGCGGCCTAATAACATTTCCCAGTTCTGAGAGAAGCTCTGTTGCCATGGAAAGCAATTGTATTTGTAGTGATGAGTTTTGAAGAGGCTGATGGAGTGGAGGGGGGGCTGGCACAGACGGACAGGTGGACAGATAGGAAGATAGACTGGTGAGTGGGTAGATGGAGGGTTGGGTAAATGGATGTATATACGGATGTATGTATGGCTTGATGCTTGTGTGTATATATGGATATATGGATAGATGATTTTGTGTATATATGGATGTATGTATGGATAGATGATTGTGTGTATATATGGATGGATGGATGGATGGATGGATGGATGGATGGATGGATGGATGGATGGATGGTTAAGTGGATGGGTACATAATTGAGTGAGTGGATGCATGCATGCATAGATGCTTGGGTAACTGGATAGATGACTGTCAACATGGATAGACGGACAAGTAGATCTTTAGATAAAAGGATAGATGGGTAGTTGATAGATGGAGGATGGATGGGTAGATGGACAGAGGGAAGATGGATGATGGGTATTTGATGGTTGGAAACTGGGTAGGTATCCATATAGGGATGGATGGACAGATGGACATACCTGGACACAAGCATGGGTCATGGACAGATGAGCTGAAAAAAGAAAAACTCATATCAGACTTCCACTGACAGAAACAAGGCTCTGAGGCTGGTGAGCCACTGGGCCCTTTGTACAAAGTGGGTGTCACCACCTCAATTTGTAAACACCACCTCACAGGCTGAAAAACATGGCAACCCTTCAGTTTACAGAAGGAAAGAAAAGACCAGAGATGACGTTGAGTGACAACTTCAGGTCAGACAGCGCAGAGATGATGGAACTGGGCCAGGAGCCAGGCTTTCTAATGCCCACAAGGGCTGTGAGTTTCTTTCTGGTTCTTTCTGGTTTTCTCCAGGCGGGAATCATGGACCCTCACTGTGCAGCATCTTTCCATGTCCACAGAGGCAGAGGGGCTTCCTAAAGGGGCCTCATGCCATGCACCTGCTGCTGTGGCCCTGTAAGGGACCCACACTCTCTGGGCACAGAGCTCAGCTCTTACCAGCTCTGCCTACCTGACCCACCCTCCTGGCTGGGCTCCTCCAGATCCCTCGTGTAAACTTCAGTCACCCAGGCAGTCTTGTTAGGTTTGTGGCCACCCCGGGACATTTGCTCCGGCTTTCTGTCACTATGCACTCTCTTATCCCCATCTCAGATCAGACGCCACCTTGGCAGGGATGGCCCCCTGAGCTCCTGGGTCACCCACAAGCAGTTCAGCTGTTTCTTGGTCCCATTGACATACTAGGGGGATCGCCAGTCTCCTCTGAGTTTGCTGCTCTCTGATTTACCAGAGAATATTTTCTTTTGACCCTGCCAACGCACATACCTTGTGGGCCATGACCTGTTCACTCTGGTCCCCTTCCGCCAGACTCCCAGTGTGACAGTGGGTAGCACTTCCACACCCAGAGACTGAGAGCTACTTCATACATGGATAAGAGAGCCCCGGCAGAGGACCTGGCTAGCAGACCCCTACGAAACACAGAACCAAAGGACCTGGGCCAGTGACAGAGCAGACTCAGCCAACCACACAGCTCGTCTGAGCCTCAGTTTCCGCTCATTCCTCACACAAATGGGAGGTCACTTTTGCTTCCCTGCACAGCTGAGGAAAGTGGGCAGCAGATAAGATCCTCCATAGCTCGCAGCTTCACGCAGCCATTGCTGGAGCCAGAGGCTGATCCGTGGAAGGCCGATGCCCACGACTTTCCTGTGACCTGTGCAGATGTTGGGGGTGTTGTCGGGAGGTGGGAACGCTTACATCCAGCCTTTTCTTCCTTTCTACCAGGGCACGCCTTTGCTTTTCTTCCCTACCATGTGGTTGTGTATTCTGTGGGGAACACAGGACCAAATCCAGCCATTGATCCTCTCCCCAGCCCCACTTAAGACTTAAGGCCCTGTGTCCTCAGGCTGAAGAAGTGGAGCTGTAATGACGCGTTAGGATGTAGGGACGTGTGACGCCATGTTCACGCATTTATCAGTCTACCCTCATAACGTCATAACAGAGCAGCCTCTGCTATGACCTCTGTCACGCATCAAAAAACGAAGCTCAGAGAGGTTGGGATTTGCCTGAGGTGGGCCGGTGAGGTCCAGCATTGCTGGGAGCAGTCTGTGGTGAGGCTGAGCAGGAAAATGGGAGGTGAAGCATCTTCCCTGGGAAAGAGAGGTGAGGTCTGGGTGTCACACTACTGTGGGGGACTGGATGAGTTCTTATCTTGCAAATGCTCTCCCTGGCTTTGGGCAAGCAAGCCTGTGAGGATGACGACCGCAGTTGCTTTTTACAGTGTGTTTTGAGCCTTACCTCGTGTTCCGTGTTCTGTGTAGGACAAATCAGATGCCATAAAATGTAATAGGAAGAGTGGGAGAAGCCACTGAATGGCAGATGCAGCGCCTGCAGAGTGAGCCGCCCCCAGCACTCGCCCATGATCTTGACTGAGGATCCTCTCATGGTCCTGTCACACACACACACACACACACTGTGGTTTCTGTCTAGGTCAGCCTTGTGTCCACCTGGCCTGAAGAACTCAGCGCTGAAGAAGTAGGGAGGGGAAGGAGGATGAAGAAGAGACTCCTCTGGCTTTGTGTGTGGAGGGGTGTCCTGGACCCTCCTCGTGCCCCACCCTCCTAAGTGCAGCACCCATATACCTGCTCCCACCCCCGACTGGCCAGGGACTCTCCAAGTATGCAGCTGGGTGGCAGGTGAGCCTCCTCTGGGTTCTGCCCCTCCTACTCAGAGGCTCTATTCCAGCTCTGGAAACACTGATAACTGTGCTTCCTCCATTATAGGGACCTGTGTCTGGCTACGACCTAGGTGTCCCCACCCACCCTCTCCTCAGAGAACCCAGACAAGAACCAGACAGCCCCTTCCCTCTGACCAGACACAGGTGTGATGTGGAGGCAGGGTGTGTGCCTATGGCCCAGCAGCCCCTGCATGGTCTATACCCAGGAAGCCTGCAGGGTAGGCCCAGGGTTTGATCAGGCCTCAAGCTGAGGTAAGCCCTGGCAGGTTCCCACCAGTGCAATGGCAAACTGGACGGTGGCTGGTAGCCTCGCCCAGGGACAAGCCACAGCTAAAGGCTGTGCTTCAGTATCTCATAGGGCAAAGAAAACCCTTCACCTTGTGCCCACTCCTACCCACCCTGCCCCAGCAGAGCCATTGTGGAGGAAAGAGGACGTCCCTGAGGAGTTCCATCTTGTCCCTTAAAGGGCTTTACAGCAGAAGCCTGTGCTGAGCCCCCCTTGCCTCTACAGTCTCACTGTCCTGTGAGGCCAAGGCCACGCATGAAAGCAGCACTCACTGCCCCGGGGCAGGCAGCGCGAGAAAGGTACCACTGTTAGCCCATTTTGTAGATGAGCAACCTGAAGGGCCCAAGAGGTTAAAATCTTGTTCTGGGTGAGACAAGAGGCAGAGCCAAGATTTGAACCCGGGTAATCAGAGTCCAGAATGGTGCCCTTTCTCACTGTATCATACTGTCCCCCATTCAAGAGTTCAGTCCAGGGAAAACCACACCTGCCTCTTCAGGGCTGCGAAGCCTCAGGCAGATAGTTCAACCTTTTGGACCCTGTATCACTTTCAGAGACAGAGTTTTCAGCAAAATTCTTCCCCGTGCTGGGTGTCCATTCCCTTTGTCCCAATAGGTGCTAATGGCCCCTCATTTTTCCTCTACACAGGCAGGAGGGTCGGGTGCAGAGTAGTGACCGTGGGGATGCCCTGGGAGGTTCAGAGCCCATGAGAACTAAAGGGAGCCTGGCAAACAAGCCAGCAAGTAGAGTCTCCTTCCTTACCATGGCTTCTCTATGGTACCACCAGCTGCTGTTTAGGACAAGTAGCCACTAGATGCCTCCAGTTCTGCCCACACCTGCAAAAAGCTCAGGCCCAGATGAACAGGCCACCTCTGGCCTCCCAGCCCCACCTCTCGAGGCCAGTGGAGCCATGCACCTGCATCCCTTGGAGGCCACTTCTCTGTGTGGTTCCCATCTCTTCATCTTCCTATTACCTTAGTGTGAATTGTCCACAATAAGATGTCCTGCAGAAAGAATCTAACTTGAGGCATCACCCGCACAGGATTTCTGCCTTAACCACTCTCCAACTGCTATGCCAAAACACCACGACCAAGGCACTATATAAAAGAGAGTGTTTAATTGGGCTTGTGGTTCCAAAGGGTTAGAGTCCATGATGGCGGAGCAAAGGCGTGGCGGAAACAACAGCTGAGTGCTCACACTTTGATCTGCAAGTAAGAAGCAGCTAGCACACTGGGAATGAATGGCATCTTTTGAAACCCAAAAGCCCAGCCCCAGTGACATACCTTCTCCAGCCAGGTCACACCTTCTAATCCTTCCCAAACAGTTCCGCCAACTGGAGACCCAGGATGCAAACATATGAGCCTATGGAGGCCGTTCTCATCCAAACCACTGGTTTCCTCCCCTCTAGATGAGCAAACTCCTCTGACCATGGCATCTCTTTAGCCTCTATATTCTGTCTTTGTGGTACACAATTTCTAGGTCTGGCCTCTTTTGCTTAGTATACTGTCTGGCAGCTTTGTCTCTGTTTGTATGGAACAGGGGTTCATTTTTCATTGCTGTGTAATATCCCACTGTATAGATTTGTTGAAGTGTGTCTTATCCATGCCCTCACAGAGGGTCATTGGAATCGTGGCTTCCATTTTTGAGCAACAGCAAGCAAAACCGCTTGGATCGTAGCATTTGTCTTTCCTGAGCATGTCCCTGGAGAGGAAGTCAAGCAAACTTTCCAGCCAGACAAGTGATCAGGTTCTTCAGAAGCTGCCTGTGGTTTCTGCTACAGAGTGGTTGTCGCAAAATGCCACAAACTTCATGGCACGGCAACAACAGTTTATTTCCTCAGTCCTGGGCTGGAAATATGACCTACAGTTGTCACAGGGCTGTGCTTTCCCGTGCACTCTGGGAGAAGCCTGCCTTGCTTCCCAGCCCGTAGCTGCTTCCCTCCAATCTGTCTCCGTCAATGTGGCCATCTCCTCTGTGGAACTCTGTCTCTATTCACTTTTCTCCTAAGGAGGACACTCTGATCCAGGGCCCCCTCATCACTGCACCTGCAGAGACCCCATTTCCAAGTGAAGTCACACTTGCAAGCATAGCCACCAGAAATTCAACATATCTCTGGGGCTCAACCCACAATGTGGCCTCATGGTCTGCCAGAGTCTGCATTCCTTGTTTGTCCATCCCCCTGCTAGCCCATGTGAGAGCTGAGATGGTCTCCATCCTCCACGCACCTCTTTTCTGGCTATATGGTGGCTCACTGCTGAAGGCAGCTGATGGGTTTCCATCCCAGCTTTGCCTCTCAAAACCTTTGTCCTTTAAAGCCAGAGTTACCCACCTCTGACTGCAGCGGCCCCCGGGAGTCTGCCCTGGCAGAGTGTGGCAGCCTTCCCTGTGCCCTCTACTCACTGGCCACTCCAGAGCACCTCAGATCCTGGTACCATGTGGCTGTTAAGGCTTAATGAGCTGTACCCAGCTTGACCTTCAGACCCCTTGAGTAAGCACTGACCCAGATATCCTAACAGTTCCTTCCTTATTTCTCCACGGCCTCTGGTCCAATGTCCCCTGTCTGCGGAAGACCTTCCCTGGCCTCCTTGTCTTAAAGCAGCATCCTGGGCTAAGTCAATGGCTTAGTTGGTAAATTGCTTGTGGTACACACTTAAGGACCTGAATTTGATCCCAGAACCCACATAAAAAGCTGAACACAGCAGTGCATGTCCATTATCCCTGTACTGGGAAGGTAAAGGCAGGCAGATCCCTGAGGCTTTCTAGCCATCCCATCCAACCTAAGCAGAGAACTCTAAGTTCAGAGAGAGACCCTGTCTCAAAGACTAAGATGAGAACACCCAACATCGACCTCAGGCACAAACATACACGGGGTGTGTGTGCCTGTGTGTGTATGTATGTATGCCTCTGTATGTGTATGCCTGTGTATGAATGTGTGTATGTCTATGTGTGCATGTATTATATGCCTGTGTGTGCATGTATGTATGCCTATGTGTGAGCACCTGCGGGTGTATATGTGTGCCTTTGTGTGCCTCTGAATGTGCCCCTCTGTGTGTGTGTCTGTGTGTGCATGTGTGTATGCCTGTGTGTATGTGCGTGTATGTATGCCTATGTGTGTGCACCTGTGGGTGTATATGTGTGCCTGAGTGTGCCTCTGAATGTGCACCTCTGTGTGTGTCTGTGTGTGCGTGTGTGTATGCCTGTGTATATATGCCTGTGTGTATGTGTGTGTGTGCTTGTGCCTGTGTGTGTATGCCTGTGCCTGTGTGTGTATGCCTGTGTTGTGTGCCTGTGTGTGTATGTGTATACCTCTGTGTGTATGCTTCTCTGTGTGTGCCTCTGTGGGGGGGGTGTGCATGCGTGTGTGTGTGTGTGTGTAAAATCATCTCTGTACTGCCCTTGGTTTCCCCATAGCCCTTTACTCACTGATCTGGTGCAGCAGGAGCTTCCTCAATGGCTCATTCTCTGGAAACGAATTGTTTCATTCTCCTCTCTCTGATCCACCCTTATCTTCTGGAAGGTTGCCTGGGGCTGTCCATGCGGTGTTTGCAGTGAGCAGGGTGAAGCTAATATGAGGCAGCAGCCGCTGGGGGCCCTGGAGGGCTGTCTGAAGGAGGCTGATGGATGACAAGCTGATGAGGCTGGAGCTGGGCACTCAGTAGGTATCCACTGTGCCAGACTCTGGCCACGCCTGCCATCCCATACTGATGCGCACTTGGAATGAAGCATCATTGAGGTTGAACTTGTGGCTCAGTTAGTAGGATGCTCACCTGGCATGCATGAAACCCTGCACTCCACACCCAGCACTATATAAACTGGGCATAGTGGTGCATGCCTGTAATCCAGCATGTGGGAAGTGGACATTGGAGGTTTGGGGGTTTAAGGCTATATATCAAATTTGAGGTCAGCCTGAGCTATGTGAAACTCTCTCAGGAAGAAAAGAAAAATGAGTAGAGTAGACTTAGTACCACATGACTGAGAAATCAAACACCTGCCGTGTCTGTTCCTAAGCTGGAGCCTATGACCTGTGACTCCCAATTTGTTGCCTCTTGGCTTTCCCTGAACCCACTGAACTCTGCTCCCCTGCCTCTCCATAGCAAGGACCTCTGTGATCCCATCAGTCACCTGGGCAATCCAGCTGGATCATATCTGCAAAGTCTTCTTGCAATAGGAGGTGACATATTTAGACACGCGCATCTCTAAAAGGGACACTATTTATTCCGTCCCCGCATAGCTGTGAGCATCATTGTAGCACCAGCTCTCAGTTCCACATTTGCCTCCTCCGTGGAAGGTGACCTCACTGGGTCTGGGGGTGTTCCCCTCTTCCCTTTGCAACCCTAGTTCCTCTGATGGAGTCTGGTGTGGCACAGAAGCCCCATGGTGTCTCAGGGGCAGGTGCTCCCCGGAGCCAGCCTGGGTCCATTTGACGTGCATCTGTGGGGTTGAGTCTTCCCTGAAGATGTCGTAGGGGGCCAGTGTGAGACTTTGCCTGGTGGAGAAAAGTGAGGCTGGAGGGGGGTAAGAGGGGAGGGGCTCACAATGACAGGATTTACCCCAATACCCTTCACACAGCTCCCTCCCAGTACCTATGGGACAGCTGTGTAATTAAACGGATACGTAATGAATGTTTATCACAATAGATAACATGGCACTCTTTCTGGAGCCCCAGGCTCTGAGTCCCAGATCTGCCGCTAACTCCTGTGGAGCCCTGAGCAAGTCCCTATCTCTCAGGATCTCAGTTTCCCCATCCCCGAAGTGGAGATGGCAGTGGCGGTACCTATTTGCAGAGGGCTTACAGGCAGAAATGAGACAGGCTGTCCCTAGGGCTGGCCCAAGGCGCATGAAGAAATAAGCTAATTTAGTACTGACTTCCAGGTGAGCGGTGTATGAGCCTCAAGCCTTTCAGGGGAATAGTGACCCGAGCTGGCCGTGGGCCTCAAGCCTTTCAGGGGAATAGTGACCCGAGCTGGCCGTGGGCCAGGCATGGTGCTGGGCTCAAGGAGACAGCTGTGGACAAATCCAGATATCCAGGGCTCCTGTTCACCACATGGGTAGAGATTACCCTGTCTTTCATTTCATAGAGGGGAAACCAAGGCCCTGAGAACCTGCCTGGAGACACACGCCAAAAAGGCAAGGAGCCGGCGTGGATAGCAAACCCTCACTCTCAGCTGCGATGCTCTGAGCTGGTAACTCAGAGCCCTGGAACTCTGCCCTGAATCTTACTGAAAAACTTGGATGAGGTTCCTAAGCAGGGGTCTCTTCCCCCCGCCCCCATAATGACCATCTAGAGATGATGTGAAAATTTGGCTTTGATCAAATTAGGCCCATGTTGTGGCGTAACTTTCCCCATTCACCACAAAGCTAATAAACTAATAAATTAGACAAATGAAAATATCACTGGCCAGGACCACACGCTAAAGTATCACCGTAATTGCTTTCACGGCCGGGGCCAATTTCTCAGATTTCTCCTTGGCCAACTTTCCCCAGCTCACCATGCCTCTAATAAGGCATAACTCACTCTATAAACATTCGGTTGACTTATTTTAACTACAGTAAAACTGAAAGGTACCTCAGGAGCCCATTCTCATGCATTTGCTTCCTTGGGAGGGAAGCCCATCCATGCTAAAGCAAAGAAGCTCTGTAGTGTGGGACTTGGTCGTTAGCCCAGAACAGCTGTCCCTGCCTGGCCAGGTTGCTCTGTCTGAGAATCCTGTAGGCCATCCATGCAGATAAACAGGACACAAATTTTGGGTGGAACTGTGTGGGACCTGTGCTCTGACGTCTATGGACATTCATGTAGGGTTCCTATGTCAGAACCCTGCATGGTTCCATCCATGATGAGCCCCACTTTGGAAGAGAGAAGAATGGATCAGAGGGATCAAGCAACTTTCATAGGGCCATGTAGAGCGTGGCACAGTAGAGTTGGGGCCTGGGTAGGCTTTAGTCTCTACTCTTGGCATGCCTTGGCAAACAACTGGGGACCCTGACTGCTAGGAGACCCAGTCTTTGAGATTAGAGGAGGTGTTCATAGCCTTGGGAGGAGGACATAGGGCTGGACAGGCAGGCTATGTCTGTGCTCAGGGGAGGGTGCCTGATAGAGATGACTGTTAGACCCCAGGAGTCCACAGTGGTCATCTTTACTTGGCTGGAGGAGGTGAGGGAGGGAAAGGGGCTGAGTGCACTAGCCCGAGGTCATAGTTGGTGTGAGTGACTGGGATGAGGCTGGATAAAGAGGAAAACAGCTTCTGGGTGGAACGCATGGCAGAGGTGTAGGCCAAGGAGGGTGTCCAGGGATCGCTGGCTGCAGTGAAGTTGGGTGAGCATGGTGGGGGATCCCAGTCAAGGACAGCATTTACCCTTCTCTCCCACCTTCTACCAGGCTGTCATCGGTGACCCTGTGGAGACATTGTGATCTCCGTCCCCAGGGCTTTTCCTTTCTAAGCTTTGCCTGACTGTCCTGCTACGTAGAGCTTCCTCTGGGCAAGCCTTCCATGGCCATCACACTGTTGATCTGATGTGTGCTTAGGTGGCTCCTTCCATCCCTGCCTGCAGCACTAGAAAGCAAACTCTATTGGCACTGGGAACATGACTTTCCTGTCACCATTGTCCCAGTCATTACCCTAGGCACTGTAGCGTGACATACATAAACCAAATGGGGGGCGGGGCTATTACACGAAGGGAAGAAGCTGGATGGATGGACAGACAAAAAGATGGGTGCATAGTTGGGTAGATGGGTAGGTAGATAGATGTAGAGATAGTAGCTTGTGGCTGGCTGGCTGACTGGATGGTGACTGGATGGACAATAAGTGAATGGACAGAAGGGTAGATGGTAAGTAGATGGTGGATGGATGGATGGATGGATGGATGGATGGATGGATGATAGATGTTGTATGGACAGATGAGTAGATACAAGTAGATGAAGGGTGGATGGATGGTGAGTGAGTCTTTGGACAGAAGAGTAGATGCTAAGTAGATGGTGAATGGATGGGTGGTTGGTTGATGTATGGGATGACGAACAGATAAGTAGCTAGAGGAAGATAGGAGGATGGATAAGATAAATAAATGGATAGATGAGTGGATAGACAGCAAATAAATGGTAAGTGGATAGATGAATAGTGGATGATCAGTGGGTAGGCAGAAGAACAATTAGAAGAATTAGTGCATGGATTAATGAAGAGATAATGCATGGATAGTAGAGTGATAGTTGGATAGATGAATGGATAGTGGATGGTAAGTGAATGAATGGTGGGTAGTGAATGGATGAATAGTGGACAGATGGATGGTATTTGATGAAAGGATGGATGGATGGATGGATGGATGGATGGATGGATGGATGGATGGATGGATGGAGAATAGTGTATGCATAGTGGTTAGTAGACAGATGGTGGATAGTGGATGAATGGATGGTGGATAGCAGATGGATGGATGGATGGATGGATGATGATTAGTGGATGGATGGGTAGATAGATGAACATCGTGGATGATATATGGATGTATGGTAGATAGTAAATAGGTGGACACATGGTGGTTAGTAGGTGGACAGATGGTGGATAGTAGGTGGATGGATGGTAGATAGTGGACAGACAGATGAATGGTGGTTAGTGGCTGGGTGGATGGTGGTTAGTGGCTGGATGGATCATGGATGATGGATGGATGGATGGATGGATGGATGGATGGATGGATGGACGGATGGATAGATGGTGGATGGAGAAGTGAATGGCTGCACTGGAGATATACTAAGAACCCGAACAAAAACCTCGTCCCATAACTGACATAGCAAAGTTATTCCCTGTCCGTGAGGTTTGAAGCAGAGTGCAGACATGCTCTAACTCTGGGTTCCGGCTCCTCTCCTGCTCCCTTTCTGGAAGGCAGAGTCTTTGATGGGAAACCAGGACCCAAAGCCAACCCCAAACCTGAGGAGTGACAGAGGCCAATTGGGGTTGTCAGCCATGCCAGTCACTGGGTCTGGATTCTGCCAGGCAAGATGCCAACCAGCAGGGCCAGGCTCTGGGGATCTTGGCCCTGTCAAAGCAGAGCTATCCCCTGGTCTCTCCTTCCTGGCATGGGCCTGGCCAATGCCATGACCAAAGCGCATGAGCTACAGAGCTAAAGACTGGGGAAGGAACGTCTCCTTTTGACAGGGCAGTCTTCCTAAGCTTGCCAGAAGCTGCAGCTGCTCTGCCCTTGCTCAGAACCTCGGAGGGGGACTTTCGTGTTTCGGCCCTTTCAATCTCCCAGCACCAGTGGGGGGCAGCTGTCCCCATCACATATGAGCCCCCATACCTCGCCCTACAGTCAGGTGCCTGATGTCACCACTGCCCCTGCTTCTTTTCCACACCCCTCTCAGGGTTGCCGGGAAGAGTCCAATTTCATTTGCCTCACGTTGGCGGGGGGGAGGCATCATTCTTAGGGTGTTCTATAGAATGTGCAACTTGTACCTCAGTTTCCCCAACTACTGACTCTCCCTGAGCTCCCTCTCAACCTACTCAGAGAGTGTGGCACCATATCATGTACTGATGCCAGCGCTAGGTGTGGGGCAAATGCCAAGTGGTTCCACCCCCTGTTCAGGACTGATTGACATCTCTTTCCACCACTCCCTGGGGTCTCCCTTGCATCTAGTACCTGTTCTTCAGGGTCAGGGTGAGGGCTGGTCCCACAAATCAAGCCCTCAGAACCCATACAGTCTTGAGTAATCTGGGGCCAGTATTATTCACCATCTCCTCCAGGATCTTCACTTGGGCGACTATAGGGTCTATGTATGACAAGGAAAAGAAGCTTCTAGTCTTTCTCACACCACCCTCTCACTCCTGCACAGCTGGCATCAGAACGTTACAAATTAGGTTGAATTAACTGCCCATGGTCGCAGCGCCTCCTAGAGGTGGGGGCTCAGCAATGGTATGGCACCCCCTAGTGGTGGGACCTCAACTTTCACCCAGTCTGTTCAATTCCAAGGGTCACTAGCTTCACCCGCCGCTGGTAGTGATAGTGTTAAATAGATTCTACACCTAGCAGGACGGTGGGCTGCACCACATCCAGGTGCTGGCATTTTTGTAGGGCCAGCCAGGCTGTAAATGGCAGAGTCGCTACAATGAGAGGTGACAGCTCCCAGGCTCACCTCCCTTCCCAGTTCTTAGCTTCCCAACACTGCCACAGAGCCCTTCTCCCATCCTGGTTCTCAACAGACAACAGATGGCAGGGGCTTTGGCTGAGTGGTGTGTCAGTGCTGGCCGCTGCTCACTTCTGAAAGCCTTGTCTCTGCTGACGAGGTAGTCGTGTGTGTGTGTGTGTGTACATGTGTGTGCAAATGTGTATATGTTTGTACATGCATGTGTGAGAGTGTGTTTGGTTAAGCAAAGCTGTTTCTATCTTAGCTTTGGGTAGAATCCAAGTGACTCCCTCTAACAATGTGTGCCCAGTGAGACGCACAGTAGGAGCATAGGTGGCTGAGCCCAGTGAGACACACAGTAGGAGCACAGGTGGGTGAGCCCAGGGGACACACAGTAGGAGCACAGGTGGCTGAGCCCAGGGGTCTCACAGTAGGAGCACAAGTGGGTGAGCCTAGGGAGGAACACAGTAGGAGCACAGGTGGGTGAGCAGGACACAGTGGGAGCACAAGTGGTGAGCCCAGGGGACACACAGTAGGAACACAGGTGGGTGAGCCCAGGGGACACACAGAGGGAGCACAGGTGGCTGCTCCTAGTTCTGTGGAGGGGTGCCCACTTTAGCACCCAACCACGCTGGTTCTTCCTCTCTTGCCCTTTCAGAGTCTCCTGTGAGTCCTCCCTCACCAGCTTGGAACTGGAAGGTCGGTTGTCAAGTTCTGCATGATTCACATTGATTATTTCTGTTTAATTGAATCAATAACAAACTCTGGAAAATCGAGCGATTTCACGTGAAAATCTGTATGTGTCGGATCTCTGTTAGGAGGTTAAAGACACGGCTTTCTTTAGTGGTTATTTCCAAATTATAGTCCCCAAACACTGGAAATAGAGGCTTTAAATCAAACAGTGGCCTCCTTGATCTGCACCATCCATAGCACTGAATTGTAGAATTGGTTCGAGGTTACACAGATCAGAAGGAAGAGAGGGAAGTAAGGAGGGAGGGGGGAGGGAGAAAGGGAGGGATGAAGGGAGGAAGGAGGGAGGGAGGGAGAAAGAAAAGAAAAGAAACTTTAACCCAAACCAGTTTCTTCTCTCTCCTGTGTATCTCAGGGCTCCAGTGTGTCAGGGGTACAAGTCACTTCCCTCTTGGTATCTCATTTTCAAAGTCTCCTCAAAGTTCGCGAAGGCTGCTCTAGCTCCAGCCATTGTATCTGTACTCCAATGTGTCAGTCAGCTTTCTCTGCTACCAAATCCTGAGAAGGACAACTTCAGAGGAGGCAGGGCTTTCTCGGGCTGTCAGTCCGTGGTAACCTGCCTCTGCCCCTTGTGCCTATGGTGGGGCATGGGGTGTGTGTGGTGAAGCCACTCAGATCACCAAAGTCGGGAAGTGAAAATAGAGCAGGAAGAGGAGGAACAAGGTCCCAGTCTCCCTTCTGAGGATACACCCCCTCCCTTCTCTCTTTGCCAGTTCTAAGGGTTCTATCAGTCCCTGTTACCCCACCCTATCAGGATGGAGTCTAAGCCTACAGAGTCTAAGCCTACGGTCTCTGTGGGGGTGGAATGTTCTGGAAGTTGTATCTAACTTTTCTCCTCACTCACACAGTCCCACTACTACAAGGAAGCCTGGGAAATGTAGTCTTCATTTCAGCCAGCATGTATCCATAGTAACTGTGGGCTGAATCACCCTCGGAAACCCTTGGGACCACGATTGCTGTGGGTTTGGAAAATTCTCGGATTCTGGAATATTTTCATATGTATTAATGAGATATCTTGGGGATGGGCCTCAAATCTAAGCATGTAATCCATGTTTCCCGGGCTCCTGACATACACAGCACCAAGGCAGCTCTCTGCTGTAGTTTTCTTTGTGAACAATTTTGTTCACGGAGCAACGCTTCCACGGTGTCGGATTTTCCACAGGGGTGTTCCGCGGGGGCTCAGAAAGCTCCAGACTTCCGAACCTCTCAGATCCCAGAGTTTCCTATTAGGGATGCTCTGCCCATGTAGCCGTGAAGAGGCGAGATGCTGAATCATGCGGCTACCTCGCCCAGGCTGGACACTCATGAGCCTGAGATCAGGCTCTGCCCTGGCCTCTCAGCGCCTGCCAATCCCGGGAATTTACACAGTGTTGTTCATCTCAGAAAGTTGTTCCAAAGAACTCACAAGGACAGGAGGGCCCAAAGAGTGATTAGCAAAGCGTGTGGGGTTTACTATAAACATAGAGACTATTAATATAAACATAGAGACTGCCGCTTCCGTCCACGCGTGCCTCCAGCTGTCACAGGAGCACCCCTCAAATCAGGAGTCTCTTCTTGGGTCCGCCCACTGAGGCTTCCCCTCTACTCCCAGAACACCCTGCCCATGCCCAGTCCTTATTTTCTATAGGATGTAATATGATCATGCTATTTGAAAAGCTGTTTACATGTATGTGTGCGTGGAGGCCGAGGACAACTTCAGGTGCTGTTCGGGAGCCGTTGTCCTTGTTTGGAGAGTCTCTCATTTACTTGAAATCGGCAATTGGGTCAGGTTGGATGATTAGCGAACCTCATCTCTTGCCTCATCTCTTAGCTCCCTGGCAATGGGATTACAAGCAGAGGCCACCACGCCTGGGATTCTTACATGGGTCCTGGGGATTGAACTCAGGCCCTCCCGCTCACAAGGCAAACGCTTAACTGACTGAGTCGTCTCCCCCAGCCCCTGGTTTACATGTTTAAAGCTGACTTTGCATGTATCTGCCATGTGCGCCTAAACCGTGGGCTCCAGCGGACAGTGGTTGGCTGGATTGGGTTGGGTTTAGCTTTTGAGACAGGCTCTCACTGTCTCGCCCTAAGTAGCCTGGAATTTGCTCTTCAAACCAGGCTGTCCTCAAACTTGGGGAAATCCTCCTGCCTCTTCCTTGCCAGCACTGGGATTATCGATGTGAATCACCTTATCTGACAGACATTGGGCTCATTTTTTTTTTAATTTTCCTTATTTGCGGCTGTATTTCCAGGCACTAAGGCAGGCTGGCACATAGTAGGTAATCAGTAGAAGCATGCTGATGGAATAATAAATGAATGACGGATGCCCTCCCTCCTCCAGCACCGAGCGCCCCGCTCATTGTCAGAGACAGACCAAGAAGCCAGCAACCTTTCAGCTTCCGGCTCCCCGTGGCAGGGAGCCCAGTGCCAAGCACGCTAAGATAAATACCTATTACCGCGGATGGGATCTTGGTGCCGGCTAGAGTCCAGGCATTTTAATTTTGTTTTGACAAAGAGGCTGATGGGAGAGGTTAGCGAGGCCCCCCTGTCTCCCATCTGCTGCGGCCCTGGGCACCCCGGCCTGCCTTTCTCTGCCTTTGGCAGCGCATAGCTCAGGACTGTGAAATGTAATTGGCCTGCCCTACTTTTTAACAGAACGCAGATTGAAGGATTGGGTTTTTGGTGGGATGACCTGTTTAAGAGTCTTAAGAGGGAACTGGGAGTTTCAATTTTCCACTGCCAAAGCCAGGCTGTTTTTAGCTTGGCTTTGATGAAGCAGCAGGAATTGGGTTCGGCCTGGGGTCACCCATCAGCTGACCTCATTGGGAAAGGCCTCCTGTGGGGCTCCAGGACCAGCTGCAGCGGGGCTGGCAGGCAGAGCGAAGGTTTGCTTTACTGATCTGAGTAATTGGTCCCGCACAGACCCTGTCTCCCCCACGGTCGGTCCACCACAAAGCCCCACCCCCAACTTTGACGCTGTGAACTTCTGAGTTTCCCGGACCCACGCTCCTGCCCCAGCTGCTAGCCGAGTGACCTCTGACAGTGTCTCTCAGTGCCACTATCCCCAATCTGTTCAACCAGCGCTCTCATTGTGATCTGGCTGGGGGTGGGCGGGTACCGGTTGCGAAGATGCCATGGCTGCCCGTTGGGTTTGCTCAGGCTTTGAGGTTGTGTCGTGAGAACCTGTGTCCCTGCAGGCAGCTGAGATGATCAACAGCCATGTAGCAGGGCCCAGTCAGGTTTACCTTGCCCTCCCAAGAAGGCTGCTCTGAAGTGTGCCACCCTGGCATCCTGCTGCTGGGCCAGGAGTCAGGCCCCTTCCCTTTGAGCCTGTCTTCAGATCCCTTGTCCACCTGTGTTGAGTAGATGGCCTGTGGGTGCTTTTGTCCCATATCAGAGGAGTTTGTGTGACAATGTCTTGTTAGAGTTGGCTTTCAGGAACAAAAGTAAGGTGTGGTCCCTACAGTGACCATAGGCAGAGCCAGGCTGTGCACCAGGCCCCAGGCTCCTGTGGCTGCCAGGAGACTCCCATAAAAGCTCAATCCTCTGCCTCATGACCCCATGGTCTGTGCTCCTTCTGCTGCCTTGCAACTCTCTCTGATCTGAATGGGAGAAACTCTCTGGGCCTCTGTTAGGAAGACAAGAATCTACCCTAACAGTACCCGCCCCCCCCCCCCCCGCAGGCCTGCTGGTTGTCACCATCACGTTGGGGATTAAGAAGAGGGACTTAGGTTCCTTAGGAAGAGGGACTTTCGTGCCTCAGTTTCCTCCTGGGGCTGCCATGAAGATTGAGATGGGAGAAAGGCACAGACACTAGATAACCTGCCCCCAGGACACTCATCAGTAACCTGGGAGTTCCCCACTCACAGAAACTTCCAGAGTAACTCCAATGTCTATGATTAGTCCTGTGGCTGAGCTGGAGGTTGTGGGGGAGGGTGCGGAGAGTTCAGCTTTCAAAGTCCTCACAGAGGGCCTGTCGGTCATGAAGCAAGGGCTCAGTGACACAATGCACTCTGTCTCCTCTAGAGTGCTGAGGACGGGTGACCTCATTCTGGCCTCGCACACATAGGTGTGTGGCTGTATTCACTGAGCAAAGTCAAAATGATAACCAGTATAGAAAGGAAGAAGGGAGGATGAGGGTCTCCCCACACTTCCTCTCTTCTGCTGACCACCAACTCCAGTCAACAGGTTTTACCTTCCTTTTACCTATTCTTACTGGCTTATTTGGGGACAAAGACAGAGCCTTCAAAGAAACAGAATAGCCACGAGGGACAGGAAGGAGTGGCCAGTAGGCCACGCACCATTGGCTTTTCTGGCTCCTTCGATGCCCAGCACCCTCTGTTTGATTCCTCTTTGCCCAGCTGCCTAGTTTAGTCTGTGTCTTTACCCAGTGTCTTCTTCTGTGGAGCCTGTGCCCCACACTGCCCGCCAGGCCCAGTTGCAATAGGGTGAAGAATAAAGGGCAGGGCCTTTCTGATCCCTTGCCCCCACTGTACTCCTATCCACCGCCACCTGCTGCCTGGAGCCAGCAGACATGAGCAGCCTGACCGTGAGGGGCTAAATGAATCCATCAGGACCTGGAGGAGGAAATGGTTTCCATGGTAGCAGCAAGAGGCCAGGAAGAGAGGCCTGGAGAGGAGGAGGCAGGGAGCGAGGTGGGGTGGGTCTGAACGGGAGAGGCAGGAGGAGAGGCAGTGAACAGAGAGTCAGGGTGGGGTCTGCAGGAGAGTGGAGAGTGGATGAGGAAGGAGAGGGTTTGGGTATAAGGCTGGGAGTATCAGCTACACAAAGCAGGAAGGGTCAAGATAGATAACAGACCAGAGCAGTGAGGCCTGTAAGTGGTTCCAGTCTGTCTCCTCCCAGGGTCCCTCCTGGACTTGGTGTCCCCAGGCTGGCTCTCTATGGTTTTGCTTGGGCAAAATAAAATGGGAATTTCCAGGATGAGGCAGGTGCTTGCCAGGCTGCCCACAGGCAAATCATGGCCCATGTCTCTAGAGTACCCCTCAGGTGGGATGGAGGTGTCCTCCAGGCTTACCCCACCCTGGAACTTCATATTCAGGGTTCAGGACAGAGGGCTCACTTCCATTTAAGAGGCAAAAGCTAAGGTTCAGAGTGCACAGTTCTACCCAGCTTCCTGCTGTGCACTTCAGACAGTCCTTTTGACAGAGACTGACAGGGAGTGCCCTCTGGGTACTTCTCCTCATATAGCAGAGCAAGGGTCAGAGAGCCGCCATTAGACCCTCAAACTCTTAGTGAAAGGGCCTAATGCTCCAGGACAGTTCTGCTAGTCTACTCCATCTGTGGCAGCTGAAGGTCCTCCCAAGATCCCCAGAGAGGGCAAGGAAGGGACAGCCTGGTGGTCATCCTCTCCAGATGCTGCTGCCCTGTTGTCCCTCTCCATCATCACCCGCCCCTGCCCAGCCAGCCTATATGCGGTTAGATAGATGCCTTCAGGGCCGGTACCCACAGAGCAGCTAGAAACCTTCTCAGGTCTAAAGGGTAAAAATTGCACTGGTAGGTTTTAAAGGCTCCGGGAAAGGCGTTTGCACGGCCTCTGCCAGGAAAGGAGAGAAAAGAGGAGGCGGTGACGGAATGGTACCAAGGCCCCCAGGGAGGCAGGCTTGTCTGAAGCCTGAACACTTGCCCAGGACCGCCCCTGCCCAATTGATCCTAGTCAGTCATAAAGCTTTGAGTACCCAGCAGGAGCAGCTCAGGCCCCCCAGGATAGCCTACTCCAAACACCTGAGTCTAGACCTTTCCTGTGCCCAGTCTGGACTCACATTGGGGCATAATCCAAGTATTCATTAATGCCATGGCTGGATGTAGGTCTGGTCTGACCTGGGTGTGGCCATTGCCACAGCAGATTTTGCTCCATTGTTCCTGTGTGCCCAAAAATCAGACCCAACAGCACAGAGAACAATAGTCTTTGTCCGCTCCCTGAGGTCATATTAACTAAGCTCATACAGCAGGAAGACGTCCACACACGTCATCCCCTGTCTCCAAGGCCCACTCACTAACAAAAGGCATCATCTGTA
>JABTXL010003386.1:3131556-3174161 GCA_025134845.1 Neodon shergylaensis
GGGGATCTTTATGAGTTCGAGACCAGCCTGGTTTACACAGTGGGTTCCAGGACAACCAAAACTACACAGAGAAACCCTGTCTCGGGAAAACAAAAAAATCAGTTACTGCCTTCAGGACCTCCCGTGTCTCCTATCCCCCATGAAGAAAGCACACAGCGCCTGACCCTCCTTGGGTCATTGGACAGCCACCTTTCTTGATGTCCCCAAGAACCAGCTAGTTGTTTTCTAGTTCCCTATTTGTTGGTGTGTGTTTGTATTCAGGGGTGTGTAGAGGTACCTTCGGGTGGAGTGTCTATGGTATGATACCAGAGCTCAGACTCAGGCGTCCTTCCTCAATACTGGCCAGGGCTGACAGGGCCTCTCATTAATCTGGGTTCCAGTGGTTAAGTTAGCCTGGCTGGCCAGCCAGTCTCAGGGATCTGTCTCCATCTCTCCAGACCCGGGATTGCAAATGCACTGCCCCCACCCCCAGATATGTTTATGTGGGTTCCGGGGGACCAAACTCAAATCCTTATACTTTATCAAATGAACCATTTCCCAGCCCCATCTATTTATTGATTGTCTGAGATGGGGGTCTCATTTTAGGGCATAGGCTTCAGGTTCCAGGGTTCCCGAGAACCTTCTGCCTCTGCCTCCTGAGCAGCTGAGAAGTGTGTGCCACTGTGTCTAGCTTCATAGTTGCTGAACGTCTTTGTTTCTTCCTTGCTACTTTGTTTCAGGAAGCCTCCAGTGGCTGGGAGGAGAGCCTTCCCTTCACTCCTGAACTGGAATAGCTAGAGAGAGGGGCCTGCCATCCCCAAAGCAACAGCTCCAAGCTATGTTTTTCCTATCTGAAGGGGCTATGGGACAAAGTGGACCCAAACTCATCAGCTTGTATTAGAACACAGGTTCACCTGTCTCGTGGAGTCCTCCACGCATAGCAACCACTGCCACGGGACCCTGGGTGCCACTATATGTCCACCCATGTAGGAGGGCTTCCTGATGCCATCATCAGACATCAACATCCTGTCACCATTCCGCAGGCACCTCCAGGGAGTGTTCATCTGCTGGGCCCTGTGGCTGGTCCTGGCCGCTCTCTGTCCACTGCTGGCCAGTGTCTGGCCTCGGACTAGCCACGCCCCTCTCTTTAGTGTTTCTGCCTGTCAAGCATTAGGTGACTAGTTATTCTGGAAGCTGGACCTGAGGACTTTCTGATGAAACTGGGCAAGCCTGGGACCCCCAGGTCTAGAGGGTCACCCTGGTTGGATGAGCATGTACTAGGTGGTCTGGCAGGGAGGGGACAAAACTATCTATAGGCCATGCCTATATGACAGGTGCCTTTGCTCAAGGGACAGGCTCTGTGTGCACGCCCATGTGTGTTGTTCCTTCAGTGTTGGTCCTTAGTGCCATTCACCTTGTGTTCTGAGAGGGTCTCTCATTGGCCCAGAGTTCATCCATTAGCATAGACTGGCCATCAAACCCCGGGTAATCCTCCTGTCTCTGACTCCCTAGTACTGGGATTACAAATGTTCCCCATCTGATCAAGGCTTTTTTTTTTCCCACATGAGTTCTGGGGTAGAATTTAGGCTCTTGCAAGGCAAGCACTTTGCCTACTGAAGCATCTTCCCGATTCCTGGGACAGCCTCTTCATCCATCTGTCTTCTGCCCTATGTCTCCCTCATGAATCCACCCTTCTCCCATGGACCTCTTTGCAAAGGGCTTTCTGAAGGAGAAAAGTCAAGGTTCATCACAGAGGTGTGTTGCGTGTTGGGGAGGGGCTCATTTCTAACTCTAGACTGTTCTGTCCTTTCTTCTGAGAATTAGACGTCCCTCTTTGTTGCCAAGTAGCTCAGGGATATATACCCACACCGTGGTGGGGGGCGACCGCAGGTGGCTTTAGTCAAGTCAGACAAGACAGGCCGCCCTGGCCTGGGGCTGGAGTCTGTTTCTTCTGGGCTAGGCTGGAGTGCAAAACCACCTCCAGGAGCCATGAAAGCCAGGAGGCGCTGAAGCTTGCAGAGATGCATAGGAACAGAAAGGGTTCAGAGAGCAGGATGGAGGCTCTGCGATTGAGGTGACCCCTGCAGGGCTGTGACATCTGCCATCTAATCCTGTCCCTTGGTACCTGTTAGGATCCACGCAGTCTAAGCTCTAGGTTCCAGTTTGGGGGATGGAGAAGCCCATGGGTAAGAACCACCTGGACTCTTTTGTGCGCAAACGTCAACAGATGGATAAGCCCAGATCGCAGGGAGAGCCAAGGAGACTCCGAGTGTGTTTCCTGGCCAGCTGCAGCCTCTGCTTCCCGCTGAGGGCCTGTGCGAAGCCTTCACCCCACCTTCAGCTGGCAGAACTCCAAGGGAGGGGTTTTCCTGTGCTTGCCTAAGGTTAAGCCGTGCATTCGGCATCCTCCTGAGGTCTTCCGCTGAGGCGTTCCATTCCCAGCCGAGCTGTGATCATCTTTTCCTGCTGTCCCCAGATATCATCTCCCTTGGGTCTAATGCTCCCATCAGTAGCCAGTCTGTCTCCTCCCAGGTCTGGGGCATTGGGAGGAACTGTGAGGTTGCCTCTGAGAGGAAGGTAAGAAGCTGGGAGGACAGCAGAGGGCAGGGAACAGCTGGAACTGGTTGAGCAGTTACATGTCTGGACCATTGGTCCTTCCTCGAACCACTCCCAGCTCCCCATCCAACTCTTCCAATTGCACAGGTACAAATATGAGAAGCAGGGCAAGGACCTCACTCCACCCCTTTCTTCTTATAAGGAGTGGGCAGTTCTTATTAGCAAATACCCAACAGCTGCCAGAGACTTTACAGCGATTTTTTTATTAGCTCTGCCTCACCAAGTCGCTCCGCCCGGGCAGAGCGGGCGTCAGCATCAGAGGGCATGACCCTGAACTGAAAGAGAGAGCAGGTGTTTGAGGGAGACATGGGGGCTGGGGTAAGGGCAGAGCAGCCAATGGAAGCAATCTGGTGATTTCAAGAGCTGTAAAAACTTCATGACCTCACACTTGGTCTCTTTCCAGCAGGGATGAGGGATGGCAGAGCCCTGGCAGGCTCTGGGCTCATAAGATTGCAGGGGGTGTGTTTAACCTACTTGCAAGAAAGAACTCTTCCCATCCCCTAAGAGGCTCTGTTTCCATGCAAACAATGCTGTCCAAATGAAAAGGCGCTCTCATCTCTTCATTAAAGCTCGGCCTCAGAGGACCCATTGCTACCTGAATCTTCACTCCTAGCCCGCAACGAGGTGCCGTGTGTATAAATGAAGACGTTTGAATTACAAAATGTCTTTTAAATAGAGTGCATTATACAACTTTGGTCCTGAAGAGTCTCCTCATTCAATTGCTGGGTTTTTGGCAAGGGATGTGAGGCCACAAGCCATTTTCTTCCCTCCATCTGTTCCTTCCATCCTTCTTTTTGGGCCCGAGCCAGATCTGAGCTTGCAGCTAGCCTGGGCTTGATCCTTCTGTGTGGAAGGAAGCCTGGAGGAGGCTGCACGTGTGGGAAGGGATGGGTTGCATCCCCGTGCTCAGGAGATCACCATGGCAGCAGGGTACTGGTGGGACAGGCTGCATGGGCAGGGGGAGGTTGGTGGGAAGGAAGAACAGAAAAGAGAGGTCCTGCATGAAAGAGAGGCTCAAGATGGAGGGAGGGAAGAAGCCTGTCCCTGAACGTACCCTACCTGTGCGAAGAAGGGAGCAGAGCAGGGCAGAGGAACCCACTTGAGTCTCATAGAGAAACCCACATCTCCCTACCACTCTCTAAGTTTTGTTTTGTCTGGCTGGTACCCCAGAAACCCGGGCCTTCGGGCATGGTAAGTGTACACTGGGGTTCGCCCACAGCCCAGGAGCCTTTCTGCCCATGCCACACGCCCACTGCCACCTGGGCTTGAAGTGTGATGGAAAGCTCTCTGAGAACAGTTCCTTAGATGTGGGAGCAGACCGGATGTCCAGAAAAGGTAGGGGTGCTTCTAGAAGGCCCTTGAGTAGCACACAGAGAAAGGCAGAACTCGGCCCGATGAGCTGGCTCAGCAGGTAAAGGTGTCTACTTGAGTCCAGTCCCTGGCAGAAGAGAAATGCCTGCACAGAGTTGTCCCCTGAGCACCACACATGTCCATACACAACACATATCATATACACTCGCTCACTCGTGCAAAATGATACTCTTTTAAAAAAAAAAAATCAAACCTGAGAGAATCAGGAAGTTGGCTCAGCAGGTAAAGGTGCTTGCTGCCAGACCTGCAAACCCGAGTCCTCCCACTCCTAGGACCCTTTGTGGTGGAAGGAAACTGACTCCCTCTGGGTGTCTTTTGACCTGTACACACATGTACCCATGCTGTGCAACACGTATGCTCATACACACCCATGCACATACAATAGGTAAATAAATGTAACGAAAGTTTTAAATAAAAAATAAAGGCATAAAGCCACTGAGGTGGGGGAGGGGGACTTGTCTGGTCCCTTTAGAGGAAAGTCAGGCCGTGACTTTTAAAGGGAGTCGCACACCAGCCATGCTATCCTTCCACGATGGCCCAGGAGAAATGGAAGCAGGTATCCGAGGATGTATTGCAACTGCGTTCCTAATGGCGAGAATCTAGAACAGTGGACAAAGAGATAGAGATGCCCGACGGTGGGGTGACACTCATAGCCAGAGCCACGCAGTATAGGATGTGACTCAGCCATGACCAGGAAGGAGCTGGTGTGGACAGAGCCTCCCAGGAGTGTATGGCAAGATAATAGAGGCGTGGAAGTTGTATGTTAAAGGCTCTGCCCCCAGCTTGATGCTATTCTCAGTTAAAAAGAATCATTTTTAGTATATGTACGTGGGGCAGAGGGTGACAAAGACAGAGACAGTGCAACATAGAGAGGTGGGGGGGAGCATGTGAGCGCATGTGGCTCGGCCCACGTATGCAGGCTGAAGAACAGCTTCCAGGAGTCAGCTCTCTGCTTCCACAACAGCGAAGGATTGTCACTCTTGCCTCTGCTGCTGGGCAGCGCACTCCAGGCTAGTGGGCCCACAGGCTTCTGGGAGATTCTCCTGTCTCCACCTCCCATCTCACCCGGGGAGTGCTGGGATTAGAGATGCTCTTCCTGTGGGTCTGGGAACCAAAAGCAACAAGCACTTTTACCCACGGACATCTCCCAGCCCAGGGGCGGAAGCTTTAATAGGTGGGGCCTGGTGGGTGGTATTTGAGTATCTTACAGGGGAGAGTAGGACCTGCTTCCTCCTCCTTTGTCTCCTCTGGGATACCTGCAGTATTCTGTCATAGGCCCCAAAGTATCAAAGCCAAACCCTATGAGCTGAAATCTCTGGAACACCTGAGCCAAAATAAACCACGCCTTCGTTTATGGTGATTGTCTCAGGTGTTTTGTTGCAGAAGCAGAAAGCTAAGGCAGAAAGCCAATATAAGGCAGCAGGCACTGGAAGAGAACTTATAGCAGATCCTGAGCAGTGGCTTTCGCAGGGACAGATGGATCTGCCGTCTTCTAAGGATGGGAAAGTGTCTTGCAATAAGGCGTGAAGAAGCTTCGGGAGCAATGCATGGGGTCATTATGCTGATGGTAGCCATAGCTGGGAACCTGTGACGTCTGTCAAGTTTAAATACACCAACACTGAAGTTCATCCGTTGCACTTCAGTAAAGCTCAGGACAAAACTTAAAACCAGCAAGTGCTGGGGAGGCGGCTCAGTTGGTGAAGTCCTTGCTGTGAGCTCGTGAGGACCTGAGTCTGGTCCCCAGCATCCATATAAGAAGCCAGGCACAGGCACAGTGGTGCACACTTGCTATCCCAGCGATGAGAGGCCAGAGACCGGCAGATCCCTGGAACTCGCTGGCTGCCCAGCCTCGCTTGATTGGAGAGTGGTAGGTCTCAGTGAGAGAGACCCAGACTCAAAACACAGGATGTCTGACTCCTGAGGAACAGTAGCTAAGGCTGACCTCTGGTCTTTACATACACGCACACCCATGTGCATGTGCACCCACATACATGTGAGCACACACAAACACATGCGCACATACAGAGAAACAAAAATTCAGCTAGTAAAATAGGGGACTGGAGAGATGGCCCAGGGGTTAAGAGCACAGACTCCTCTTCCAGAGAACCCAAGTTCAAACAGCTGGCTCACAGTCACCTGTAGCTCCAGCTAGGGGCATCGGACACCTCCGGCCTCCTTGGGCACCTGCACCCCTGTGAACAGACACATGCATGTAATTAATAATAAAGAATAATAATGTAGAAAATTCAGAGCATAGAAAAGCCCGGCAGAATGGTGAGGCTTCTGGGAGATGTGCAGAGCAATGCTAACTCACCTAGAGCATTGCAAAAGCCCCAGAGGCCACAAGGTGGGGCTGACCTTTTTTTTTAAATGATGACCTTGTTCCTGAGGCAGGTTCATTACTGTCCAGCTCAATTCTTCTGAGAAGGAGGGAGGTGTGCATGCAGACAAGACAGCAAAACAAGTTCCCAGTGTCTCCATTCAAGCATGCATCTCTGTCTGGTTCCTGGCTATAGACTAAGAATTGAAAACAGTGTGAGGCGGTGGCTTAATAATTTGTCTTAAAATTTTAATCAATTAATGGCATAGGAGAAAGCAGGAGAGCAAGCGCTTAGAACTTGCCTGGCTCAGTTCTGTGTGCATTTGTGTGCTCCTTCACTGAGTCTTTGTAAAGATTAATCGCTGGCTCTCCTGGTTCCCCAGCAAGGCAGAAGGAGGCCACATACTTGGCCTTCCTTTGCCTGGTCGGGCTCCTAAGTCCACTACCTGTATTCTACCAGAGTCTGAGACTCTTCTCTGTGGCCAATCAAAGCCAAGACTGGCAAGGTGAGCAGAGAGGCTAAAGACCTTCCGGGACTTGACAAAGTGCATGGGAGATACCCCGGATTCCCTGAAAGCTTAGAACAGAGAATTTAGAGAAACAAAAAGCCATCCTTCTCCTTCCAGCAGGGAGGAAGCATATGGCTCTCCTTACCTGGGGAGGTGGCAGGCTCAGAATAGAAACACACAGAGGCAGCAGAGGCCAAATCGCTCAGGAGGAGCTCAGCTCAGGAAGCTGTGAAGTGCAAGGGCAGAGTGAGGAGGGGCAGGGAGTGCATGTGCTTGTGCCTGCCCCCCCACCTGCCACCTCTGGCTTGGGTTCACACCAGGGCATCTACCTGCTCACCTTGTGACTAGCATCGTGCCACATCATGCCTGTGTGCCTCAGTTTCCTCGTCTATGCAGTGGGAGATCATAGCCCTGCTGTAGGAGTCTGTGAGTTGGGGAAACGCTCATTGAGAACCTTCCCTGTGAATCTGCACAGGCTAGCACTTCTGGGGCTAAAAGCCCACCCATTGCTGTCACACCCAATCATCAGATGGGAAAAGTGAGGCCTTGGGGGTGGAGAAACAGCCTCCGCCAACACCACAAGCTGGCCAGGTACACCAGAGACTCTGGCTTTTAACAGCTGCTTTCACTGGCGTGTGCCTCCCAAACACTTAGGAGCACTTAGCTAGAAGGCAAGAAGCTTTTAGAAAGACCCCCAGGGCTGGGAAGGGAGGTGGGTGGATGGTGGCTGTAGGCAGACACAGAGGAGAGGGAGCTGGGTCTGTCCACACAGAGGATGAGCAGTCAGGGCAGCCTGCCTGGCAAAGGCGGCTCAGGAACTCTACCAGCCTCTAGGATCTATGTCACTGGACACTCATGATGCACCAGCCCTGGGCGGTACCCTGAGCCTGACAGAAGTCACATGCTCTCCTCAGAGGTCCAGATGGCGGCTGAGACTGAGCTGGGGGTCACATATTGATCCAACTGGCATTGGAAAGAGGGAAACTTTCGGAGTATGGATAGAGTAACTGGTGAATATCTCCACACCACCACAAAGCTCAGCCTTGAGAGGCACACAGTAGGTCTAAATACTAGGGCACGTAGTTGGTCTAGACACCATAAGCATAGATCAGGGCAGACAGTAAGTCTAGAGTCCAGGCCACATAGTAGGCCTGGATGCTGAGGTACACAGCTAATCCAAATATCAGAGCACACAATAGACTGAGGTACCAAGACATACGGTAGGTCCAGATGCAGGTCACACAGTAGGTCTAAGTCTGTGTGTAGATGTGGCCCTCGGTGCCTGCCCCGCCCCACTCCACACTGCAGAAGCCGCAGTGTTCAGCCCTCATCCTCCCCAGGATGAGGCTCAGACCAGCAAGCGAAGGCAACACTTGTGCTCCCCCTGTTCCCAGCTTTTCACAAACACAATTACTCGCCTTTCAGAGACGCCGTCAGTGTTGGTAAACTCCAGCCGCTAAACTGCATTGCCCCTATCTGCACACAAACGCCACGGTTATTAATAGTTTATCGATCTGATCTCAGGCCATCACCGATGAGAGCGGCCTCCTCCCCACCCCCTCGGCCCCCTGCTGCCTGTGAAGACCTTCTACCCAGCCTTCGGATCAATGCGGCTCAGGGCTGGGGGCGGGGTGGGCTCTGGGCCACTTAATCCACTTTCCGAGGACAACGGTGGAAGCAAGATCTCAGGGTTTGATGAAGGCGGTTAGGTGTGGAGCAAAGCTGTGACCTGGCAGCTGCGGATCAGAGATGAGAGCCAGGCCGAGCCAGAGGATGAGGCTCCGTCTGGATTCAGATGGCAACTGAGATAGGGGTGTCCAGGGACTCTCTTATCTTGGCTACTTTCCCATGATTTAAGATTATCCCAAGTAAAAATGTTATCTTATAAAGCAGGAACAAGGTGTATGCGGGAAGAAAGAATGAGAACAGAGGAGCTGTGACTGGAGGGAGGGGAGGTATTGGGGCTGTGGTAGCTGAGGAGGCTCTGTGGGAAGTTCCTGGCCATTTTCTTCCAAAGGCAGAAAGCAGTTTTCAGAGCGGTTTAGAGGGGAGTACTTGGTCTGGATTCTGCAGGGGAGGGGCATTGAAAGGTACAGAGAAGCCCCACTTAAATCCTGAGCCTGGATGCCGGAGAGAACGGGGCACGGACAGAGTGGAGAATGGGAAACAGTGCAGATCAGGACTCGAGAAGAGGTGGACGCCCAGGACCTGTCCACTCACTGCCTGGGAGTGTGGGATGAGAACTGTCATGCTTGTGCCGAGTGAATGCTCTTGGTTAACAGTCCAGCCAAGCCAGGCAGAAGCCCTGGAGCCCAGCGAGGAGCACCGAGTGGAGCTGTAGGAACAGATCCAGATGGGAAGCTGTCTTTTCTTTAAAAGCGCCGTGCCACCACGTGTCCACTGAGCTGTCTCCCACACCACCTGCGAGGTGTCAACCACACATCACCCAAACACATGGCTTGTGTTACCGTTACTTGAGCATGTCATCAGCGGAGCGGCTCCCAAACACGTCCCCAGTGCTGGGGTCCCATAAACACATCTGCATAGCCGCCCACGGGGTGGTCACCTGCACGCCTCCGCCATGCCCCTACTATCTGGTGACGTCACCCGGGAGCCCATCCCCTGAGCCCATTTCTTTACACACCCCCTGCACCTGTCTCCCTCGAAAATCACTCAAGCAGGTCGGCTGCATAACAGACACCTGTGAGGATAGCCGAAACATGTCACTTAAGGTGGTTGTCACTCAGCTCCCAGGAGCAGCGAGGACGTTGCTGTTCTCAATCTAGCTGCATTAACAAAGGAAATCATTCCCAGGGGAGACAGGTTCCCTGCTGTTCCCACCGTCAAGGCACTTCCTTCTGAGAGGAGTGGAAGGGGCGGGGGCGGCATACCCCCCCCCCCGCCCACGGAAAGGGCACTCCCCACACTTCAGTCCCTCCTGACAGTGAGGAGACCAGATGGCAACCTCTGTGGAGTCTATGGAAATGAGGGTGTTGTTTATGCTAATGAGTGCTGGGCGCTGTGCGAGGGAGGGGCCACTAGAGGAGCTGGCTCAGCTCAAAGTGACAACAGCCTAGGAAGAGGCTGGGAGCCCAGGTGGGGGGAGTGGCATGTGGGGGGGGCATAGAAGTGACTCATAAACAAAAGAAACTGAGACAGGCTGGAACCTGAGGTTAAACTGCTTGGCACAAGATGAAAGAGGAGCTCGGAGCAGGCAGAGGGGGAGGAAGGATTGCTCGGAAGGGGACTCCCAGTTCAGGAGTCACCCGGGAAGAGCCTTGAGCTGATAATGGCCTCTCTGCTCCCCTCCCCACCACAGGCCTCCAAAGGAGGGCTAGGCTGGTTAGGTGGAGGAGGACCATGAACAAATGTGGGTGTCTCCCCTGGTCTTCTCCCTGCTCTGAAAATGCAAACGTCAACACCAAGGCAGAGTGCTCAGAAAGAGGCCAGTATAGGTTGGGATGTGAGGAGATCCGGATTTGCCTAGTGTAGTACCAGGTTGAGACTTCTGCTAGCCAAAGTTCCTGGATACTCCTTGGCAGGAATTCTCTCCCTTGGAGGCATCACAGGGTGAGGGTCACCCATGGCCTCTGGACAGGTGTGTGCAGCGCTAGCAAGTGTTTCTTGAAGTCTGTCTTCACTCAGTTCCAGGATGTGTCATCTCCATTTTTTTTATAAGAAATTGGGTGCTCAAAGGTATGGCTTCCCCAAAGTTTCATGGATTCCACACAGGGGGAAGCATCATTTGAACTCGGCTCTTTGCAGCCTAGATGGCAGAAAGGGGTGTCCAGATTTTGACCATACCCCAGGAGAAGGAATGGCATACCAACTCATTCTGGAATGACCTGACCCTGTAGAAAGATCTAGAATAGGAGTCATCAGACTCCAGTCTGTTTAGCCACAGCCTGTGAACTGAGAATGTTTTAAGGATTTTTAAATGGCTGGAGGAGAAAAAGAAAAGTATGAGTACATTCTGTGACATGAACATTCTGAGCGGCAGAAAACTCGATAATCACAAATAAAGTTTTATTGGAATTCTGGCACATTGATTGGTTGACAGATTCTCTTCAACTGTCTGTGTGCTATGAGGAAACAGTGAGAAATTACAAGAGATCAGCCTTGAGACTTTTTTAGATTCGATTTTTAATTGTATGTATATGAGTATTTTGCCTGCATATATGTATGTACCCCATGTGTGTGCAGTACCTGTAATGGCCAGAAGAGGGAGTCAGATCCCCTAGAACTGAAGTTACAGATAGTTATGGGTTGCCATATGGGTGCTGGGAATAGAAGCTGGGTCCTCTGCAAGAGCAACAAATGCTCCTAACCACTGATCCATCTCTCTCAATACCCAAGGGTGTATATGTGTGTGCGCACACACATGTGTGTGTATTTGTGTGTGTTTTAATTTGCCTATGTGTTTCTGTGTCTTGGGGTGAGTGTGCACATGAGGGGTCAGAGATGTCAAATTAGATTCCCCTGGAGCTGGAGTTACAGATTGTTATGAATCATCCAATGTGGAGGCTAAGAACCAAACTCAGGTCCTCTGTAAAAGGTCCGGGCTATCTCCCCAGCCCCAAGACCAACTTCAATGGGGAACAAAGCCTGAACTATTTGTTCTTGGGCCTTTCCAGTGAAAAGGCAAGAAGGAAGTATAGGGGGACTCCCACACCATAGATCTGGGGATCTTGGAGGCAGAGCCAATGGCCCTTAGTCCACCTACCTTCTGCTGAGCACACGTATTGCAGCCTGAGTGTGGAGCACTGGTCAGTTGTCCTCTGTCCCTGTCTATGAGGGGAGGGATTCCTTGGAGACAGGAACATAACTGTGCTTCTTTTGGTGTCCTTGGAACTGGGCACATGGTGTTCATGGCAGTATGAAGGCAGGACTCCAAGGCCTCACGGTGACAGCTGTACAGAATGGGGTAGTCATGACCGTCTCCTGCCACAGTTTACCTGTTCATGGAATGTAGTGACCAACCCCTGTGTTGTGGCTGTGACAGGATACATGGGAACAATTGCTGGTGGAACAGTTTGGGAAGGATTAGGAGGCGTGGCCTTGGAGGAGGTGTGTCACTACAGTGGGCTCTGAGGTTTCAAAAGTCTATGCCAGGCCCAGACTCTCTCTGTGCCCCCTCCCTTCAGATCAGCTATTGTGTCAGCACCGTGATGATCATGGACTCACCCTCTGAAACAATAAGCCAGCCCCTAATTAAATGCTTCCTTCTAGAAGTTACCTTGGTCACGGGATCTCTTCACAGCAATAGAACAGTAACTAAGACAATGGTGGTTGTGAGGAATGAGTGGGGTCAGGCCTCATGCTGGTAACCACCCTCGAAACCTGCATCACCCACAGGGCATCCTAAGAGTGTCACATGACCAGCCCAGCAGCTGCTCTTGGGCAAAGCTCAGGGCAAGCATAGCACGCACTGTCCCCCTTTGAAGCAACAGACACAGAGCCTGTATACAGTGGGTGCTGCATAAATGCTGCCCGTCCTCCCAGCCCAGACCACAGGTGTGCAAAGTCTTCACCGAGTGGATGAGTGGAGCCCAGACAACTGTGCACAGGGGTTGGCCTCCTGGAACACTGCCTGCTCACCCTTGTAATACAAGCCTAACCCTTTCATCTGCTCCCCCGCAGGCTGCCTGAGGTCCGGATCTCAGACAACGGTCCCTATGAATGCCACGTGGGTATCTACGACAGAGCCACCAGGGAGAAGGTGGTCCTCGCCTCAGGCAACATCTTCCTCAATGTCATGGGTGAGTCAGTGACCCGGGAAGGAGGGGCGTGGACGTGGGCGTGTGCATGCACACACTTGCAGGCTCACAGGAACTGTTCTGGGACCCTTTGTCAAATCCCTGTGGTTTGTGTATGACCCTCTCCCATCCACTGCCTTTGGCTGGGAGGAGGAAAAGGGTCAGACTGTGGCAAGGCCGTGACCGTGGAACCTGGTCCCAACAGCCTCTTGCTAGGGACCCATTCTCTTCCCAGCCCCAAGCTGTAAGGACCTGTGCCTTGTCCCTGATCCTCATGTATTCGGTGTGTGACAGGCTGCTTGTGGATTGGACTTAAGGAGTCACCGAGGGAAGGATGACTCTGTCCAGAGACAGCAGGCTACCACAGCCCCTGAGCCACATTTATAAAAGGTTGGCAAGGGATGTCGTCCCTTGAGCTATCCAGCTATAGGCCCTGTGGCATGGCATGGCTAGCGGAGGGAGGCCCTGAGCCTGTAGCCACTGCCGTATCAGGAGGCCAAGGCCGTATCAGTAGAAGCCCTGAGTAGCATGTTCCGTGAGCATCTTCTACAGGTGATGACTGCCCAGGACCCTCAAGGGAAGGAACCCAGCATCTCAGCTATAATAATACTCCTCCCCTCCCCATGCTCTTCCCAGGGCTTTTCTGGGGGTGTTGAAAGGCCAGGAAGTCAGAAAACATTCTGGGCTGAGTATAGGACTCCTGGGTTCTCACCCTGGCTCTGTGCCTTAATTGGTGCAGCCGTGAGAGGGGACAGAATACTAGTATCTGTGTCCAGTTGATGTGACATTGGCTGGATCAACCCTCACCCAGGCTTAGTTCTCCATTGGAAATGCAAGGCCTTGCTGTGAGTGGTCTCCGGAAGTCCCACCAGCACCATGGTGCTCTTGCCAGAGGAACCACCATTCTGTGGCCACTCCCCTGTGGGAATGCTGGGGCTTGGCCTTGACCCAGTCTCTGTGTCTCTGTTTTTCTTATCAAATAATATTTGTCAGGGCAACAAAGCCTGTTATACTCTGGCAATCAATGAGAACACAAAGGCCCTGCGGAAAGTCCTCGATCTAGGGAAATTGAAAACCTCCAAAGGCCAGACCTCTGGAGCAACATTGATCCCACCGCAGTAGCTTGGGGAGAGGTGGCATTGCTGGGCAGACTGGCTGTCTCCTCTGACAGAGCATGCTCATTGTACAACCCTGCTCTGGCAGCCCCAGGGAAGAAACACAGCCTGCATCATCCAGGGGCTCCCAGGCCAATGAGAGAGACAGGTCCCACTGTTTACTCATCAAATGTTTATGGAGCATCCAGGGCACCTGCTCTGGGCCTAGACACAGGGACAAACTTTGAACAGAACCTACGTTCCAGTCCTTGGTGCCGTTTGCAGTGCAGGGTGTGAGCCAGGCCTCAGACACAGGCGCAGATGAAGCAATACAATGGCAGGTGACTGTGACAGATGCTGGCAGGAAAGTAGAGGAGGGCAATGAGCAAAGAGGACATGGGAAGGGAGGACGTGTTAATTAGGACGGAGGGACTCAGAGGAGGCCAAGTCCCTCTGCGGCCACTGGGCACTTAGCCAGGTGCACACACACACCCACGAACCCATCCATGTCTCTCCATCCTCACAACTAACCAGGAAGGAAAGACTATCATGAACCCCATTTTGTTTGTTTGTTTTTGTTTTCGAGACAGGATTTCATGTAGCCCAGGCTGGCCTCTAGCTTTCTACCTAGCCAAGGGTGACCTTGAACTCCTAAGCTTCCTGCTTCTGCCTTCCCAGTGCTAGGACTGAACCCAGAGTTTCATGATTGCAAAGCAAGCGCTCCACCCACTGAGCTACACAACTGGACTTTTGAGGAATATTTTGTAGATGCCTCTCTCGTAGACCATGGTGTTTATGAGTCATCCGAGGAGGAGTGAAACTTCTGGAAGCCTGGAGTGCTTCTGGGAGTGGCAGGGAGAGTGGGAGTGTTTTGCCTTTCTGGCTTCCCAGGGCCTCCTATCTAGAGTCCCCTGTCTCTGGACCTCACGTGGAGAAGGAGCCAGGAGCTGTGGCAGCCTTGAGAAGGGCAGCAGCCACCCGCTATTCATGCCACCTGAAGAAGTCTTCCCTTCAGTGGCATTGCATGCCACCCACCCATGAGGTCACTATGACAGCATTCCTTCCTTTCTGTGGGGTCTGCACCCAGTGACTCAGCAACTGTCAATCAAAATTGGAGCGGGGGTATGATGATAGGTGTGTTGAGTGTCCTTGCCCATGCATGTACACAGAGCCCAGAGGAAGGCATCAGGTGTCTTCTATAACTATTGGCCCAGTAGCAGGCTTTTTCCATGGACGGGAAGCTTGAGTTTGTGGCTAGACTGGCAGTCAGCAAGCCCCAACAGTCCTCCTTTCTCTGCCTCTGTGTCGGGCACACTCAGAGCATATCCAGTTTATGCAGGGATGATGGGATTCGAACTCCAGTCCTCACGTTTGCACGGAAGTTTTTTTTTTAACCACTACCTTTGTGCTCTCATTGATTGCCAGAGTATAACAGGCTTTGTTGTCCTGACAAATGTTATTTGATAAAAAAAAAAAAAAAAAAAAAAACAGAGACACTGAAGCTGGGTCAAGGCTAAGCCCCAGCATTCCCACAGGGAAGTGGCCACAGAATGAGCACTCCTCTCCAGCTCAAAGAGATTTAAGTTTTATTTTTCCATGTTTGTGTGTACGTGTTTGCTCGTGTGATGAGTGCATGTACGTGGGCGCATTTGCATGTGATACTGAGAGTCCTCCTCAGTTGCCCTTCTACGCTATTCGTGTAGGCAGGGTCTCTCAATCAACCCCAGAGCTTGCTGCTATTACCAGTCTGTCTATCCAGTTTGTTCTGGAGAATTCCAGGTGGGCCGCAACACCTACCCAGCATTTACGTAGATTTGGGGGATTTGAACTCCAGTTCTCATGCTTGCAACAGAAGCTCTTTAACCTGTTAGCCATCTCCCCCGCCCTGAGAGGCTTTTTTGTTTGTTTGTTTGTTGCTTTTTTTGTTTGTTTTTAATCATGCTTCCCCCACCTCCACAACATTCTTCAAATATGTCTGTGCCAAGGTCAGTTTCCAAAATCACAGGCCCTCACAATCTAGACTTATCTGTGACCCTGCCTGGATCCTTTCTCGGTGTCTCAGAGACCCTCCAAGTGAGTAGAGACCGTTCAATGCCCAGGTCCCCTTTGTGCCACGAGAGTGTGACAGCTAACAGTGAGGCGGGGTGAAACCAAGATCTAGGAGTACAGAGAGCCTCCCAGGATAGTGAGGACAGGGCCCAGGGTACCTCCATCAAAGTCATTGCACGCTGTCAGTCGGCCACAGCTTCTCACACAGGCCTCTGGGTGGAGATAAAACTGAAAGAGTGGCTGTAATTTCACGCCTATCATATCCTGCTATGTGGTAGGAAAAGACATTCAGGAGGCCCGTGAGCGACACTCAGGGTGTGTGCTGCACACAGCCATTAAAATGTTTTTATCCAAGCCGCCGACAAATCGTGAGCCAATTTGAGAGCTGCGTGCTGGGCTCTGGGAATATGTTGCTTGCACAGTCATGGGAGGATGGTAAAGCTGCCTCCTGGAGGTGCAGGTCACGGGGTGAGTGTGTTAAGGGGCTTGTGTTACAAGCAATTAAACATAATGAGGCCTGGGCTCTTCGCCCCTGTCGAGGCTGGTCTTCCTCCTGGGTGGCCGGGGTGCCACCTCAGGTCATAGCATCTTGCCTGTGCTGGTCCCAGCTCAGTGCACACACCAAAGCTTGCCACATGACCCTCCATGGGCTCCTATTGACATTGGTTGTCCTTGTTTTACAGAGCAGGAAGCAAAGGCTCTGAGAGTTAAGAGACCTGCCCTGTGAATGACAGAGCCTGGGGCTAGGAGGTCCTATCCGGCCTGCATTGTTCACACCCAGCGGCTTTAACTCCATTCATACTCCCAAGGGAACACCCCTTACTTTGTCATAGGTTGTTTGTAACCCAAATACCCATCATCGTAGGGTGTAGAACAGAGGCCTCACTCACAGAGGCCTAGTTGGAGCATCTGGCACTGGACTCTCCTATAGTCAGGTGCAGTTGTGGTACCTAAGTGAGGATGTAGGGGTGTAGGTGGAGTTTTCTTTCCCAGCTGCCAGTCCCAAGTAACCACACAGAGGCTTAATTACAAATGCATGGTAGATAGCGCAGGCTTATTACTAACTAGCTCTTATACTTAAATTAACCCATTTCTGTTAATCTATGTATTGCCACATGGCTCGGGGCTTTACCTGTCCTCCAGCATATCTTGCTCCCTCAGGATCTCCTGCGACTTCACTGCCTCTGCCTTCTTCCTCCTAGCATTCTGCTTGGCTGTCCCACCCATACTTCCTGCCTGGCTTCTGGCCAATTGGTTCTTTATTAACCAACGAGAGTAATATATATTTACAGTGTACAGAAGGATTATTCTACCAACATAGCAGTTTGGAGGAGGGAGAGCAAACATCCACACTGCCTCCATTCCTATTCCCTCACACCTTCCCTCTGCTGCCCATAACAACCATTTCCTCTCAACCATTCCTAGCAGTGCACTGGACTTGAAGTCCTGGAGATGAACTCCAGTTAAGTTAATGTCTACTTCTGATATGTCATTCAATTTCCTTTCCAAAAAATAGTATTTAATAGTTAATGATACATAATGTCTTATTTTAAAGACAGGGTCTCATGTAGCCCAGGCTATCCTCAAACTCAGTGTGTATCCAGCAATGACCTTGACCTTCTCTTTTAAGAAAATGTATTCATTTTATTTTATGTGTGTGTTTTGTCTGTGAAGCATGTGCATGTATTATCTTCAGAAGCCAGAAGGGGGCGCCAGATCCTCTAGAACTGGAGTTGCAGGTGATTGCTCACTATCATGTGGGTGCTGAGAATTGGACATAGGTCCTCTGCAAGAGCAACCAGTGCTCTTAACCACTGAGTCATCTCTCCAGCCTCTTGAACTTCTAATCTTCCTGCTTCCATCTCCCAAGGGCTGGGATTACAGGCATGCACCATGCCAGGTTGCATGAGGTGCTGGGAACAGAACCCAGGGCTTCTCTGCAAACACTCCACCAGCTGAGCCTAGAAGGTCTTTTTTGTCCAAATAGATCAGAAAGTGACTCCCTTGTCTGCCTCGGGTCACTCTCTCGTCTAATCTTCATCTGGCAAGTGTTTATTGAGCAGTTAGCAAGCACATCCAACCCTCAGCCCACAGGCAGGGTGTGTGGCTCCAGATAGTTATGGATGTGGCCCACCAAAACCTGGAACCTACTGGAAGCCTTGTGAGATACATTTTGCAGTTTGTAGGTGACAGCGTCATATGGCAGGGTCAAAAAGTTGGACACGTCTGTGACGCTTTCTAGGTACCATCCTGTGTACTGGAAGAAGACAGAAAAAAGTGCCATGGACTTCAGATGCAGACCAGAGCCTGTGCCACACTGTCACACAGTGTGTCCAAAAATGTGGCATAGCGGTCAGGGATCAGCAGAGAGAGGTGGGGTTGTTTTGAACAGGGCCCCTTGGAGAAGATGGCATTTGGAGAAGGTATGATGGCCACTCAGGAGCCCCCTTCTCAGCAGCCTCCAGCCCCAACCCTGTTCCAGGCAAGGGTCCAGTGGAAAGCAAGGCAGAGTCCTCACCCTGTGACCTGCCTTCCAACAGGGACGACACAGCTTGAGATCCCCACGTGACCCTTCAAAAACATGCTCATTTCCCAGGCCTGCCTGGGGCTTGTGACCATGAACTGGTAGACTATGGTCACAGTGACTGGCCGTTGGTGACTGTCACGGCTTTCTGGGCTCTGCTCCGTGACCCAGTCCTCCTTCATGCGAATCAGTCTCTGTGCCACGTGGTATCTCTTTCCACAAGGTTGTGCCGCCCTGTCTATTTTTCTTTCTTTCTGATTTTATTTTATTAGAGTTTTTTAAGACTGGGTCTCATGTAGCTTGGGCTGGCTTGGAACCAAGGATGGCCTTGAACTTCTGATACTCCTGTGTCTGCCCCAGATGGCGGGGGTGTTTACAGGCGTGTGTTTACAGGCATGTGCCACCACATGCTGGGGATCTAACCCAGGGCTTTGCACACACTGGGCAAGCACTCTACTTACGGAACCACATCCCCAGTCCCCACACTTTCTCCTTCCGAGGCCACCAGTCATTCGATTAAGACCCGCCCTGGTCCAGGATATTCTCATCTCACTCTAATTACACCAAGAAGGTCACACTCTCAGGGACTAAGGCTTAAGACGTCACCATATGTTTGGGGAAACAGCTTTAAGCCACGACTGTAATGGAGCACAGAGGGAGGAAGCTGCAGCTGGGAAGCCACCGCTCTGTGTTCCCAGTGACACGGTCACCCGCCATTGTGCAAGCCCTCACACACCAAGCTTGGCTCTTCATGTGTTCTCCTCAGGACACTCAAGCATAGAGGCAATCCTGCCACTTTCCCTCCGACAGAGAAAAACAGAAAGGCGGTGTTGCTTGTCTGGGTTCCCCAGCCAGAAAATGGGGGTGGGGGTGGGAGGCAAAGACTTATCTTATGCCATAACTAACCACCTGTCTTAGTCGGCGTTCTATTGCAGTGAAGAGACACCATGACCACAGCAACTCTTACAAAGCAAAGCGTTTAACTGGGGCTGGCTATAGTTCAGAGGCTTAGTCCATTGTCTTCCTGGCAGGGAGCATGACCCTGTGCAGGCAGACATGGTGCTGGAGAAGTAGTTGAGAGTTCTATATCTGGATCCACAGGCAGCAGGAAGAGAGAGCCGCTGGGCCTGGCTTGGACTATTGAAACCTCAAAGCCCACCCCCAGGGACACACTTCCTCCAACAAGGCTATACCTCCTAATCTTTTCAAATAGTGTCATTCTCTGGTGACCAAGTGTTCAAATCTATGAGCCTATGGAGGGCATTCCTATCCACCACACCATCCACAGCTTACCAAGCAGTGGGAACTCAGACAAACAGGCCTTGGTGGGTTATCAAGAGGACTCCTCTCGGGGAACTGGAGTGGGGAGAACGTTCGCCTAACAAGGACGAAGCACTGGGTTCGATCCCCAGCACCACACAAACTGGCTGTGGGAGGGCTCTTATATTCCCAGCACTCAGGAGTCTGAGGAGTTCAAGGCCACCCTCACCTATAGCTATATAGTTATAGTCTAGGTTATATAGACTACAACTATAAGGTAGCGGGATGGAGGCCAGCCTGGGTGACATGAGGCACTGGCACGAGCAAGCGTGAGCAATCCTTCTCTCAGGAACCCTCCCCTTCCAATGAGGATGCAGATGGAGTGACCCTTGGAACCCCCAGGCCAAAGTGCAATGATTTCCACACCTGGAGCACCCACAAGCGATGCCAGTGTTTGGTACCTGGCACGTTTGTCTTTCAGAGTGTTCTGCACAGCTCTCTCATTGTGGCTGGCACTCACTACCACCCCACCCCCCTTACCATTTCATGCAATGGTTCTATTGTGCAATGACTCCACACAACCATTCATGTAGGGGGTCCCATTTACATCCAGGGCCCGCAGCCACCATCATAGTCAGTTCTAGAATGTTCCCATCATTCTCCAAAGAAACCTTGTGGTCATGGTCGCACATCCAACTTGCTCCCAGCTTTCCTTACTCTGGGTATTTTTTTTGGATTTATTTATTTATTATGTGTACAGCAATCTGTCTGGATGTTTGCTTGCAGGCCAGAAGAAGGCACCAGATCTCATTATAGATGGTTGTGAGCCACCATGTGGTTGCTGGGAATTGAACTCAGGACCTCTGGAAGAATAACCGGTGCTCTTAACCTCTGAGCCATCTCTCCAGCCCCTACTCTGGGTATTTCAAACAACCAGAATCATATAAAATATATGGAGTTTTGTGACTGCTTCTTTCATGAATGTTCTTACAGTTCATTCATAGTATATAATGTATCAACACTTGGTTGTATTTTAGTATTAAGCAATATTCCACTGTATGGATTCCCTTATTAATTAATTAATTCCTTGTCTGGAAGGGCATTGGATTGTTCCCACCTTGTGATGCTCTTGAATTGTGCTGCTGTGATTACCCGTGAACGAGTTCTTGAATGACCGTAGTTTCTGCCTTCTCCTCTGAGAGCGTATTGCTGAGGCAAATGGTGAATGGACTCATAGCCTTTTAAGGGAATTGTAGAAAGCTTTCACGGATGCTGTATAGTTTGGGGAGGGGGGATTAGGGTGGAGGGTTTTTTTTTTTTTTGGTGTTGTTGTTTTTTGCTATTGTTTCGCTTTTTTGTTACTGTTTCGTTTTTTTGTTGTTTCATTAGTGTTTTTGAGACAAGGTCTTACTCTGTAACCCAGGTTACCTTAACTCGCAGCAATCCTCCTGTCTCAGCCTCCCAAGCACTGGGATTTTGTGAGACTCCAACATGCCCGTTTTATGCTTCCCAGCAGTGTATGAAGGGCCCAGCGCCTCCAAGTTCTTGCCAGTACTTGTTACGAAAAGCCAGACTTCTTTTTAGTCCAGGCAGCCATCCAGGTGGGGGGAGGTGGCATCTCTTTGTGGGTTTGAACTGTGCCCCAGGCAGGAGGCTCTAGGCCACATAGTCAGTACCTCCCCTGGGACCCTCCAGTTCACACCCTTTGCCCCTGTGTTGTGGTCCTTGATCTCCTTAGATGCAAGTCCCTTATCAGCTCTCTGATCTGCGTATCCCTCTCCCTTTCCGTGGGTTTCACTTTCAGGAGGGTGACCTCTGCAGAACAAAAGGCTTTGATTCCCGCATTCTATTTGATCTGCTTTTCTTTTACTGCCTTGATGTTAGCGCCTCAGTTAGGGAGCCATTCACTGATGCCAGGCACAATTTACCACATAGTTTTCTTCTAACAGTTTTTATGACTTTAGCTCTTTCATTGAGCAGACAGCACATACTGAGTTATTTTATTGGTGGTGAGAGGGAGGGGGTCCAGATTTCCCAGCAAATTCCTGCGGCACCTATCCACCCCATTGAATCCAGCTGGCAAGCCCGCTCCAGGGTAGGAAGGCCTCTTAGTTTCCATTCTCACTCTGTTGGTCACTGTACTTCACCCCACTGGTGAGGACTGTACCTCACCATCTGACAAAGGAAGGGGAAAGGTATGTCAGAATCAAGTCTCAGAAATGTCCAGGGCTTAGGCAAAATATAGGAGGTTTATGAAATATTGTCTCTTGGTGGGCGAGCCACATTTGACACACACACCAAAAAAAATGTTTCTCACATGCCTGAATTTTTTTAAGTTTGCTTATTTAATTAATTTCTGCTACGTGAGCTTATGTGCACCACCTGCAAGTAGGTATCCACAGAGTCCAAAGAACACCTGATCCCCCTGGAGCTGCAGTTGCAGGCAATTGTGAGCCACCTGATAGGGTTATTGGGGATTTAATTAAATGTAGGCAGGTCCTTTGCAAGAGCAGTAGCTTTTAAGTGTTAAGCCGTCTCTCCAGCCCCACACCTGACTTTATGTGAACATTGGAATCTGAATTCAAGCATTCTTGCCTTCAGAGCCATTCCCCTCTCCACCCTACCCAGCCCTTGAACTACTTCCAGCTCCTGGAACTCTGCATTCTGTCTCACAATCTGTGTTGGCCCTGATGCACACGTGCGTGCAATTGGCTTGGCAGTCACGTGACTTTGGCATTGGGTTCACGGGATGCTCCCCAGTGGCCAGTTCCTCCAGCTTCCCCATAGAAAGAAGCTTGCCTTGGGTGGATGGAGGCTTCCAGAAGAAAGAAACCAGGAGTTCCTAAGGATGGGTGGAGGCCAACCTGCCTCCCTGAGGTCTGGCCGGAGCACAGGCTTTTTGTCGAATCAGCCCAGAGGAGAAAGGCGAATTCCCAAAACGGGTTACTTAGGGGTGTCTAGAGCACAGTGCTGCCGGAAGAATTCCCTCTTGTCTGGTTTATTACTCTGCTGCCTTGGAAAACACTATGACCAAGGCAACATACAGAGGAAAGAGGTAATTGGGCTTGCGTTTTCAGAGTCAGTCCATGGCCATCATGGTGGGGACTATGGCAGGGAACAGGCAGGCGTGGAAATGAGGCAATCGCTAGAAGCTCATCTCCTGAGATACAGCCTTGAGACAGGGAGAACGAGACACTGGGAATGGTGCTGAGTCTTTTGAAACTTCACAGGCAGCCTCCAGTGATGCCTCCTCCAACAGCACCTCCTCATCCTTCCCAAACAGTTCCACCAACTGGGGACCTAGCGTTCAAATGTGTGAATCTGATGGGGCAGGAGAGGTTAGGAGTCCGCCACTGGGTGGGCACTGCTCTGAGGTTCCTGGCAGGGGCTGCTGAGAGGCAGGACTCACAGCAGCAGGACCACACATCCCAGGATGCCTGCTAGGAGGCAAATAATGGGCTCCAGCCCCTGTCTGGGAGCCTGAAGGGATGAGCCACCCACTGGGCACACACTAATTACAGTAAACCAGCCCTAAGCAATCTCTTAAGTACATACCCAAGGAGCCAAGGCTGAGTGCTCTACAGAGGAGGAAGATATGACAGTTTGGAATCCAGGCCAAAATCACAGAGAATTGGGAGAACTCAGAACCAAGAAGCTATGAACTCCAACTTCTACCTCCTGCCTCAGAAACCCCTGGAGCCCTGGTGAGGCCAGATCCATGACCTCTCTGCTTTCACTGTCCCCCTTCCTACTGCTCTGTGTTTGAGAGGACTGACACACCTGCAATGAGAGACACGGAAGGCTTGTGTTTGGGTTTACATTCTGCCCACCCCGACGCAGTTTGCTGAGTGTTTATCAGCCACCAGGCATGCACCGGCTGGATCTTGGGTAACAGCTCTCTAAGTGAGGTCTGTTGTTTTGTTTTCCTAGTTTACAAATGGGAAGACCAAGCTGAGGGAGATGTGGCCAGGGGATGCAAGTCTGGGTAGGGTAGAACAGCTAGGACAGCGTTTCTCAATCGGTGGGTCTCGACCCTTTGGGGAAGTGGAACAACGGGTTCACAGGGGTCACATATTAGAGATCCTGCATATCAGATATTTCCCTTATGGTTCATAGCAGCAGCAGTATTAGTTATGAAGTAGTAATGAGATCATTTTGGGGGCTCACCACCACATGAGGAACTGTATTAGGAAGATAGAGAACCGCTGAACTCGCTAGTGTGGAAGCCAGGGCTGTGGGCTGGCTCCCTGTGAAGGCGTGTGGGTGGGGGCTGAGTCTGGAGGGCAGAAGCTGCATTCTCGTCTCATGGAGAACTGTACAGACAGCAGAGGGGAAAGTTCACTAAGAGTGACACAAAGAAGTTTGGGACTGTGTCGTACCATACCTGTGGCTTGGCTGCAGGAGAGCAAGAAAGGGGTGAGATAAAGTCCCCAGTGACTTTGGTGGGTCATCAACATACTCACTCCTCCCAAGTTCATAAAAATGCAGACTTTCTGAGCACACTCCCTTGGCTAACACAGCCCCCTCGAGAGAGATTTGGGTCTTTTCTCTACCGCCGTTCTTGTGTTGATCTCTGATATTTTCTCCTCTGCTATTTTCTATCCTCCCACCTCACTACTGAGCCCCACTTCAGCCCTCTATGGAGCATGTGGAGCATGACCTGGAATATTACCTTATTTCCCTGGGCCTCAGTCTTTCTTCCTGCTAACTGGGGGTTGCAACACCGTCTCCCCTGTTGGGATATGGCATGTGACTGTCAAATAAGCAGAGCCCTGTGGCCCAGGCTCACAGGGAAGGCGTTTCTCCTTCCACCGCTTTGACCAGCACTCTGCCCTGTTAGCACCAGCTTCAGCAGGGCAGGTGACAGCTGCAAGAAATGATAACAGCTGGGGGCAGATGTCCCAGCAGGATGGTGGCAACTCTGTCCCCTCCCAGGGTGTTACAGTGTGTTGGCTGCCAACAGATGGAAGCACATGGAACCAGCACCCGCCCAGACTCCCTGTTAGGTCTCCTCTCCCATGGGGCTGCTACAGACAAAGGCATCATGGTGGTCGTGAGTGGACAGGAAGCACTCAGCCTGCTTGAAGTGTTTGGCTCACACACCATACACTGCTATTGTGGTGGGGCAGAGCAGTCATAGAAAGGTTGAGACCACACAAGCCAGACCCAGGATTGATCAGTAAGTAAAGCATCTGGACACGAAGGGCCATTCTGCACAGCAGCCCTCAGGTACGGGGACCAACTGGAGAGAGGGGAGAGGTGGGAGCTGTCTAGAAGACCTAGCACAGGATTGAGATGCTTCTCTGAGAAGGTACCAGGACAATTATGAGACCTCAGTCAGTGCCCTCAGCTTCAGGGATATGGATTGGAAACTGAAGACCCCGGGAGCCTCCCCCATTCTTCTTCCTGTTGACCAAATAGATCTTCTAAGATGGGCAGTGCAGGGCCTGAGATATCTGCTTGACGTGGTTGCCATGAGGGTCCAGAGTAAGGGATGCAGGCCAGAGTACTCAAGCAGGATGGGCTAAAGTCCTCCAAGCTGGATACAAATATGTCTAGAGCACGTCACTGCTGTCTTGAGGGCCTGGAACCAGCTGGGGGTCTGGAGAAGGACTGATGTCCCCTCTACCCACGTGCCTGCCCATGGGCCTCTCAGTCACCAAAGCCACCGGCTGAGCAGCAGTGTGGAATAGGCAGACAGATGGGGCTGAGCTCAGAGGAGCACTTCAGAGTGAACCGAGTCATCTAGCAAGGACAGTCACCTCCCAGCCTCAGCCCCCAAGGTCTGAGCCTGCTGCCTGCCTCCTGCACAGGATCCCCGAATCCCTACCCACCCTCTTAGAACACAGCTCTGCCAAGCTGGGGTGCCCTTGACAGCAGCCCACTGTGCACCTCACATAGACCCAGCACATTCATCCCCTCAGCCATCCAGCTCATCCTCCCGAGGCCCTTTCAAGGGAAGTGGGACAGCAGATATTCCGCCGGGGGGGGGGCAGCAGGACAGCCAGATGGCCACCGGGTGGAAAGTCATCCACACCAGACACCAAGCCTCTTCTCAATATGAACAGCATGAGATGCCCAGGCACACTGTCAGCTGGTACTCCGGCAGCCTGGGAGTCAACAGGTGAGGGTCCAGGGGAAACTGAGTCAGTTCAGAATACCAAGCTGGCACTCGGTCACACTCTGATGCCATTCTTTCTCGACAGGGGACTTGAGGCTTAAGCCGCAAATGGAGACATGGCTGTCAAAGCCCACACTGGGCGTGGTTTGCATTAACTGTCTCCATGATTGTGAGTGGGAGAGTAGACAGCTTGATCAAATAGCACACCCCTCTGTGAGTGTAGATCCCCTGGAACCACAGAGCTCAGGGCACCCTCCGCTCCCCGAGAAGCTCAGCACCCAAGGGGAAGAGAACGAGTCATGCGTCCACTCGTCTCACAAGCTCTCCTTTTAGTTCAAACCACCTTTACAAGCTCCCCCTGTCTTAGGGCTTCTATTGCTGTAAAGAGACACCACAACCACGGCAACTCTTAGAAAACATTTAGTTGGGGTGGCTTACGGTTCAGAGGTGCAATCTATTGTCATCATGGTGGGACATGGTAGCACGCAGGTAGACATAGTGCTGGAGAAGGAGCTGGGAGTTTTACATCTTGATATACAGGAGGCAACAGAAGTGAACTGAGATACTGGACATATCTTGAGGATAGGAGACCTGAAAACCTGCCCTTGCAGTGACACACTTCCTCCAAGGCCACACCTACTCTAAAAAAGCCACGCCTCCTCACAGTACCACTTCCCTATGAGCTTATGAGGGGCAACTACATTCCTACTACCGGACCTCCTGGGCTCCTGCTACACTGAAAGGATGAGGCCTAGTCTCCCTACGGAGGGCCAATTGGGTCAATAGAGAGCAGACAAGTAAGTGTGGTTATCAGTGGCAGACTTTGCCCCAAGCACTTTAAATGTAGTAACTCACAACCCTTGAGGCACAGGCCTTCAGCACTTCAGCCATTGTGGAAGCTGAGGCCCAGAAAGATTATATTTCATGACCAAGGTCACACAGTGAGTCAGTGGCAGAGTTTGCTTGTGAGCCCAATAGCCTCGTTCCAGAAGCTTCCATATGGCCTCTCACTGAGATGCCTGTCCTGCTTTCTGGAGTCAAACAAAGAAAGCTCATCTCCTTTGCACTGTCCATACGAGTAGCTGCAGACTCCAAGTCCCTCCTCCCCACACACACCTTCTGGACCGTCCGCATCTTGCCACCCATAATGCCTGTCTGTTCACAGAGGCACATCGCTCTGCCTCCCCATCCCCATCTGAGCATGTCTGCAGGAGCACCATTAAGCCCTGACAAGTGTTAGGTCAGCTCAATGCTTTATTCCCCACACCACCGGGAGCAGGATTTAGTGTCTCTGGCAGAAGGTAAACTCCCCTCCCTGGGACAGGACCCTTAATTACCAGTGATATGTGATGTTGGAGCTGCAGTGCCTCAGGCCCAGAGTTGTAAAGAGAGCAGAGGGCTGGGGTTCTGTCTTCCTAAGCCGCCTGAGGAGCAGAAGAGTCTGGAGCTGGAGCGGTGGGAAGCTGGCAGTGTGGGAGCCAGCTGCAGCCCTGAGGAGAGGTGGGCTGGGGAAGCACAATCCAGTCAGTGCAGAGGGTGAGGGAGATCCTAGCCCTGTGTGTAGATGCTTGGCAGACCAGGTTGGCATTCTCCAATCCCCTCAAGCCTGCTTTTCCTCTCCCACTGTTACTGAGCATCTACTATGTACCAAGCCCTCTGTCCACAGGCCGTCTGAGGGGTGAAGCCACTGAAGCTTACCCAGGCCAAGGCGGCAGCTGGTGCATTGGAACTTGCCTTGGAGTCGCCTGGAGGAACAGAAAGTCCAACAGCTGGTTATGGAAGGGGCCCAAGGACTACAGTGGTGACTGACTCCCAGAGGATGCTGTCACTGCTGGTCCAAGGGAACACATTTGGAGAACCAGTGGGTTGAAGGCATAGTCTAGAAACAGCACGGGAGAGCTGGTGAGAGGGCGCGGCAGATAAAAGAACTTGCTGCCAAGCCTAGTGGCCTGAGTTTGATCCCCAAGACATACAGGTGGAAGAACCAATTCCCACAAATTATCCTCTGACATCCTCCTGCATGCCATGGCACAAGAGCATGCATGCGTGCATGCATGTGCACACCCCCCCCCGAAAGAGCACTGGAGTGACAGTCCAGATCTGACAGGAGCACCCCACTCCCCTTGAAGTGTGGGCAGGGTTTCTTCCCTTCCCCCGCTGGCCTCACTAGTATGAGTTTGCTCCCTCACTATTTCCCCCAGGGTAGCCCCTGTTCTCCAGAGCACTTGCCCACAGAGCAGGCTCAGGAGAGCAGATGACACTTGACATGGTTGGGCTCCTGCATAAGCCCAGAGGGGTCCCCATCTCAGAGTGAGAAGAACCCCAGGATAGCGTGTGTCCGGTCTGGCAAACCCCCTCATCTGACCATTGCCTCAGCCCAGGGATTCCACAGCTGGGCGCGGGGGGGGGGGGGGGGGGCTCAGCTCTACATCTGTGGTCCATGTAGGCACAATTGCACGCTCTCTCTCCAGTCACTGATCATGTCTCCGTGTGGGGACTTGCTCTGTGTTTGCTCCTCCATGGGACTGTGACTTTCTCCACTGGCAGGATCCACTTCTACTGGGAACCTTCACCGGGAAAGAGTAGGGGGTAGATTTCCACCCTTTTAGATGGGGCAGGGACTGGAGGGTGTGGCACCTGGACCCCTCCCCCATTTACCTACGGTACAAACATTTCTGGAGTGATCTTCCATCATGAAAGAGAACAGGGAATGGGCAGAATTCACTTTTAAAAGGGGTCTTAGCCCATGCACACAAACTACACGGTGACATAACAGCCTTAGGACTCCGGGCTGGCCAGGTATTTGCCTGAATGCTGACAACTTGCAAGGAGGCCAAGAGTCCTTCTCTCTGGGTGCTTGGGAAAGGAAGGAGGAAAGGAGGGAAGAATGGGACAGGGCAAGCTCAGTGTGTTTGCAGCATGGCAACAGGGTGGGTACGTGATGGAGAAGGCTGGAGATGAAGTCGGACTGGCCCAGGACACTCTCAGGGTCTTCTGGGATCCCTGTCACAGCCTGGCTGGTGTCCTCTGTGCTCATAGAAGTGACAGACGCCAACAGAAATGAAATTTGAGCTTCTGTGACAAGCAGCCTGAGGATGACCAGCTCCGGGCATCCAGAGTAAAGGCCTTACCAGGTTTGGAGGGCTGTCTGAGGAGGCCACACCTGAGGCCAGCCTTGTGAGATGAGACGGAGTCAGAAGGGGAAGGTATCCAGGCCCAGGTGAGGTAGGGAGACTGTTCTGGGCTGCTCTAGAAGCTGCAGCTGGGAGGACTTCCTGGAGGAACCTCTGTGCTGGGTGACATCATGAAGCAAAAAGAGACCGGAGAGAATGGAAAAGGAACAGAGATACAAGATAAAGAAATCAAAGAAAGAGATGAAGGTGGACCACACGGGACATTTATATTCATGGACACTTATATTAGAGGCTAGTTTTCTGGTGTTTGAAATACAGCGTAATGGCTGGGCACTGATTGAAAAGGAAGGCAGTCGATAGAACAGGCATGCTGAGAGGAAGAATGGATTTTTTGCAAATAATATAATTTTGAACTTGTCTGTTCCTTCTTCGTGCCCCTCTCCCAAATCTAATTGATGCCCTCCCTGTGATAAATGATTCTCAGGACTGGAGCAGGCTCAGCACCTTCAAAGAGTGGTACCTGGAGGGCAGGTGGGAGGGTCCCTCCCTGAAGACAATAGTGTTCCTGAGAGTCAAGAGGAAGGGCTGCAGGAAGAGGAGACGTGGGCTAAAACAACCCTGTGCCAGCTCAGCATCCCACATTCTCATAAGATAACATCCATTTTTCTTCTGCTTCCCTCAAAAAACCCGGGAGCTGGGATGTTGACAAATGTGTCAGAACCAACCCATTGCACAGACAGGAAGGCTGACGCTAGAGGGGGTGGCAGCTGATTGGTCCAAAGCTCCAAGGATATTGATACCCAGTCTGGGGATGGAGCTCTGCTCTGCTTTTGTTAAAGTGGGTACCTGAGGACAGGGAGGGTGTAGAACGAATAATAAAAACCCAGAGACAGAAATTGGGGTTCAACCAGAAAAGCAAAACAGTCAGCCACTAGAGAAGTCTTACTTCTACCAAGGCTGGGCGAGTGTAGACTAAGCAGACTAAGCCTCTCTCTCCTCCCATTTTATATTCCCTCTAGTGCTGGGATTAAGGGCTTGTGACTCCCTAGGACTGGGATTAAAGGTGTGAGCCACCACCCCTGGATTTGTTTCTGTATTGATCTTGTATAGCCCAGGGTGGACTTGAACTCACAGAGATCCATCTGACTCTGTCTCCCAAATCCTGGAATTAAAGGTGTGTGTCACCATTGCCTGACCTCTAGTGGCTTTTGCTTTGCCTCTGGTCTTCAAGCAAGATTTATTTATCAAAATACGAATAATATACTATTCCAGGAAGGTGACCTGGTGGGGTGGGGAGACAGGTGAACACACCTTGGGAAGGTTCCCTGTCCGTGTTGCTGGTGTTTCTTCGCCGTGTCCCCTTGCAAAGACCGAGAGATAATTTACAGAGCTGAGCAAGCGGCTGCCCAAGCTTGGAAGTGAGTTACGGAGCCCGAAACAAACTTCTGCTTGCGAGATACAGACAGGCCATATTTCAGGATTAATTTCATAAAATGGATCACCGAGCATCACCATACTCCATCTATATGAATTGCTGAGTCTAAAATAACTTCGCCTCCTGCCTCCCTCCGTGGCCGTGGCACGGGGTGATGGAGGCTAGCGGGACTGTGTGGCAGTGTCTGGTTGGAAGCTACTGTGCCTTGACAGTTGCACACAGAATTAACCAAGGAAAGTTCCAGAAGCAGAGCCTTCATCTTAATGCCTTTTAAGACAAAGTGAGAAATAAGCCAGAAAACACGCTGGCTGGGTGGTTGTGGGGTGCGGTCATGGAATCTGGGGAGTTTCCGAGCAGGGCACATAAATGCAGAGGGTTTGCTTATACACGGCTGTGCCTCTGACAGATGTCCCCAAAGAGCTGCCGGGGGCGCTGGACACCACTGTCCAGTGGAGGTCGCAGAGGAGTGGGAAGAAGCATGAAACAGGCTCTCCACTGACGATTGTTCTACATTAGTCATCGCCTGGGTACAGCTGGACACAGCCAGGCGCCCCCACACACTGCTCACTCTGAGCCTGTCATTGAACCGGGTTATTCTTACCCAGGGGGTCCCATGAACTTTACGGCTGTGCTCTCCAGTGGCTTGCTGTCTTTGGATGAATGGAGACTAGATCTCAGGCCCAGGACACATAAAAGGCTGTTCGGTTTTGACCTTGATAGAGGCCTATCGGGGAAGGAAATGAAACTGGAGATGGGGTTGGATTCTGGGAATGGGGTGGGAGGATAAAGAAGGCAGGGATAGGAAGAAGGTGAGAACTGTGGTAGAGGTAGAAATTGAGCTAAAACTAGAGATGGGAACTGGGCATGGTGGCACAAACCTTTAGTCCCAGAACTCAGAAGGCAGAAGCAGGGGGATTTCTATGAGTTCAAGGCCAGCCTGGTCTGCATAGTAATTTTAAGCCAGCTACATAATGAGACTCTGTCTCAGAAAAGGGGGGGGGTGGAGACTTAGGACTGTAGCTCAGTTTATAGAGTGCTTACCTAGCATACATGGAGTCCTGAATTTGATCCCAGGGTCATACAAACCTGGCATGAGCAGCACTCAAGAGGTGGAGCAAGAGGATCAGGTCATCCTCTACTTCATACCAAGTTCAAGGAGTGCCTCAGTTACATGAGACTCTGTCTCGAAAAGATATGGAGGCGAAGATGGAGAGGGAGGTGGAGGTCAAAGAGGGGATGGAGGAGGCAGGGGGAGGGAGGAGGATGGAGCTGGAGGCAGAAGTGGAGATGGAAAGAGAGAGGTAGATGGAGGCAGAGATCAGACAGAAACAACGTTGAAGGCAGAGGTGGGGCCAGGGCTGGGCCTGTAGGTGGATGGAAATTCAGATGGAAGCAGAGAGGGAGTTAAGATGGAGGTGAGGACGAAGATGCATGGAGACAGGAAAAGAAGTGAGGATGGAGGTTGGGATGGGAATTTATTGAGGGAGATCAAGGGTGAAAGGACACTGGCAAAGAGCCTAGGAAGCAGGGGTCTGTCTAGGACAGAGGGCTGGGCCTAGTCAAGGGAAGGGAAGGAGAAGGGACACAGCGACAGAGTGGAGACAGCGTTCTGGCTGCACTCAGCCTTCCAAGGGCTGACAGAGGGCATAATGTAGAGTGACAGTGCCTGGGAGATGCTGGTGGGCAAGTGTCCACTGATGCTGGCAGCTTCTGTATGTCATCATCCATACAACCATTGTTGTCTTATGAGCTCGACTATCTGTTCACACATGCTCAGAAATGCTGGTGGGGGAGGGGGAAAGGGATGGAGCACAGCTCCCATGCTCTGCATGGATCAGATGCAAGGCTCTAGAACAAGTTGTGTCTGTGTATATGAGTGTGTGTGCATAACTGTGTATATGCATAACTGTGTGTGTGTTCAGTTGTTTTGGTCATGGCGTTTTACCTCAGCAACAGAGAATTAACTGATCCAGGGACACAGGGGAAGGGGTGATTTTGGAGGGTCCACCTTCCCTTTCTGGTGCTGCAGTATTCTGGAGGGTGAACTTTAACCAGCACATCTTGTAGGTGAAGATGAGAACGAGGCTGGGAGGTGATGATAACGGTGGAGGTAGGGGTGGTGATGGAAACGGGGCCAAATTCCAAGATGGCAGAGGTGATGATAACGGTGGAGGTAGGGGTGGTGATGGAAATGAGGCCGAAGATGGAGATGATGACTGATTGAGGTACGGATGGAGGTGCGGGAAGAAGAGGGGGTAGGATATGTCAGAGGGACACTAAAGGTGGCAGGAACCACAGACAGTGAGCTCAGGGGACAGTATTTCAGACTGAACTCTGACTGGAGAATCCTCAGCTTTGGGGCAACAGAACTAGAAACTCCCTAGGAAACTAGACCACCAGGCTTCTGGAGATGCTGCAAAGTCAGGGAATGAGAACTCTCAGCAACTGGAGTTTGCACTAGGGCAAAGAGGTACTGCAGACGCCGGCCCCTTTGAAGGCTGGGTTAGCTGCCTGAGAATCTGGACTCCGGGTCAGGCATTGATGGTGTTCACTTTTAGTCTCAGCACACAGAGGCAGAGGCAGGTAGATCACTAAGAATTCAAGGCTAACCTGGTCTACATAGACAGTTCTCACTCAGCCAAGGCTTCATAAGAAGACCTTGTCTAAAACAATCAGAGAATCTAAGCTGCAGGGCCAGGTTGCCGCCATTCAGTTCTCGGCTCTACCTCACACTGACTACATAAGCTGGGGTCTCTTCACACATCTCGCGGTTTCCCGTCTGTAGAAGGGGAATAGCACACCCACCCACCTCCCAGGCCAAAGGTGAGGCTGAGGAGTCGGCTCACGGAAGCTGGCTCTCGCTGATTCTTGCTGTACGAGCGGGTTTTCAGTGCCATTCTGTAAAAGTTACACTGCGGAGTTTGCAGCTTCTGGGTAATTGAAGTGTTCTGGTGTGCATTTCCGTTCCCCGAATTCCTACCCCACTTACCATCTGTTTGGAGCCTCTTCCACTTAATTACAATTCTCCATCTATTGTTCTCGCAAGCTCCCCGCTCGCTTCCCTTCTCTCGCCCCCAGCATGTGTGGCTGCCTGAATGAAATGATGCCTCATACCTGGCTCCGTCTCACTGGGCCCTGAAACCGAGCGGCCCCATGCTTGCCACCCTCACCCACCAATGGGCTTCTCTGCACTCTGCCTGCCTCCTGGCTGGATGCCGGCAATGGGCCCTGGCGGGTGTCAGGAAATGCTTGCTGAACTTAATTAAACTCAACTGGGGTGAAAAGCCCCTGCAGGAAGGCAAGGTCTCCAGCCTCTTTCGTTGTATGCTGCATGCCGCCCCCTGCCCCACCAATCAATATGCACAGGTTCAAGGCCAGGGAAGCAAGAATGGACAGTCGGCCCCAAGCAGAGTTCAAAGATGATGCCTCCCTCCGGTAGATGCCAAGGAGGTCGGGAAATCACAGGGAGAACTATCTTAAGGCTGAATTCCTGGCATAGAGCCATGCTGTTCCCCTAGTTCAAGTTCAGACTCAGGACCACATCTACTGAGCGCTGTTCCCATGTAGCAAAGTGGCGGTCAGAGGCTCACAGCGTGGGAATGTACCCAAGACTTAAGGGTGGTGGACTGGGATGTGGGCAAGGGGAAGAAGGGGAGCAGGTGAGAAGGAGGCTGCTAGCCACACTCAGCCGGGTTCCAGGAAGGGAGAGAGAAGCCCCCCAGCTTGGGGTGACTCTCAATCACTTGCTTAGCTCATTCCCAGCCCATGAATGGAGGCTACGCCATTGTCCTGTTCAGCCGAAACCCTTACTGTGCTTTCCATTTCTTCAAAATGAAGTTGCTACAGTGTCCCTGCTTTCAAAACTTTCAGTGGCTCACCACTACTCTCAGCCAAGAGAGGAAAGAAAGAACTGGGTGAGTTGGTCACACAGCTTCCTGGGATTGGAAGCAGAGGAGGAAAGGATAGAGGCCTTGATCTACAGCAGTTGCTGATGTCATGGTATAAAGACACCCACAAGGAGTGGGCGATGGTGGCGCATGCCTTCAATCCCAATATTTGGGAGGCAGAGGCAGGCAGATCCCTGTGAGTTCGAGACCAGCCTGGTCCACAGAGTGAATTCCAGGACAGCCAGGACTGTTACACAGAGAAACCCTGACTCAAAAAATCTAAATAAATAAATAATCCCCACGGGGACCTATTTCAAGTTGGTAACAGTTCAACATCTGGTTCACAAATTCCTGAAAATGCCATAGGCCTCTGCACAGGTTGGAGCTGGTTCCAGGCCAGACAATGAGCAAGCTGTCACTCACCTGGCCCTCTACTCCAGTCCACCACTAGGCCTTTGCTTGTGCTGTTTCTGTCTTCCTGCCAATGGTTGCCTCCTTGAATCACAGGACAGTGTGGTTTCTCTGGCAGTGACTCCCCAGACCTCTTCACTGGGGCAGGTCCCCTTCTGTACTAGGATGCCATCTCTAGGGTCAATCCTCATGACCTCTTGAGTGCTCCGTATTTCTTCCATTGGGCCTGAAGTTCTAGGAAGCAGGGCCCTGCTCTGTTTCCCCAGCAAGAGTGGCCATGCTTGCTGTAGTCACCCTGCAGCAGGCCCTTCTTTTTGTGGTGCCTAGCAGGACTCTTTCCGAGTTCCCCAGCTGAGTCATAGTCTCCTATTCTTCCCTTTGGAAGCTCCTCCCACCTCCATCGAAGTTGTGGCTGCAGACACACCTGCCCCCTTCAGTCGGTACCAGGCCCAGAACTTCACTCTGGTCTGCATCGTATCAGGAGGGAAGCCAGCGCCCATGGTAAGTGCTTGGGGCCCAAGTCCTCAGCTCACCAAGACTCCTGCTCCCTGAGCCCTCTTCGGGTACCACTATTGTACACAGACAGGAAGTGGTCTGCTCAGCACCTCTCTCATACCCTCTGCCCCATCCTGCAATCCTGGGTCTTGACAATAAGGGTCTTCCAGGAGGGTCCAACACCCAGTACACTCTGACTTTTGAGGGGGATAGGAAACAATGAATGGGGTCATAGGGGGATGGGGAACAATGAATGGGGTCCAGAGGGGGGAAGGAACTTCTTCATAATCTCCCTGATATTTCCATAGAGATGGGTTCCAAGTTCATGTTCTCACCTTGACTCACCGCTCCTCCCAAACCTCCAGGTTTAGAAAGCCCCCCAAAAGGAAGAGAGGAAGGGGGAATGGAGAGAGAGAAGGGGGCAGGAGAAAAGACAGAGTGGGGTTCTCAGTCATGCAGAAGGGTGAGCACCCATGAACTCCTCCTCGTCTGAGCATGCTTGTGGGCACACCAATCAATCCGCAGGACTGATCCTAAGCAGGGTTTCCCCTCTCCATCTTAGTTTGGATACAAGCCCGAGGAGTTTACTTAAAGAAGCCTCATGTGGCCAACTTTGAGGATATGAAACCCTCAAAGGTCGCTGGGGCATCTCTGTGTACCCTGCCCAGAGCCTTGGAGCTACATTTGGAGGAAATTCTACCCTGGGCATTTTAGAACTACCCAGTGAGATTCACATGTTCCTTGGATTTAATGGGGTGGGGATGGGGAACAGATAGGGCTGGAGCAATGAGGACCTGCAGTTAGAATCCAGATGGAGAGGTAAGTGACCTCCTCCTTCCCACTATGACTGTTTCTCATGTGCTGGCCAGTGGTAGGACCTGAGGATCTGACTAGCCCCTCTCAGAACCTGAGACACCAGAGCCAGCTGCAGGACAGGGGAGTGGCTATGTGTAGAGAGGCCCCGTGGGGAGGGTGCAGGAGTACAGATGGGGGCAGGGATCAGGGGTACCGAGACATGGGGGCCTGGGGTGAGGGTACAGTACACAGAGGTCAGTGATATAAGACATGGAGGTCAGAGGTCAGGGGTGCAGAGATATAGGGGTCTGGGATAAGGGTATATGGCACAGGGGGGGGGGTAAGACATGGAGGTCAGGGGCCAGGGGTGCCGAGCACAGAGTTATAGCCATGAGATCACTAGTGAGGCATGGAGGCATCGCGGCCAGAGCTCAGTGGGCAGGTTTAGAGTCATGCTGCAGTCCCAAACAAGCAGATGACAAAGGTGGCCTCAGAGCCACTGAAGGCTGAAGTCACAGTTCACGAGTCTCCCCAAGTCTCCCCATCAGAACCCACAAGGATGTCCAGTCTCCCCCAAATCAGGAAGGCTGGTCTTTCCTCTAGGAAAAGGAGGACCAGAGGGGAGGGTTTCCTGGCCCTGGGGCTACGGGAGAGCAGCCCTTTCCCACCTCACCACCTGGCTATCACTTCAGACAGTAACAAACGCCCCCTCTCTCGCTCTTTTCTTCCTGGCCTCTCCTCCCTTCTCATTCTCTCTCTTCCCCCTCTCTGTCTATAACGAGAGATCCTCATTCCCTGACATTCCTGTCTGGTGCAGCAGAACTTGAAAGCAATTCTTTGATATAAATTACAAACCTACTTTTGAAGCACTTTTCAGAAAAACAGCAAGAAGAAAAGCAAAGAAAGGGGAAGGAAAAAAAAAACCAAACCCCCAAAGTGGACCATTGTGTGCAGATTTTTCAGTGGGGTTTTAAACTCTGACAGGTCCTCTACACCCGCATAGCACCCCTACCTACTCCCCAGCCCCTTCCCCACCTACCCATCCCCAGGCTTCTCCTCTCACACCCACAGAGTCCCTGGAGTCCCTGATCGTGGCATGGCACTTCCTGTTCTCTCTCCCTGTCTCCTATCGATTTATTTATAATGATTTATTAAAAAATACACCCAATCCCCGAAGGCCTCTGGGTGCATGTACCAAAATAAGAAGACAGCAAATTAAATTAAATGCCACCTCTCAAAACTTGAATTCCCTATTAGCAGAGAAAGGGAGACTACGGCTTCCTCGCCTCACGCCCCACACCTATCTCTCTCCCACACAGGTACCCGCTTTCTGCATAGCAGTTCTAAGTTGCCAAAGTGTGTGAACAGGCAGAACACACACACACGCCGTCTCATAGCTCATTCACCCCCACTGCGCATTCCCTCCTCATCCTCATGCCCCCGGGGCAGCCATGGACCGTGCTGGAGCCCAGGTGGTAGCTAAGTGGTATCTAAAACCAACCTCCCCATGTGAGTTCATTTAAGGCCCCAATTGCTCCCTGGAGCCAATCGTCTTATTTCTCTTTACAAGTGGGGAAATTGAGGCTAAAAGGCTCCCCCAGCTTGTCAGTAATGGTATTAGGCTGAGCCATCTCTCTCCAGCGCTGTGTGTATTCCCATCATGCCTTAGCTCTCCAGGGGAGAGAGGGAGAAGAACGGGAGTGGGAGGCCCAGGCTCTTCTGGGAGTCCATTCGGAGAGAAAACCATCAATTCATTATCCCTTCCCTTGTCCTGCCTGCAACTATAGGTTTATTTCAAACGGGATGGGGAGCTGATCGATGCAGTACCCCTGTCAGAAGTGCCGGCAGCCAGCTCCGGCCCCCTCCAGGACAGCAGGCCCTTCCGCGGCCTTCTGCATCGAGATGTGGACGACACCAAAATGCAAAAGTCACTGTCCCTCCTAGACACTGAAAACCGGGCTGGACGTCCCTACACGGAGCGCCCCTCACGCACTCTCACCCAAGACCCCAGCCTTTTCGTGCAGCCCACCACGGAAAACATCCCAGAGACAGTAGTGAGCCGCGAGTTCCCCCGTTGGGTACACAGCGCAGAACCCGTCTACTTCCTGCGCCACAGCCGCACCCCAGGCAGCGATGGCACGGTGGAGGTGCGGGCCCTGCTCACCTGGACCCTCAACCCGCAGATCGACAATGAGGCCCTCTTCAGCTGTGAGGTCAAACACCCAGCGCTGTCCATGCCCATGCAGGCGGAGGTCACGCTAGGTAAGACTTAGACATAAAGGATATCCAGGACTCACTCCCGCGGTGAATGGGAGAGCCTGGGCTAGCTTTGGTTTGTACCTAGACTGCCCTCGGTCACTGTTTTCTGGCCTGAAACAGGTCCGCAACCACCGTGTAACCCCATACTAGGAGCCCAGCTTGATCCCTGCAGTACTCTGGGTGGCCACTGAGGGCGCTGTCCTTACTCCTATCCTTTAGCTGATGGACCTGGGTTTTCCATGACTTTGGTAGGTTAGCTGGGGCTTTATTACACCCCCAGAGTCCATTTCCTTAATCACTGCCTTAGTGTAACCTACCTAGGGTTGTGGTCAAGGGCACACTGAGTCATGAGTGTGGCCTGGCAGAATGAGGGCCCCGTACTCTTAAGAAAGGCTATGAAGTGAACAAAGCGGTAATTGGGGCACAGAATCTAAACAACACCCAGCAGGGACTTTGAAGAGCAGGCCACCAAGGGTTGGGTTTGCTCTCACCTGCATTCCCTTTCCAGGGATACCTCCAGGAAGCCTGCTTGGGTCTCCCTGCCCCCCCCCCCCCCCGGTTGACTGCTTCTCTTTCAAGGCCCTCTCCCTGGGTTTGTGACTCTCTGGTGAGCAACCTTGAAAGCCATCTCAGTATGAAAATACTTTCTTCCCATTGGTCAGGGCTACTCACTTTCCCACGGTCTCCTCATGTCCGGGTCACCACCCGCCAGGCCACGAGGCCTCAGAATGCTTCCCAGACCTGCCCTGTTCGTCCTTTTCTGGTAACCACCCACCCAAGAACTGTGCACCCACCCCTGGACTGCAGCATAGCCTCCAAACTGTCTCTCTGCTTCTGGCTTTTGTTTTGTTTTGATTTTGGTTGTTTGCCTTATACTACTCTTCATCCCTACTGATCTAGTTAAAAAAAATAAATCAGCTCAAAACCTAGGTAAGAGCTGCCCAGACCCTCCGGTGTAGACTCTAGGCTGATGCAGAGAAGAGAGCCCAGAAATAGACCTGCGGGCAAAGTCGATTGATTTTGACGGAGACCCCCGAGGCTGTTCGGACAGTAAAGACGAGTTCTCTAGCACATGGCCCTGGAACAAGAGAACATGAGAAAGGGAGGGGCGGGCCTGGCCCCTGCCTGGCACGCACACAGGTTAACCTGAGGATGATTGATAGACTCCAGTGTAAAAGCCAGTGTCATGAAACTTCTGGAACAAAATGGAGAAAAATGTTTTATGGAGCCGAGGTAGCCAACATCCCTTAAAGCAATCATAAAAAATAAAAATAAAAACACTAGAGGAAAAATTGAAAATTGTTTGATGGGACTGAATCAAAATTCAAATCTTTGGCTCATAAGAAAACATCCCCAAAAGAATGCAGAACAAGGGGAAATTCTCTCAGTCCTCTGTGAAACATTGGTACCCAGGATGCGTAAAACAAAAACCTAAGCCAGGCATGGCGGTGCCTGCCTGTTATCCTGGCGTTTAGGAGGTGCGGCAGGAGGATCAGAAGTTCAAGGTCATCCTTAGCTATGTGAGTAGCTTGAGGTCAGTCTGGGCTACATAAGCCATGTCTCAAAGCAAAATTAGAAACAATAAAAAGAGAAAAATCTTATAAAACCAAAAGGCGCTAGTAGATACACGAGAGAACCAGGATTTGTTTTCAGTAATGGAGATCAAACCCACGGCCTAACACGTGCCAGGCATGTGCTCGGCCACTGACTAAGCCACATCCCCAGCCCATGACATCTGGCTTTTAAAGTCACCTATAGACATATTAAAACACTGACTCATCAGGGAAATGGAGACTACAGCTTCAACGAGATAGTATGTGTAACTGGATTTCGGTAAACTTTTAAAAATTGCCAATACCAAATGCTTATAAGGCTGCAGAACCATCAGAACACTCCTGCATCATTCATGGAGTATAAAATGGTACTGATCTTTAGAAAATCCAAATATTCAAATCCAAATATCATATTCAAACATGACAAACACCTCACTCCTAAGATCCAACAATTGCACATGGAGGGATGGTTGAGTAGATGGATAGATGGATGGATGGATGGATGGATGGATGGATGGATGGATGGATATTGAGAAGGTGGATGGGTAAATGGATGGATTGTAAGGTTGGATGGATTGATTAGACTGAATGTATGAACAGGCATAGAGGAAGGAAGGAACGAGAGGAAGGATAGATAGATGGATGGATATGCTAGATGGATAGATAAACGGACAGAGAGGTTGGATAGATGCATAAATGGATGAGTGAGTGGATGGGTGGGTAGTTGATTGAGTGGGTAGATAATGGATGCATAGATGGGTAGATACGATGGATAGATGGATAAATGAATGAGATGTATATAGATGGATGGATGAATTAATGATGTTTGGGTAGATGGGGGATGGTTGGGTAGATGTAGATGATTGGGTAGATGGGGGATGGTTGGGTAGATGGTAGATGGTTGGGTAGATGGATGGATGGTTAGGTAGATTGTAGATGGTTGGGTACAAGGTAGATGGTTGGATAGATGGTGGATGGTTGGGTAGATGGTGGATGGTTTGGGTAGATTGTGGATGGTTGGGTAGATGGTAGATGGTTGGGTAGATTGTGGATGGTTTGGGTAGATGGTAGATGGTTTGGTAGACTGTTGGCTAGATGGTAGATGTTTGGGTAGATTGTGGATGTTTGGGTCGGTTGTGAATGATTGGGTAGATGGTAGATGGTTGGGTAGATTGTGGATGGTTGGGTATACAGAAGGGAGAACTGAGTAGATGGTACATGGTTAGGTAGATGGACAAGTGACTGTCTTAATGAGAATCTGGAATTCCATGGGAGTCTGAGAGGAGCCTTTTCTTGAGTCCACACACGCCATCCTCACAGACAGCAAGATCCCACAGGTGGGGGTATAATGGGAATTTCTGCATTCCTTTGAGCCAGGATTTCACTCTGTGGCCTCATCCCTCTCCCCATTGTCATTTTCAGAGTTTCTCTTAGGCAGGTGATGAACAGGTGAGCAGAAAGACAGAGCTGGCACTCCACACCACAGCCTGAGAGGGCCTGGGCTCACATTCTGTTCTCTAGCCGGGGTGAGAGAAGCGAATCCCAAAACTGCTGACACACCTCTGCTTGGCACTCTGGGTTGTATTCTCAAAGCAGGCAGGGGACCAGGCATTTCTTGTCAGGAGCTGCAAATGGACTTCCTGATGGTGGTGGGATGAGATGGTGCAAGCTGCTGGCAAGGGGCGCCCAGAAGCTCTGACAGGGGTGAGCGGGAACTCCAAGATGTCCACAAGCATCCCTGTTCAGGGGAGCTCAGAGGGACAAGAGTGTAGCAGACCCCTCCTAGGCCACTCTATGTGCTCCTCGGGGTCAACTTCACATAGGAGCCACTAGAAACAGCACAGGGCGGCCGAGAAGGCTGTGTGACCTGCAGGCTAGATGCCCTCAGCTCTGAGCCTCTCCTGAAACACTTGACCTCCAAGCCCTGCCTTCTCCTGCAATGGAGGCCCTTCCACGCCCTCTGCTGGTTGAAGCTGGCAGTGGCACAGACCACTCGGGGTCATACCATTCCCAGGGCTTCCCATCTGCAAATCTACCTCCTCCACAGCACCCAAGAGAAACTGGAAGAGGCAAGTTTCCTTAGCCTCTGAGCCTTCCTGGGCTTGCAGGACAATCGCTAAAGGCTAGAAGGTGAAAAGAAACAAAACATGAAGTATTGAAGCGAAAGACGTCGGACAAAAGTCATAGAAGGATGGCTGATAGCTCAGAGGTGAAGTTTGGGGGATGGCTCAGAGGCGGAGCCTTTCCACCCCCAAGTCTGCCATCTGCCAGAATAGACTAGAACTTCTCCAGTGTCCCCGGCCAGTGCTGCTTCCATGCAGCTGGCAGGTGGATGCAGCAGCAGCAGCGGAAGCATCCTCTTCTTCCCTCACCAGGCTGTCCTCCCTCTCAGCAGGCCGGGCCCTTTCCTTCAGATGTCTTCCTTGTGGCGAATTAGTGGTGTCTTGGCCTTATTCTCAGAGAGAGAGATTGGCAGAGCCTGGAGCTTGCTCACATCTGCCTGCTGCTCTGATTTCCATTGTGAGCTAAGTGGGGACAGCCCTGGAAATTCTGTGGACTCTGTACCCAGCCCCGCCAGCTCTCTGGATGACTGTGTCCTCGATGCTTCCTCTGCTTGGAACCTTCCTTGTACACTGGAACCTTCCTCATACACTTCAATTTTCTGAGACACTGTGACTACTGCACCCCCCACCCCCGCACACACACACACACACACACACACACACACACACACGAGCTGTGTACCACCTCCGCTGGCACCCTGCACACACCCCAGGTCATAGTTTGGCTGAGTCTGTTTGCAAATTAAATATCTCCCCCGCTAACGGATAAGTTGCAGACACTTGACTTTAATCATTGTCCCCTTTACTAGTCCCTAGCCCTGCTCCAAAGCCTGACATATGGCCAGCTCAGTAATTACTATTGAATGAGTGAACAGATGAATGAATGAGGGCGGGGAGTCAGGAAACATGTGTAATTGACTCTGCAGGGACCTCGGACAAGCCTCTTTATTATGCGTGGGCCCGGTTCTCCCCCC
>JABTXL010003386.1:3174171-3227077 GCA_025134845.1 Neodon shergylaensis
TGTGTGCGAGGCAAGCATGCTACTACCTCAGTTACACCCCCAGCCTCATTCCTGGGGTTCTAAGGTGCTACCTGAAGCCTATTGGATGAAAATCGGGACCTGGAAAGCCTCTGGCCTTCCTGTGTTGACAGCGTGCTCCCCGATGACTCCACTGTTTCCTGCTCTGACCCACAGAATGAGGTCTTCCCAGAACCCATGTTCACGTGGACGAGAGTGGGCAGCCGCCTCCTGGATGGCAGCGCTGAGTTTGACGGGAAGGAACTGGTGCTGGAGAGAGTTCCTGCTGAGCTCAATGGCTCCATGTATCGCTGCACCGCTCAGAATCCACTGGGCTCTACCGATACACATACTCGGCTCATCGTGTTTGGTAGGGACCCCACAGGACCACCCAAGGATAGGGCTGGGCTCAAAGTCATCCTCAAAAGCCCCTTAAATTTGCCTCAGTGAGATAATTCCATTCACTGATTCTAATTGCAAGGACTTTAGCATCAGAGAGACTTTATTTAGGTTTGCATCTCGGCTCTACCACTTAGCAGGCCTCATTTCCCCATCTGTAACATGGTCAGCTATGGAGAGACTGAGAGGGAACACCATCCCAGTGCATACAAATGCCACATAGCGGGTACCTGGGGAAGGTCCTCCATGCTCAGAACTCAGCGCCACCCATTCTGCTTCTCTCTGCTTCTTTCTGACAGAAAACCCAAATATCCCAAGAGGAACAGAGGACTCCCGTGGTAAGTCTCCACCCTCAAGACTGCACCCTTAAAAGAGAGTGCTTTTCAAAGCATCTGTTGCTAAAGCCAATGTGTCTCCCCTGGTCCCTCCTTTCCTTCAGGAAGCCATCACCTCAGACAGGCAGATCAAGGTTAGGCAAAGGCAGGCACTAAGCAAGGAAGGCACTATACTCCCAAACAGCTAATGGGATAGCAGGGGTCAAGTGTGTCCCCTCTCATTGCTACCAGACCCCAAGAAGCCGTGTTTGGTGCTGACCATGGTGTGGGTCTCTGACAACTCCATGGGACACTTAAAAATATAGAAGGGTGCCCCAGGCTGTTCCTTCAGCCACCCAACCTAGAACCAACCATGGGGTGCAGACACTACCCATACACAGAGAATCTCACAATTCTCAATAAAGCATCCCTTTCCTGGTGCCCTCTGGGCCATCCTGATGAGGCTGATGGCCTCAGCCCAGCAGGCCTGCATGGGGAACAGGGCACCGGACTCATGGCAGCCCTCAGAGCTGAGATTTGATCACCCGATGCCGCCCCCTAGCATCTTTGTTGGGAACCATTTTTCAACATCTGTTGAAACCCCCCAGATTCACACCAGTAGGCCCCCTGTAATGCGCAGGCAGGCTGCAGCCGTGACACCGCCTCTGCTCTCTCACAGGTTCTGCTTCTGGCCTCGCTGGCGTCCGGCTCACCCTGGTGCTTGCCCTGACAGTGGTCCTGGAGCTCACGTGAAGATGCCGCCTCCTCCCGACGCTCCAGTGGCCCGGCATCTCTGCGATCGATTTTCATTTCTTTTCTAAACTATTTCCAGTCTTGTTCTTAGTCTCTGCCCGTGTCTCGGCTTCTTCACTGGGTTTAATTAAAACAAACGGACCAATTTTCCCCACCTTGGTGTGTGGCTCTGTCTTTCCTTAGTCTAGTAGTAGCTTACTGGGTACCTCCTGGCATCCAGTCTTAGGACAGGCATAGAGATAGAATGGCAAAGGAAATGGAAAATTTGCACTCCTCTGAGGATGGGGGGACATGCAACTCCTGCCTTTAAAAAAGACAGGCTTCAAAAAAGCCAGGTGTGGGAAATGGCTGTAGAAAATGTAACAGTCAGCTGTAGCCACAATAGTGCTGCCTAACAGGTCAACCCACATCTTGGTAACAGACAACAGCAGGCATGGATACTTACTGATAGATAGCAGTGGTCCAGATGTCCTCATCCAGGCTCACCAGATAGCTTAGCTTCAGACAGCAGACCCTCCTCACCGCCTGCATAATCCCTGCTGCAGGCTACACTCCAGGCTGGCCTCTGGTCTCCACTATGGAGTTATGAAATTCCTTGTGTGTTTATCCTGGAGCTGGAGCTAAGGGGGCAGCTGCTACCTGACATCTGATCCTCTTTCCATGTGTATCAGTCAGCTTTCCATCACTGTAACAAAGCAGCTGAGATAATTTACCTATCAAGGGGAAAGGTTTCTTCGGGCTCTCAGTTCTGAAGATACAAGCCTGTAACCTGGTAGCCCCATTACTTTGGGTCTCTCATGAGATCATGAGATCATACGTCATGGCAAGGGGCTATGGAGCTGCAGAGGCAATCCACTGGGAGGCAGGGGGCAGGCGGAGAGGAGAAGGAAGAGACCAGGTCCCACATCCCCTCTGAGAACACATCCCACTTGTTGGCAGCCCCTCCACCTCCCAATAGGGCCATCCTAGGACCAGGCCTAATTAGAACGTGGCAGAATCATCAGAATGTGAGGAAAACCTAAGCCTCTGCCTGGCTCATTGTGAACCCTGGTTGAGCCTAAGCACATCCCATGGCCAACAGAGAGAAGAGGTTGAGCCCACCCCCAGGACCTGAGAGGCACCACGAAGATGATGGAAGATGGGGCATATCAGAAGCGGTAGGGTGACATGGGTTAGGGTGGGATGAAGTGGCATGGGATGGGCATGCTGCAGTGAGCCTAAGTCTTGCACCCTAAACACCCTGAAGATCTATCCCGAGCTCATGGACAGCCTGAGGCTGTTGAGTAACTGTCTCCCACCTCTAGTGAACACTAACACCCTTGCTCTCTCGAGCATCCCGGATGGAAGAAGATGGCTCCAAGGTCACTGCCCCAAGCAGAATCATGACTCCCAAAGATGTCTATGCCCCACCCCCAGCACCTGAGCAGGGCTTGATGATCTGGACTGGGTCTGATGGCTCGGAGCTGGATCTGCCTTTGGACCCTAAGAGCGGGAGGAGGGGTCTTTGAGGGTGGGCTGACCCCCAATGGCTTTGCCTAAGGTGACTCAGCTTTGTGCCTGGTGGTCTCTCAGGCTCCACCAGGGTCAGCTCTGTGAGGATGCAGGAACAAGAGAGCTGAAGCACACAGGTCTTGGGAGGCCCCAGGGAAGCTGACACACCACTATTTCTATTGTATTCAAAATAAAACTAGAGCCCCCTTTGATAGGAGCTGAGAAGTCAATGGATATAGGGTCGAGAGCAGGGTAAGAGAGATTGTGCAGGCTACAGCAGCCCTTAGTTCTGACTTGAAGTTTGTGCTAGGCTTGGTGGTTGCAAGCCCACCATCCCGGCACTCAGGAGACGGGCTCTGCAGGACCAGGAGTTCAAGGCTATCCTCGGTTACATAGTAAATTTGTGGTTAGCCTCGGCTACATGAGACCCTATCTCAGAAAAGGGCATCTGCCTTTGTATTTTACTTTCCATGTGTGTGCGTGTGTGTATGTATATTTGCACATGTGTGTTCATGTGCTCTCGTATGTGTGTGTGCAGGCTCACCCATGCCACAGTGATCCTGTAGAGGTCAGGAAAGAACGTTAGATGTGGGTCTTTGCCTTCCACCTTGTTGAAGGCAAGACCTCTTTCTTGTTTTCCTGCTTTGCACACCAGGCTGCCTGGCCCAGAGCTTTGGGAGATTCTCCTGTGCCCTACGCCTGTAATCTCAGAGACTGCAGGCATTTACTACATGATCGGCTTTTCATGAGCTCAGTGGTTTCAAACTCAGGTCCTCATGCTTACGTGGCGGGCCCTTTCACCCACTGAGCCACCTCCTCGACCCAACAGTCAGCCATTTACTTACTTACTTATTTGGATTTATTTACTTTTATGTGTACGGGTGATATGCATGCCTGCCTGGTGCCCAAGGAAGCCAGAAGAGAGCATCAGATGCCCTGGAGCCAGAGTCACACACCCTCGTGAGCTGCCATTGGGGTGCTTGGAACTGAACCCGGGTTCTCTGCAAGAGGCTCAGCATTAGCAGCTCCCCCAAATCAGCCGCTGAACTTGACATTCCAGAGCCTTGGCTTTCCTTGTGCCTTTTTGTCCTCATTTAAGCTCAAATTCTTCTGCCCACCGATTGGTGTTTGAAATACATCAGAAACAATGATTGATGTGGTAAATATTTACCTTCCCGAGTCTGGCCAGTCAGACAACAACAGTAGTGAAGTTGACGATTCTCTCAGACATCCGCCTGTATGCAAACATCCAAGATCGCCGAGCAGTCAACCGCCACACGGTACCATCAGCCTCCTTCACCTACTTCCTTCTTCCTCGAAGTCCTGATTCGGCTCACATGAACCAACCGACTGCCGCCGCTGATGTCCAGCAATTCTGTGTAAGGCTCCTACTTCCAGAGGTTTCTGTTTTCCGAAGAAATTTTAATATGTAGGTTTATTCTCTCTCCTTGCCTCCTTAAAGGGAAGGCCACGTAGGCGTGAAATTGGACTTGCTTCGCCCTATTAGCCGCAGGGTTGCTGGGCTCCACTGACCCCTGAAGTGCATCAATAGCTCAGTAGTGAGCAGATGAACCGTGGGAAGCAAGCGGTGGAGGACTTGGGGGTGGGGAGAGCTAGCTGGGAGGCTCCAGGGCCGAGGCATCAGGGGTTGCCATCTGCTTTGGCTTTGTACAAGGACTGGAAGGCTGCTATTTAGGATGGGAAAGGGGAAGAAAAGGCCCAGCTCCAGCTGAGACTGTGCGTTCAGTCCCCCATGGGTGCCTTTATCTATCCCACAAACCCCAAGCCTCCCCAGCCAGTGCCTGGGCTGGACCAGAGAAGAAACTGGCCAGGTTGCGTAGGTTCTGCCATTAAGAAGCCCCATCCTTCAGAATGCTGGGCCCACTAGAAGGGCTGCACCCCACTTGCACTCCACTTTCTGTGCCATTGCTCCCTGGGAAGAGTAGAGTGAGAAGGGGACACCTACAGAGATGCTGTCCTGTGGGGGTGGCTTTGTCCTGAAGGATAAGAGGGGCAATGGAAGTCAGCCCTACCCCTCCATGAAGTGGCCTCATGTTGGTCCAGGTACCTCAGCTGTGACCCACATGTGCAGGGGAGTAAAACCTCAGATTCCTGTTTTCTGTGCCCGAGTCCCCGAGGCCACCACCCCTTTGAAGCATGGAGTGTTCAGCTGGACTCGTAGCTGCTGCCACACCAGGTCCCAGTGAACTCATCCTTCCCCATTTACCAGCCACAGTTCTCTGAGGCCCCTGCTGCTCTCCTGCCCTGGGCTACTGTCACCACAGATCCCCCGTGATCTTCGGAGGAGTTCAAATGTGTCCAGCGGGTGTAGGGATGGCTGCAGACGCATCTCTAAAGTCACACCTGAGAAGGGTAACCAAGCTTCCTTTTCTCTTCATCTCTGAGTTAGGCTCATGAACAAGTGTCACAAGTTTGTGCAGCTGCCATAGTCACTTAGTGGGGGAGGTGCTCCTAGGCCAGCTGTCCATACTCAGCACCTGGGGTCCCCTCCCCACTGGAGCAAGAATTCGGGGACATTCGTGACCTGTATCCCTCTGTTGTCCCTTCCAGACTGGAGCCTGGAACTTAGTTTCTGGCTGCCTGTCTGCTGCAAGCCTGTGGCGGTTGTCCCTCCTTAGCCCAGGACAGCAGCCTCTGGACCCAGCAGCCTCTGGACCCAGCAGCCTCTGGACCCACAGGCCCACTGCGATTCAGAGTCACCTGCTCCATCACCCCAAGGCCCCTACACATAGGCACTGTTGGCTTCTTTCATACTACCTAGGGCTTTTACTAGTCTTCTAAAGGTAACTGTGACCCTGGCTACAAACTCCACTCTGAGTCACCTTGTCTGTGGGAGACACAGAGCAGTGAACAAAGCTCTAAGGACTCCACAAGACAGCCACACAGGACACCCCGTGATCCAGAAAAATCTGTGGGTTTCGTTAAGAGTCTATGTATACATAGCACAGAGGAAACAAAAACCAGGGTCCTTGGGATTTGGCTATGCTGTGGGAAATGACAAAGCTCAAACTTGGGCAAGATGCTTAGGCCGGTGCTGGGAACACCTGCTTCCTGAGCCCCGACCTGCTGGTGGAACTTGAAGGCCAAGGGAGGTGGGTGAAGGCTGGCAAGAGAGTGAGGGGAAAGTGAGCAACAGGCTGGGTGGGGATGTGGGAGAGGCAAAGACGGAGAGAGGATATCAGTCACCAAGGGGCTGTTGGGGCATCGTAAATCAGGCTGCCCTGGGTCAGTTACAGAGAGAGCTGGATTCTCGAACGCATGAGGAGTTGGGGAGAAAGGTGCCACCTGAGCTCCAGGGGACAGAGAGTACAGACCGATCAGCATTGAGGGAAGTGCCAAGAGGAATGGAGAAAGCAGGAGACAGAACTGAGACAAGGGACAGAGCTACAGAGATAGAGGGGCAGAGAGTGCCAGAGATAGGAGAGCACGGACTGGATGAAAAGGAGAGACTTGAGCAGTATGCATAACCAGCAACCCCGAGCTCCTGCCCCTGGGACATCTTCCGCTGTGATGGTCTGTAACTCCGAATTTTGAGCTGAAATAAACTCTCTTTCCCTTAAGTTGCTTTTGTCAGCGTATTTTATCACAGTAATGCAAAAAATAAAAAATGAAAAGCAGAGACACAGGGAGATGCTGAAGAGAAAGTGAGAGAGAGCCTAGCCCAGGCAGGAGGGACAGAACACTCCCGTACCCAGCTAAGATGGAACCCAGTTCTGACACCCATGGCCAGTGGAGGAGTGAGCTGGTGAGTGGAGCGTCCCAGAAAACACTCGGGCTGTCGTTTCAGGGATGGCTCCCTCCGCCTTCTCCAGAATGACAGCCTCAAGTCACGGGTGGATGATAATGGACACGTAAAATACACGCATGGCTTTTCCAAATGCCAAAGCTTAGTGCTCAACCTAAATGTCAACCAGCCCCGGGCCCACAGAGTTCCTCCTGATCGTGGGTTGAGCCTCCCTTGCCTCCCCTGCCCCTGTCCCTGTCTGCAGCTGTCTCCCTGGGGCCCAGCCCTGGATCTCACAATCTCCACTCCAGGCTCCCTGACCCCTTGCCTCTGGTTCATCAGACCTGAAGTTTCCAGAACCACAGATAAAGGACATTTGTGGAAAGTCTCTTTCTAAAAACCAGTGGGCTTTCCCGGTCTGCCTTGAGGGAAAGTCCTGTAAGCCCTCAGGGTTTGCCCTTCTGTGAGAGGAGCAGGCAGCCCAATCACAGCACAGACTCACCTGTCTGTGATATCACAGTCACCGCCAGCTCTGCTACTCATCCCACAACCTCCTTTCTTCGCCTCCCTGTGCCTCTGTTTCCTCTTCTGCGAAAGTGGGGTACCCATGTTCCTGTCACTGCCCTCAGAGATCTCAGCGAAGACATGAGGCCAAAGCATTTCTTGCCGTGCCCAGCAGTCAGTGAGGACCCAGCAAACATGAACTAGTGTGATCTGTACTGAACGACAGGGAGCCATGAGTACCTCATCAGAGGGATGAGGTGGGAAATCTCAGAGAGAGCAAGCAAGCCGCCTGCCCAGGTAGACAGCTGGGCACAGGAGAAAGGGCTGACGACAAAGAACTGAGCTATGGGGATGAGGAAGGAGGTGGTGTGGGGGGACTGATGGAGGGTGGGGTGGCCTTGGCCTTCACCGATGGAGGATGACAGAAGAGGTATACACAGCAAGCCAGTCAACAAGCCAGTCTTGAGGGATATATTAGTCAGGCTTCTTTAGAGGAACCGAGCTAAGAATGAATATATATATATATATATATATATATATATATATATATATATATCCAGCAATGGCTGTCTACCCAAGGAAGGTTCAAGAATTCAGTAGTTTAGTCCATGAAACTAAATATCTCCACCAGTCTTCAGCATATTCCTGAGTCCTATAGAAGTTGGGTCTAATGCAAGTCAAGAAATGGACTTGCCAGTGAGAGCAGGCAGAGAGAGAGAGAGAGAGAGAGAGAGAGAGAGAGAGAGAGACCTTCTCCAATGTGCCTTCTTCCTTCTTTTATAGTAGGCTTTCAGAAGAACATGTTGCCCCTATTAAAGGTGGATCTTCCAACCTCAAAATATCTAGATTAAAAGTGGGTCTTCCCAATTTGAATAATTTAATTAAGAAAAAATAATTCCCCAGAGTGTTGCACCCAGCTGCTTAATTCCAGATGTAGCCAAGTTGGCAACCAGGAAGAGACATCACAAGTCCACCCCTGTCGATCTGATACACCATCATATCTCCTTATGCTATCTCCTTCCCAAATGAAAACAATAACCAGGTCATAATTATGCCTAACATGATATAACTATCCCACATGCAATTGCAACCCCATTATATATTTAACTAGGTCATAATTATGCCTAACATGATATAACTATCCCTTGTTCAACAGCAAATGCATTATAAATTTTAGAATAGGTGGCAATGCCCCTTGGGAGATGTTCTTTTAATATCTCAAATATAACCAACCACTGATAGTCCTTTAACTGATGTTAAATTACATAATACATCAAAGAAAGAAAACACAAACATCTGTATAAACACATTCTTAATAAAATATGACAGACACACTCATGTCAACTATAATCCTTGTTTCTGCAACTGGTCACGTGACCTCAGCTGATATTTAGAACTATCTTCCTCTACTTCCCATTCTGTATTTCCTCCCCCCTCTGCAAGCACCTCAGCAGGTCATGTTTCCTTCATGGAGGAGTGACCCAAACCTTCATTCCTGAAGGGTCCAAGCCTTTTGTCATCCTGCCTGGATTAGGTCATTGCAGTTTTCCACTGACTTCAATCACAGGGCACAGTAGCACTTAAAGGATCTCCTGCACCCTAGACACCCTTCTTACCTCCATTGTGGAAAAGCAATCCAATTTCCCCCATGGTTATCTGGATCTATCACCCCTTCTAACACTTATTCCTTTCTTAACCTGTTGGCTTAAGGCATCAGAAGCCCAAAGTGGCTAGGGCGAAGTCTGAACTCCAAGTTCAAGGGAATGTTTGCTGTGGTTCTTGACAAGAGTGCTCCTGATGGAGGTGGGTCTTGTATTTATCTGTTGCTTTCATTGGTTAATTAATAAAGAAAACTGCTTGGCCCTAATAGGACAAAGAATTTAGATAGGTGGAGTAAACAGAACAGAATGCTGGGAGAAGGAAGCTGAGTCAGGGAGTCACCATGATTCTCCCACTCCAGACAGACGCAGGTTAAGATCTTCTCTGGTAAGCCACCTCGTGGGCTACACAGATTATTAAAAATGGGCTAGTCCAGGTGTGAGAGTTAGCCGAGAAAAGGCTAGATATAATGGGCCAAGCAGTATTTAAAAGAATGCAGTTTCCGTGTAATTATTTCAGGCATTAGCTAGCCATGCGGGAGCCAGGGCAGCCGGAACGCAGCCCCGCTGCTCTTATTACAACGTGCTCCCTTCTCTGGAACAAAAACTTCTAGGCCAGCAGAACTTAAGGTCTCAGAAACAGGAAGCAAAAATGTTCCTAGTGGGTCACTGGGGGTGATAGTGAATGGAACGATTCCCTTTCCATCACTTGATTCCTGGACTTGTGACTTCAGGCGATGGGAGAAACCAGACAGTATACTGGATGCTGATTCAGAGTATATACCGCCTTCTGGAGAAGCCTGGCCCAGCCCTCCAGGCTGCTACCATCTAATTGATATTGTAACTGCTTCTTCAAAAGACCATTCGAGCATCCTACCAGGCCAGGAGCTTCAGGATGGTGAGGAACATGGTAAGACTGGTGGATTCCATGATTGTGGGTCCATTGTTGTATTCTCTTGCTGTGAAGTGAGTTCAATGGTGAGAAGCAATACTATGTAGTATACCATGATGGTGTATAAGACATTCTAGAAGTCCACAGATGGTGGCTTTGGCAGAAGCATTACATACAGGAAAGGCAAATCCATAACCAGAATAAGGATCTACTCCACTAAGGACAAAGTGTTGTCTTTTCCATAGAGGAAGCAGTCCAATGTAGTCAACCTGCAACCAGGTTACTGGCTGGACACCCCGGGCAAGGGTGCCATATCTGGGGCTCAGTGTTGGTCTCCGCTGTTGGCAGATCTGACACTCAGCAGCCGCTCTATCCAGGTCAGCCTTGGTGAGTAGCAGTCCATGGTGTCAAGTCAGTGCATAACCCCCATCTCTATTACCATGGCCACTTTGTTCATGCAACCATTGGGCAATAACTGGGATGTCTGGAGAAAGAGGCTTACTGTTCAGAGAATGGACCAATCTATCTACTTGGTTGTTGAACTCCTCCTCAACTGAAATCAGCTTTTGATGAACATTTACTTGGAACACAAGTGTCTTTACATCCTTCAACCATTTAGAGAGAGCTATCCATGTACTACTTTCTCAGATGTCTTCCTCACCAATTTTCCAATCATATTCTTTCTAATTCCCTGACTATCCAGCCAATCCATTGGCTGCTACCCATGATTCAGTGAACAGCTGGACATCTGGGCGTTTCTCATTCCAGACAAAATGTATGAGCATTTTGTACTGCCTGAAGTTCTGCCCACTGGGATTTTCCTTAACTGGTTTCTTTCAGGGTTGTCCCAGAAAGGGGCTGTAATGCTATAGCTGTCCACTTGTGGGTGTTACCTGCCTAACATGCAGAACCATCAGCAAACCAGCCCCTAGTCTTCTCTTTAGTCAACCAACTGTAGAGAACACCCCATGAGGCTATCTCTCTGTCTTCTGCAATGGCCATCTAGGAGAGCAAAGGGAGATGGGGGGAGGGGCTGCCACCCCTGCATCTTTCAAGTCCTTGATGGTGGCACTAATTTCTGCTGTTCCTCCAGGGATGTGAAACTGTTTTTTGATTCACTATGTTTCCTGGCAGAGGCAACTCTAAAGGGTTTCATTTAGCCTCTCTAACCATAGCAGCCCCCACTCCACAGGTCAAGGAACCAATCTGAGAATTCTGCCAACTTCTAAGTGTGTCTGTCTCAGTTCTGCATTCTGGGACTGGGAAAACAGCCTTGGGATGAGTTCCGGGATCCACTGGACCTACTGTGAGTCGGACTCCGGCCAAAACTCCATTAATCCATCGCCTGCCTCCACAAGCCCCTACTGTAACTGGAAGGCCACAGTGTTTCTTGGGGTCTCCCAGAATCGGCGTCATCAATTCAGAACCAGTATCCAACAGACCCCTGAAAGTCTGATAGTTTCCTTTCCCCCAGTGTACAGTTAGGTACCCTTGTAAAAGGCCTCGGAGGCCCCTCTGGGGAAGAAATGGAGAAAGGCTAACAGTAAAACTCTTAACATTTGTGGCCAAGATCCCTTTTGCCATGATCCAGTGTCACCTTTCTTTCATTGGCTTGAGAATTTTCCTGTTGATACAGATCAAACAGAAATGCGGTAGGCTTCTTCTCTGGTTCTTGCCCGGAAACCCCATGATTCATTAGCCGGTACCAAAGATCCACATGAGTCACGCCACCATAGAATTTACTTTTCCTGGGCTGACCATTATAGGTTCGGCCATTATGGACAAAGATTCAACTATGCTGCCTATTACGCTAACTACGATCACCTTGACTTAGAGAGTCAGCGCTACCACCTGGCCCCTGCTACTTCAGGGCCTAATTAAACCCACTGTATTTAATTCACCCAGCTGAGCAGCAGCATCTCCAGCCTACGGTCTGGCACAAGAAAAAGAGCAACAAGAAGACTCTTCAAATGTGCCGGTGCCCTCTCACCATTTTGCGTCTTGGAGATTAGTGACGGGCATGTCTTCTGGGCCTTCCCATGGTGGAGGATTAGGTTTTACACAGGGTACCCACTCTAGCATTGCAATTTCCCTGAGCCTTAAAATCCCCCCATCAACACTAAGCCAAGGGCTATCAGGCATCTCCAACTCGTTTTCAGTAGGCCAGTTCTCGACAAATGCTTCAGCCAATCATTCACACAAACCTTTGAGACCTTTTTCGTAACCAAGCAAGATTTCATATTAAACCTAGAATTTCTCCTCAGTGGGCCCATATCAACAAACTGCCTGGTTCAGTTTTATGTCCCCTCTATCGTTATTTTATAGCCTTAAAATCCATTCCCACGCATATTTTCCCAAATTCTGCTTGAATGAATCAGCAAACTCATTAAGCTCTTTAGTGTTGTAGTGTTCCTCCTCACAGACTACACTTTCTATCTTCCCTCCAGGAAGCTGCTTCGCCTTATGTCTGGTTATAGGTCTAGAGGTCACCGTAGGCGGGCCCTGGGGGACATCAGTATTACCTCGGCTGGCGTCTCCTTCAGACAAAGTCACTGCTGGTTTAGCAGACAATGATGGATTAATTTCCCCAGTCAAAGGTAGCAAAGGCAGTATTTCCAGAGGTGGGGTGTGAGTACATCGCTGAGGGTGGAAAGACTACTTCCTCAGCTGAGATTAAATCCTTGAGAACCTGAGAAATCAGAGTTCTCAGCCTCAACAGGGTCCTCCACACATCTCCATCCCAATCTACAGAATCCCACAATTAAAGCCCTCACTGACACTCTCTGAGGTTGGGACTTGAATTTTTGCTATAATTCAGCCAACCTTATAATGAGGGCTTTGGTTTCATTTCTGCAACTTGAGCTCTGTGGATGCTGGGGAGAAGATTCTCTTTCAGGGCACACTCAGAAAACTCTGGAGTCTAAAGTTCAGACTGTGCATACCTGGAGCTGTCAGCTGAGTTCATTGCTGTCCTTTGACATATCCTGAGATGCTCGAAGTTGGTTAACTTTATCACGGGGCCCTTTCTTTTCCTTTGTCAGTTTATCTATCCAGAGGTGCTAGGAGTGACCAACCAGCATCATCATTTTCCTTCTATTTCCACAAATTGTCAAATTTTTTTCTATACATAATGACCAAACCCATTGCCTCTCACAACTGGTGAATCAGGATAATGCTGTGGGAGAATGCTCTTGTATATTGTAAAGATTTGTCACTCATATTGGTTTAATAAAATGTGGATTTGCCAGTAGACAGGCAGGAAACATAGGTGGAGCGACCGGACTAAGAGAATTCTGGAAAGAGGAAAGGCAGAGACACAGTCACCCGGCAGAGGAAGCAAGATGACAATGCCTTACTGAGAAAAGGTACCAAGTCACATGGCTAAACATATACAAAAATTATTTATGAGTTAATGTAAATTGTAAGAGCTAGTTAATCATAAGCCTGAGCTAATTACCAAACAGTTTATATTTAATATAAGCCTCTGTGTTTTTTGGGGGGGACTGAATGACTGTAGGACCAGGCAGTACAGAAACTTCCGTCTACAGGATAATCAAATGTATTTGTGTCCTTAGGTTTGTACAATAGTCTACACCATGGGCTTTCACTAATCTCTTAGGAGTGGCTTCAGTAATTGTAAGTGTTGGAAAACCTATTCCAAAGACTTAAAATATCCATCCTTATACTTCTGTTGCTCTAGAACCATTTCTAATACCAAAATCTATTAGTCAGGGTTCTCCAGAGGAACAAAACTGATAGAATAATATATATTATTAGAATGACTTATGGGCTGTGGTCCAGTTAGTCCAACAATGGCTGTCTACTAACAGAAGATCCAAGAATCCAATAATTGTTCAGTCCATGAGGTTGAATATCTCTGTTGTCTTCAGTATACACCAGAATCAGTAATATACCAAAAGAAGCAGGCTCTAATTCCAGTCAAGGAATGGACTTGCCAGTGAGAGCAAGCAGGCACACACACACACACACACACCACACACACACAGAGAGAGAGAAAGAGAGAGAGAGAGAGAGAGTTTCCTTTTTCCTTGTCCTTTATATAAGCTTCCAGCGAAACATGCAGCTCAGATTAAAGGTGAATCTTCCCACCTCAAAAGATCTGGGTTAAAAGTAGGTCTTTTCCCTTCAAATAATTCAATTAAGAAAAAAAGTTCCCTCAAGGTGTACCTAGGCACTTGGCTTTTAGTTAACTCCAAATGTAGTCAAGTTGACAATTAAGAGCAGTCAACACCAGGGCTAAGAGACACCCCCACGCCACAGCAGCATCCTGTAGCTCGGGAACTCATTTGTTTCAAGGCAACTTGCACTCATTAGCGCTGACTGTTCACACTCTATCTCGATAGCTCTGAAGATGGACGATGGCCCCATATCTCAGACTCATGAGTGACAGCTCAAAGAGGCTTGCCATTGGCTAAAGAACACAGAGCTGGACATGTGGGGCACTCTGGGATTGGACCTTCCTGCCTACCTGCACCACTCCAGCAGGCCCAGACACTGAAGCCTTACATGGCTGGGAGTGTTGGTCTGGCCTACCCTCAAACCAGACCTGGGATGAAGAAGCTGGCTTGGATGGTCTATGGAACGCAGAGAACACAGTAGGAGATGGGAAAGAGTCCAGAAAGTGCCCTGTGGGTTCCCAGCCTGTACTACAGCCTGTACTCTGGTCCCAGCAGCTCTGAGATTCTGCAGTGTTCTCCTCGGACCACCCATCCAGCAGTCTGGATACACGGCTGCTCTCACCGAGCCTTGAGCAGAATCTGAAACCACAGTAAAATCTCATGTGGCTTCTGCCAGGAAGACACAAGCTTATAGACCGTGGGTGACCCCTGTGGGCTTTGAGGGGGCAAGATAGCACCTGCTAGTGTCCCTCAGCATCCCCTTGGCCCTGGGGCAGAGAGGTGGGGCTGTCACGGGTTTGGAATGTCCATTCCCATCAAATCCAAGGCAGTGGGATGAAAGAGTTGAGCTTCTGCGACATGACCCCTTGTGAATGGAGCTGGTACTCTTGGAAGGAAAGTCCTGGGAAAGCCCAAATCTTCCATGTGACAATTCTGCCAAAAGATGGCCAGTCAGGACATGAAGCCCTCAGTCTGCCGGTGCCTTCTCTCCTCTTCCTCCCACAATATTTCCGTGTTTACAAAGTTCCATGAACACAAGTAGAGACAGATTTGGGAACATGCCATGCAGGGCAACTCTCCACAGATGTGTGCCATCCATCCTGATCTTCCGAGAAGTCTTGCATACAGAAGGCATTTTCTCTATTCATAGATAGACACAGAGGCTCAGAGAGGTTATGCAACCTGCCCACAGTCACACAGACAGTGGAGAATCATCTGTGGTTAGGGATGATACCCCAGGAAATTCTGCCTCCCTGGGGAAAATCCCAGGACAGCACTAATAATGTTCTCTCCTTTCCTCCTTCTCCCTGGGTGCTGCCCCAAGGCTGTGGGTTCTTCTATGTCCTGGCGACCCCCCAACTGGTGTGTCTAAAGAACCCCACACAGTGGCTAAAGAACTGAGCTCTAAAATCTAGCTTCCCCAGGTTCAAATCCCAATGCAGCTGCTGACTAACAGTGTGACCTCAGACCATTTACACTGTCTCTGTGCTTGTCTGTCAAAGTACTGGGAACAGCAATCCTCCTCCTCTTGTGGTTGCTATGGGAGCTGATAAGAGAGTGACTATTGAAACTTAAGAAAATGTCTAAAGTGCAGTAGGGCTTAATAAACCACGCCTGTCGCAGCCTGAGGTGTTAATCTCCATTCCTTAATCAGATCAGAGATAAGATTCCTTCCTTGTCCCCCTAAGGTCGCTTTGTGCCCTTGAATTGGGAAAGAATGAGAAGAAAAGAGAACACGGGGGAGGGAGGGCAGGAATGCAGCTCAATGACAGACTGCTTGCACAGTGGATGAGACCCTGGGTCCACCCCCAGCACTGCAAAAGAAAAAAGGAAAAGAAAAAACTAGCGTGGAGAACTTACATTTACAGACCCAGATTGTCTACAAGGTTGTTTTTTGCCTGTCCACAGAACAGCAGCAGAAGATGGGAACGATTTCTGTCACTTAGCAAATGGAACAGGCGGTGACCTGCAGGGCACAGTGCCGCTGGCATGTGGGGAGCTGGGTGGGAGTCCCCGGCGCTTGAAGAATCCCCCGACTCCACGGCTGCTTCCTTCCACTCCTCCTGCTCCCAGCCTCAGGTCATGTTCACAGACCTCCACGCCACCCACCCCACCCTCTGCAGGCGCCAAAACAGCCGGCCAGCAAAGAGGGGGCAGACAGGGAGTCACACTTGCCTGTGGCCAATGGCAGACACAGTGGGACAGAGTGACATGCGGGAAAGAGAACTATTAACTGTGGATGTACAACTGCAACCCATCTCTCTGCAGGGAGACAGGCTTCGGGCCATTCTCAGGGGTTCTCCCAGAGTTTGCCTGGGGCTAGTGGGCCACCCCAACCTTCATCTAGGAATAGAGCCCAGCTCAGCACAGGAGGTGCTAACTTAGCAGGGGCCCTCTGGAATCTAAAATTCTTCTGAGGTGCTCCAGCTCTGCAGGGAGGGGGACCCCTATAGCCAGGATGGACTCAGAGAGCTAGTCCTATGCTAAGGTCCAAGGATGGGCCTTGCTGCAGCCACCTCCCTCAAAAGCAGCAGTCTGGATGTGTGTCACGTGCACCCTAGGACCCACACCGTTTACATACAGCCCTGGCTTCTGCCGGCTTAGAGCATCCATGGACGGTACTGGTGGAGGCCTGAAGGAGACCAGGCTTCAACGGTGGCGTGAGCCTGATTTGACCTTGTCTTTTCCCCTTGATTTCCCCTAAAATAGGGACGTGTGTGTGTGTGTGTGAACGTGCGTGCATGTGCGTGTGTGTATATGTGTGTGTGTGTGCGTGCGTGTGTGTGTGTGTGTGTGTGGTTCCTGGGGGACTATTAACTAAGAATAATTTATCCAAGAAATTTGTTATGTTAGAATTACCAATTAGATATGATTATAACTTACCATGGCTAACGCTGTACTACTGTTGGAAATCTGAATCCCATTAAAATCTAATTAGCATATATTAAGTCAAAGGTGGTTTCACTGCAGTGTGCCAGCGGGTTGGAGTTGTGACAGGCAGAGCACGTGGATTCTCCCCACTCAGCACTGTGCCTAGGTGTGTGCCAGGGGCCTTGGGTCAGCTTTTCTCCTCCTTCCCCTGAACCAGCATGTCTGAGAGACACCCCGGGAAGGGGCTGTGGTCTCAAGGCTCTGACTGTGGATAAGTAGATAAGGCTCCCAGAAAGTTCTTTGGGAGTGGCCAACCTGGGCATCCTGCTCTGACAGGATGGGGAGTCAGCTGATGCTGATGCAGGGGATGAACGCTGACATCACAGAATATTCTTCCTGGGTTTCAGGAGGTAGCCAGGCGATAGTGGTACCCACTAACACCTTCTGTACTGACTTCCAGGGACATGGGTCAGCTTAGAAGTTGCTCAGTGCCATTTGGCCACCAAGACACATGTCAGCACCGTGGCTCAAGTGGTTTTGTTGTTGCTTACATGTAACCATACTCTCTGGATAACTTGTTGGAGGAGTGAGCAGGGTAGACATGTGTAGGCAAAGACAGGTCCTTCGTTTCCGGGCCACCCAGACCCGAATAATAACACAGAAACTATATTACTATATTAATTGTAATACTGTTTGACTATTAACTTAGGCATATTTCTAGCTCCTACATCTTAAATTAACCCAATTCTATTCATCTGTGTGTTAGCACGATGCTGTGGCTTACTGGTAAGGGTCCGGCTAGCGTCTTTCTCCTACGTGGCCTCTCTTTGACTTGGCCCACTTTCTCTCTATATCTCTGTTCGGATTTTCTGCCTGGGTTTACTCTGCTAAACCATTGGCCAAAACAGTTTCTTTAATAACCAATGGTAATAAAACACATTCATAGCATACAGAGGGGAACCCCACATCAGACATGCATTCAGGTCCTGGTGGGGTCTTGTCAGCAGTGGGAGACAATGAGAGGTGGGGAACATGAGTCAGGTTGCCTGTGTGGGGCTGTCAGCTGAGACCCTAAGGAAGGACACTGGCTTGAGAAGATGTCCTAAGAAGATTTGTTGAGGGTAGTGGGCTCAAGCTGTGACTACTGAGTGTTTTGGGGTGGGGGGAGTCTTTCTTTTGTGAAAAGGTTAACTTAGACCAAGGTCCAGTAAATACTTTCCAACCCAGAGAGGACAAAGGGTAAATGAAGTGGCCCCTCAGCCGTGAGTATAGCCAGTCGGACTAGCAGAGGCTGGGGAGCTCTTGAACGCTTCTAAGCTGCAGAGATTTGTCACATGGCAGCAGCTGACTGATGAAGCATCATGGGCCATCTGTACGTAGTGAGAAGTCAATGTGACGATGACCAAGGAAGGGGACAGGGCCCTCTGGTCTGACCACACCTTCTTGTCAATCACCACCAACCCGATTGTTTATCAACGACCTCAGCAAATGCCTCCCACCTAGCTCCTGTGAGCTCCTGTCCCACACACCTCACCATTTGTTCTGCATCCCACAAAACACACCAGTGGGCACCTGCCACCCTGTCCCTGTCACTTCCATGGGAGGGAAGAAACTCAGGGATGTAGGACGTCTGGCATTGCCGTACAGAAAGACTGAGACACGCATTCCTGGACCTGGAGGGCAGGGACTCACTGTGAGGCAGGTTCACTTTTCCCACAGCTGAGGCAAAGCACCCAACCAAAGCAGCTGGAGGGAGGCACAGCCCATCACTACGGGGGAAGGGTGGCAGCACATCCAGTCAAGAGGCAGAGGGATGAATGTGGGTACTCGGCTCTCTTCCTCCCTTTTTTTTCAGTCCTGTGACCCCAGTCTATTGGATGGGGATCCCACATTTAAGATCTTTCTACTTTGCTTCAACCCTTTTGGAAACATCTTCACAGAAACACTCAGAGGCACATTCATTCTCATGAGATTCTAAATCCAGTCAAGTTGAATATCAAGATGAAGCATCACAGTACCCCAGGCTAGCTCAGACCTCTCCACCTTCCCCCACAGTGCTGGGGTTATAGGTGACTACACTCAGTTTCTAATTCCTACTTAAAGATCTATCTGTTGGGTCAGGGCCACCCCAAAGACTTCATTTCCCTAAGTTCACTTCTCAAAGAAGCTGTCTTCAAATGCTCATCCCTGAGGTCCCAGGGGTTGAACTCACAGACGACGGTGAGTCTGAGATAGCTCATTTAATCACTAAACTCTGGTTACCCCAAAAGCAAATGATTCTCCTTCCTATATGCCAGGTCTAGAACTCTCCAGTCTCTCTCCGATGCTGTGAGGCTCTCCTTCTGAGGGGGGCACATTAATCTGGAAGGCGCTGGTCCTTCCTGGCATCCCTTTTTGTGGCCAGTGTCCCACAGCCAAAATGGGGTGACAGCTGATCCTCCTGAATCCACCCTCTTCCTGAAAGTCACAGTCCAAGCTCCTTAGGGTTGTGTGCCCACATATGGATGTGAGAGGTGGAGGAGGGACATAGGTAATCTCCTAACAGTGCCCAAAAGAAGTAGCTCCATGTAGGACAGCTAGGGATGGGACAGGGCCTGTGTCCCTATATCCTGTGTAAGCTGTCTGTCCACAAGCAAAGGGGTGGGAAGAGTGACAGCCAATACAGGATGACGCTGACCTGAAACTGAGAGGAGCAGAAATGGGGAGACAGGACTTAGGTTCACAGGGTCACCCCAGGTACTGGAGGTCAAGTTCCACTACGGACCCGGGAGGGGACTCGGGGGAGCAGTGTGGGGTGCAGATGATGGTTTTGTTCAGTCTGGGTGCTGATTACAGGGTTGTCCCCATCTGATACGATCCACTGAGCTGCCTGTTTTGAGGTTTAGTTAAGAATATGGAACCAAAAGTTGGGGAGACAACTCAATTGGTAAACTGTTTGCCACACAAGCTTAGGGAGCTGAGTTTGGGGCCCAGAGTCTGTGTAAAACAAAATGCTTGTACATGCGTGTAACCCCAGCACCGGAGAGGAGGAAAGAGATTCCTGGAGCTTGCTGGCCAGGCAGCCTAGCCTAACCATCGAGCTATAGTTTCAGCAAGAGATCCTGTTCCAAAAAAAGTGAGACAGTTCCACTTGCCACACCACAAGGTTGTCCTTGGACACACCCCGCCCCCCCCCCCCACACACACACACTATGCAGTCAGTTTCCACTTCAAGTTTGACCTGCCTTTGTTTGTAGGAGGCATCACAGGAGATGCTGGACTGGTGGGAACTCCATTTCTGAAATCTGGGAGACTTAAATTGTTTCGAAACCATCTGAAGTACTATTTTAAAACAATCAAAGCAAAACATTTTAGAATTCCTTTCAGATTTTTTTTTATTCTTTTTTCTGTCATGTTTCCAGTCCTGGGAGGATTGAAATAAATTTTAAGATTAGAAACAAAAATGGCAGATTGACTTTGCTGTGAGTGCGCTACACTTCAGTGAAAAGCGTGGGTGAGGAAACACCCGCTCAGTATCAATGCACAGGAAGGAGTCAGAGATGTCCCTTGAGAGCGCAAGGACAGCAGGCCAGGCACCACTGGTCACTCAGTCCATGTTCATGGCTCCTAAAGAGAGGGAGAGAGAGATCCAGAGAGAGACAGAGACAGAGAGCCAGAGACAGAAAGACAGAGAGAGACAATACGGAGAGACAGAGATAGAGACAGAGAAACACACAGAGAGAGCCAGAGACAGAGAGAGCCAGAGACAGAAAGACGGATACAGAGAGAGACAGAGACAGAGAGAGATGGATACAGAGAGACAGAGACCGAGAGACAGAGAGAGACAATACAGAAAGACAGAAATAGAGACAGAAAAACACAGAGAGAGAAACAGAGATAGACAGAGCCAGAGACAGAAAGATAGAGATAGAGAGACAGAGTCAGAGAAACAAACACAGAGAGAGAGACAGAGGCAGAGAGACAGAGAGCTTTGGTATTGTTTGCAGAGGAGGAGAGAAAGGCTTGATGCATCTGCTGCTTTTCCTGTTACTGTTACAGAGTACCAGACAAAAACAGCTAAGGGAGGAAGGGTTTCTTTGGGTTCAAAGTTGGAAGGCACAGTCCGTCATGGTGGGGAAGGAATGGCTTCAGGAGCATGAGGCGGCCACCACATGGCATCCACAGTCAGGAGCAAAGAAAGAGAGAGAGGGGTAAAGACTGGTGCTCATCTCACTTTCTTTTTATTCAACCGAGGACCATGGAGTGGTGCTCCTCACCACATCCTGGGGAGTATGGAGGGAATATTTCCATCTCAGCAAAGCTAGTCTAGAAAACTGCCCCCCCAAGATGTGCTCAGAGGTATGTTTCCATGGTGATCCTAGATCCCGTTACATTGACAATCGTGATTTAGCATCAGTCTCAGACCAAGGAACCAGCCCGTGTCACACAGCTTATCCATGGCTGAGGTTCAAGCTGAACCATCTGTGTTTGGTCCTCTTGCTTTGCCAGCTCAGAGGGGCACCTCTCCATTCCCCAGGACTGCCTCACCCACCCAGCCACCCACCCTCCCACTCACCCTCCCACTCCTTCCCCAGGACTGCCTCGCCCACACACCCACCCACCCTCACACTCATTCCCCAGGACTGCCTCACCCACCCAGCCACCCACCCTCCTACTCACCCTCCCATTCCTTCCGCAGGACTGCCTCACCCACCCACCCACTCCCATCGTTGAAGCAGTTAATGTAGGTCTTCTAGGCGTTTGGACCCTGCTTCCCAAGCTCGCCGCACTGGGATTGACCATAGAACCGTTATTAGCATCATTAATTAATGGCAGTGCTGAGCACGCAGGCCTCTCCCTGAGGTCCCTGTGGACCCCAAAACACGTTCTGTGCGGAATCAGCTTCCCCACCTCCAGTTCACATCTCCATCCTCAGCACCAAAGGCCTGAGACGCTGGGAGCTTGGACTAAATTAACTCATTAATCCAAGCAATCCTGGAGGGAGATGCCACACATTGCCACGGGCCCTAAAATTAACCTGGTCCATCATGCACTCGGATTTCAGCTCCAGCGGTGCTTCCAGAAACATCTTCCTGGCATCTGGAACAAGCTGCCAGAAAGTTGTGAGAAACTTAGAAAAAAAAATCGCATCTGAAAAAGGAAAGAGGGAGACCATGTGTGCTAGGGTTCCAAACACAGGTCGTTGCTCCTGCAATGCTCCCTTAAAAGCTTTGATTACATTTATTTGTGCATGAGAGAGAGAGAGCAGACACCATGGTGTGTTTATGGAGGTCAGAGGTCAGCACGCAGGAGTCTTTTTCCTCTTTCCACCATATATGGGACTGAACTCAGGGCGTCAGGCTTGGTGGCAAGCGCCTTTACCCACTGAGCCGTCTACGACCCAGCTACTTTAACAATCTTATGTGAAAGATCTCTGTAAAAAAAAAGTCAGTTGTCTCCAGTTGTCCAGCTTCACAGCAAGGATTCCTAATTGGGTTAGAATCTTGGCTCTCAGCTGGTGAGAGGCCCCTTTCCCACCCCAGGGCTCCTTATCATTGGGCTTCCCTATCTTTGGCTTCTGCCTCTGTTCCCTCTCTGGTTCAGTGGCTGAACCCTGAGGATCAAAGGGCCCTGGGCTTCTCTTTCTGGCTCCTCCATTCACTTTTTCTGTGACCTTGGGAAAAATCACCTCCCCTCTCCAGGCATGGCGGCCACTGCTAATAGAACCTTACGTTTGTAGAATGCTTTTAACTTTATCAAAATGTACTCGTGCGTTCTCTGAGAGGCGTCGGAGACCAGCTTTATCAAGGCGCTGATTTGACAAGCGAAACAGCAGAGAATCCAAATTGCCCAGAGTTCCTTGGAAGAGATCTCCAGAGAGGGCTCTCATGGGCGACCCCTATAACAAGGCCTGGGATTCTCCCCACATCAAAGCACATCCCTGGATATAGGCCCACGGTAGTCATTTCAAATGGCATTGGGACCGCGCAGTCCCAGTGTGACCCAAGAACTGCAAGAGCTTCCTTTATCTTTCCTTCCTTTTATTTTAAAAAAGCCACCACTCTGAACATTTCAAAGATTCCCCCCCCCCACAAAAAAAACCTTTTTCAATTTAATTTAAAAAATAAAAAATTGCCTCTTCTTACATGGCTTCATGGATGAAAATAGGCCACCCCCCCCCAGGCTTGGGACAGCTCCTCACTTCTGTGACAAGTGGGGATCCTACAGCCCCAGAGCCCCAAGCTGTCCTTTAGGAGGGGAGAGGAGAGAACAATGAAGGCCCTGCTGTCTCCCTGGGCCTCCCTCCAATCTAAGGCTGGCCACCTCTGCCTGTGCTGAAAAATTCCAGTGCTGCTTGCTACCTGCAAACCCACCTTGCCGGGAACACTTCCATTTTACAGGTGGGTCAGTAAGTAGAGGATCAGTAAGACAGAAAGGCTAGCAGTTAGGCCTACCAGATGGCTGGGGGAGAGGGTGAGGAAGGTGACCTTGCATGCCAGAGGACTTGAGTTTAAATGCCTGAACCCAGTCCAGAGCTGGGAGAGGAAAGAGGCTCCTGAGAGGGCAGTGTCCTCTGAGCTCTGTTTGCCCTGAAGTGCGCATTCATTATACACGCATAAATAGAGGAGTAAATACGTTTTAATTTTTTTTTTAAAAAGAAAGCCACACATCTGGTACTCAGACAGGTTGGACTGGAGTCCTTGGGTGGGTGCTGGGAAAGCTCACAGGGAGACACTTCCAGATGAGAGAAGAGCGAATCTTACTGAGCCTGGAGGCCACAGCAATCATTGCTGGCCTCCTGCTATCTGCCACAGGGCCATCTTCCCTTTTGTGAGCACCTGCTTCTTATCTTTGCCAAACCTACCATCCCAAGCCCTGTCCCTTCTGCCTGGACCTCAGAGCCTCACACATTCTCCTCAGCCTTCCAGGCCTTTCCTCCACAAGGCAGCCAGCGCCATCCTTTCTACAATAAATTAGATAAAGTATCTCTTCCTGCTCAGTCTTCCTTGGCTCTGCATGGCTCTGGGGCACCCCAGTGGCTCTCCTGGGTCCCAACTTGTCTCCCAAACCCCCACCCCTACTGCATGGAACTCTCCTGCAGCACCCTAACCCCACTGCTCACTCCCAGTCCTGTTCTTCATGTCAACACCCCCCTCCTCGTTCTCTGGGTCATTTCCTCTCCTCCCCCATCTTCTGCTCATATTTATGCATCGATCTAATATTTACTCCACCCAGGCGCTTGTCTAGATAACGGAGATTCTAGTCTGAGACCCAGAGCTCAGTTCTCAGAATGGCTTCCTGGAGGAAGCCTCTTGGATCATTCGCGAAGCTGTGTGGCTCTCACCACTCAGCCTGCACCACTCAGCAGGAAGCCACGGACAGCTCGGATGCATCACCACCCAGGGGTGTCTGCCTCAGAGAGGACACCTCCCTGACTGAGAGCTTCATTTGGATATTCACTTCCCTGTAGGGTGACTGGTAGAAGCAACTAGGAAGTGGTACAGGCCCTGGTGCAGCCAGGATCAGGTAAGAGTTTGGCGTTGTTGGGGGTGTCAGGTATCAATTGCTGGCAGCTGACCACACCTGTTGGCTTATCTGCTCTGGGTGGCACAGATGGAAGCTCTGTCACAGCTGTCACCCAGCCTTCTGCGGTTATCTGGCAGCTCCCCTGGACTGGATGGTCCATGACATCCCATTTATTTCCTTGTCTGTTGCTAGCAGCAGCTGTGGGCTGGGCACCTCAGGCTCCTCTGTCTGGCTTCCGTCTCCAGCAGGCAGAAGAGACCAAGCTTCTTGTATGCCAGCCCTAGTTCAATGGTTCTCAAACTGTGGGTCACGGCCCCATGGGTCAAGCGACCCCTTCACAAGGGTCACATATCAGATATCCTGCTATCAGATGTATTTACATTATGATTCATAACAGTAGCAAAATTACTGTTATGAAGTTATGAAGTAGCAACGAAATAATTTTACATTCGGGGATCACCACACGTGAGGAACTATATTAAAGGGTTACAGCGTTAGAAAGGTTGAGAAGCACTGTTTGAGAGGAAGTCACTGCCTAGGGAGGTGCAGGAGACAACAGGATCTTTGGTTTAAAGTCAGTTTCCCACCTCCGGAAACCTCAGTAAGTTTCATGTCTGCTTATGTCCCAGAGGCTGAAGCAAAGTCTCAGAGTTCGGCCAAGAGGCTCCTAGGGAGGATCTACAGAGGAAAGCTGTGAGCAGATATCCTATTAGCCTAAGCGAGGAGCTACAGCGGAAAGCTGTTTGTGAGTTGATATCCTATTAGCCTAAGCAAGTCTCATCATCCCTCCCAGAAGCCCTGTAGGAGGAGCCAACGGGGAAGCTCAAAGTAAACTGGTGCCTCATTGGCCAAAGCCACCTTATTGCCTCTGAAAGAAGCCATGGAGAGGGGCGGGGGTGGGAGCGGTTCTGACAACCAGGGATGGAGCCTTTCCACTTGGTTCACCCCGAGGGACAATGCCAATGCATTTCCCAAGCAGTCTTTCACAGTGTCCTGGGAGGACTGGTCCCCACCATCCACAGCTAGGAGTCAATGGTCGTGATGCTCATCTGTCCTGGACTTTTCTCTGTGCCCTGGCACTTTCCGCACTACCTCACTGCTCACCTAGACGCATGTTCCTGCTCCCTGGAGCATCTCGGAACAACTCTGAGAAAACTAGAGGCAGGAACTGAGCCCAAAGTGGGGATCCCGCGCATTCCCTCAATTCTGCCCCTGGGAGGAATAGGGAAGAGTGAACGGAGCACCAGGGAGCTACTGAGGGCTGTGTGCAGCGATGGGGATGTCGCAGAGAACTCGTGATGCTCTGAGCCTCCAGGGTAGAGACTAACAGGGCTTCTCATAGGGACTGATTGCCCACCCAACAGAGAGGCAAAAGATCATACAAGAGGACCCCTGAGTTAGGGAAGCTCCCCCCTCCCCGCACCCACCATCAGTTCCCCCAGACTCATACAGATGCCCCCGGGCTGTACTCACAACTCTCTGGTGGCACACTGATCCTCCCCCCCCCCGCCCCCGCTTTTCCCCAGTTCTATTTTTACTGCTTATGCAAATCTCCCATCAGGCCTAAGCAAAGCATGTGAGAAGTGGGCCAGTGCACAGGATACGATGGGAACGACAGATTGCAACCACGCACTCCGGTAAACACGGTCTAATTGCTTTTTCCGAGAGGAAAGTGTGTAGGCGGGGGGCAGGGGAGCAGGCTCAGAAAGAACACATTTCCAGTCAGCTGTGTCAGGCCAAGGAGCTGGGCAGGGCTGGACCACGACCTGGGGAAGAGATAATGGGACATGAGGGATGACCCTCTTGACAGTACCGGTCAGTTGTGTCAAGAATTACTTTGTAAAGGTATAGGAGGGTGGTGCTGAGAGCTGGCTGGCCAACTCTCACCTGTATCTTTGGTTGCACCAAGAATGGACTGGGCTATGGCTCAGTTGGTAGAGTGCCCACTTAGCATGCAGAAAGCCATGGGTTCAAGCCCCAGTACTGTCTAAGCCAGGGATGGTGGTGCAGGCCTGTCATTCCAGCTCTAGGGAGGTGGAGGCGAGGGCCAGGAGTTCAAGGTCCTTCACTGCAGCCTGGGCTACCCTCCTCCTAGCCCTGTCTACTATGTCCCGATTGAGAGCGCTGAAGGGGCAAGAGTAGTTGTCTGCCCAGATCCCACGGATCCAGAGTCAACAAACCCACACGGTTGAGCTCTTGCTCAGTGCCAGTTACTTCCTGACATTAATAAGGGGCGAGGCTGAGATTCAAACCCAGGCCTGTGTGATGTCAGGGACTATGCCTTTAAGCTGTAGAACACTGATGAGCTACACGGTGTTCTGGGTGTTACTGTACACGTCCCAGTAACAACACATCCAAAGTGCTCATAAGCACTTGGTCCACGCCTGGCCCCAGGCTAGGGAGAAGACAGAGTCAGTGCTCCTCAGAAGTTCAGGATCTGAAAAGACAGGGGCCCACAGTGGATGAGAAAGGGAAGGGCGAATAGAGATATCAGAGCAAATACCTCACAGCAGCCCAGCTCCTGGGCAACAGGGGCTCAGAGGCAGGTCTTGAATGGTAGGTGACAGTGGTGGGGAGCTGTTTGTCAGCCGCTGCCCCCAACTGCCACCCTAAAGCCTGGACCTTGTCCCCACCGCCATTCTTGCTCAGCACCAATGAACTCTGCAGTCTGAGGTAGACAGAGCCACACCGGCCTTGCACCGTGCATATGCCGGCCCTGCTCAGGGCTGTCTGCCCATTTCTTTGAATCTTGTCACTCTTTCATTACACTCTTTCATTACAGCGCCTCTTGTGTGATGTAGCAAACCAGGCCCTAGGCTGTGATGTGGAGCCCCTGCCCCAACCATGCAGCCTTATCTCCTCTCCTTCTCCCTCCAGAGAAGTCCAAGCCTAATCACCAGGTCCCAGTTGCCCCTCCACAGAGGAGAGCAGGAGGGACAGGAATCTGGGGACATAGAGACATAGTACCTGGGCTTTTCTGGAAGATGGGAATGATGTGAGATGGGACTCTTCGTAGGGTCATAGGTCAGGCCTCAGGAGGTGTGTGCAGGGAGTAGGGGACACTGTATACCCAAAGAGTCTGAGTGGTTGACTGGGGTAGAAGGGAAGTGGAGAAGCCCCTGTGACAACACACTTCTCTCTAGAGAATGCTGCTGCTCTGGAGGAAGCTCCACCCCAGCCCCTCCCATCCATATACCCAAAGAGTCTGGGGTGTTCTGGTGGAAGCTCCACCCAAAGCCTCCTCTCCCATCTCTCTCCGAACCCTGCCACATCTCAGAAAGCCTGCCAAATGATGAGCACTCTCCCAGAGATGCTCAAGACCGCTCTCACAGGGTATTTAAACTATCCACCAGAAAACAGATACGTGGTTTTTGGGTCTCTTTTCCTTCTCCTCTCTGGGGGGTGAGAGGGCGGAAAGTCACCTGGGAGCGTTTTACTCATTAATCCTGGGCTTTTTAAAATTCGGTTTGATTTGGTCTGATTTGGATTGCTGCATTGGCGGAGAGGATTATCGGGGTGCAGAACCTTTTCAGCTGCCCCTCTCCTCAGAGGCTGGGCAGGTGGGCAGTATTCAGAACCATCAGAACCATCTAGATCTGCAATCAAACAGCGGCTCTTGAGGAATCCTGTGTGGGGCTCCTGGCTGACCCACCCAACCTGGCTGTCCCTGGTGAGAGCAACTGGTAATTCAGGGAACTAAAGCTTCAGGTGCGGCCTGAAGGTCACCTAGCCTGTCTCAAAGTCTGGGATCTAGACAGGTGATGGGGGTTCAGAGGACCAGACCCCAACTTCCAAAGTGGGAGGCACAGGGATTGAGCACCCCCAAGTCACATTTTACCTGCAGCCTGGGTGCTCAGAGTGGGGCTCCAAGAGCCAAGGACTCCAGAGATAGAGCAGAGTTGATCCCTTCCTTCCTCCCGTGGAGCTCAGCTGTGAGCCACCGGCCCCAGCTGCCTAGTACCCATGGGGCTTGAGCACTGTGCTCTGCTGGGTGACCTCAAGCAAGGTGCTTTGCCTCTCTTAAACTGTTTCTTCCCACACAAGATAAGAGGGTGATGGGGACCCCTCTAGATGACACAATGCTCAAGGTGTCCTGGAGACAGTGGGGCCTCCTGGTGCTGCCCACGCTGGGGAACCACGCAGGGCAAGTTGAACCTGACCCCTACTTTGGACATACTCAATGACAAGAGAGAGAGAAAGAGAGAGAGAGAGAGAGAGAGAGCCCTGGAGGGTGTTGTTGTTAGTGAGCTGAACACTCTCCTGTCAGTCTGAAGGGGGTCTGTGTCCCAGAGAGAGAGACCGAGGTATATGATGGGCCAGCTGAAAGGCCAAGACTCACAGCCACAAAGCAAGTCCCAGGAAGGCCAATCCTGCTTGAGGGCAACCTGGAGCTACACTGACCACCGTGTTACACGGTCCTACTTCATTCCAGGCATTCTACAGGCCTGGCTTGGCCCTGTCCTCTTCTGAGGTGATCCAGGAACCAGGAATGCCTGGTTGTGCCGGGAGTCAATGAGGGGCAAGACTCAGCAATACCGCTACCTCTTCCAGAAGTAAGATGGCAAAGTTGGGGGACTTTGGAGCCAGTCCTACTTCTGAGTAATCCAGGAAGCCCTCCTGCCAGGGGCGGAGGCCTAGTGCACGTCGGGAATGACCTCTCTGTCCAGGACGGAGGGTGTGAGGAAAGAGTTTCTGCCTGAGAGCCCTGTTTGATCTCAGTCTCTGTTACAGATCTCAGACGCACTGCAGCAACCCCCAGTGCTCCAGGGGGTTCATCTAAACATGATTAAACAACCATTAGGGCTCTGCGGTTGGGAAATGCAGATTTACAGACTTCCAGACCTCCATTTAAATGCAAATGTCGCTTCTAGGCTGGAACTGGGTCCCTCAGCATTAAAGGCACCGCCTTCCTCTGCTTCTTTACTGCTTGGGAGGTGCTGAGTCACCTTGAGTGGTTCCCGAAGCTGGGACACCTGCCAGAGCCGGGAGCAGGCAGGGCCAGGCCCTCAGGTGAAGGGTGAATGTCCCTGCCTCTCCTTGTCCACGGGCACTCTTCCTGGCTTGATCCACGAGCAGAGGTTAACCTCCAGCACATAGCAGCAGGTTCCTCAGGGGACCTCCGTGAGTTGGTGCCCAGAGAACCTGCCACCAAAGGCGGTGGAAGAACACTGTGGGACTTGTTGACCACACGCTGTGTGCCAAAGTGCCATCTTCCTCCTCCCTAGATCCTACAGGCAGATTTGGGGATTGTTCTCGTGCACATACACACAGTTTTTTTTGTTATGTTTTTGCTTTTTAATGTTAGGGATCTGGATGGGACCCAGGGCCTCACACTAGGCAGGTGCCGCACCCCTCAACGGCATCCCATCTTTAAAAGAGAATTTGAGAATGGAAAGGTGAAGAAGCACTAATAGAATCCACTGAAGAGGACAGAGCCCTGAGTCAGGATTTGAACCCAAGACTCCCTGGCTTACCAAATCACTTAGTCACCTCTCTGGGCTCTGCTCCTAAGCTCCTGTGTGGCCTTTGTTGAGAAACTTGCCCTCTCTGGGCCTCTGCTGTGGGATCTAAAATGGGTGTAATAGACAAGAATTAAGGGGTTCAGGGTCCAAGCAGTAGGCGGGGCAATCTGAGGAGGCACTACACTACAAAGTTCTTCAAAGCCAAGCCTGCAAGTGGGGACTGTCTGTGGCAGTACACAGTAAGGTGTGTGTGTGTGGGGGGGGGCTGGGCACCAGGGACCATGGCCAGGGAAGCGACTGCGCCTGAGTACCTGAGTGCTGTGCTTAGTCCATCCACACGCCCTCACCTCCTCCGCTAAGCAGCCTTGACAAGTTGACTTTCAGGATTACCACATGTGTTCCACGAGGCAACCATGAAGGAGCAGGGAGTCAAGCCAAAAGTCATCTAAGGCCACGGGTGTCCCTGAAGAAACAGACCCAAGGCAGCAGACACTGGCCAGGCTCCTCACACTCCACTCTCCAGCCTGCTGCTCTCTCTGACCCATGTGCCTGAGGAAAACTGAACAGGCCATCTCTGCTGGGTTAGCCCAGGCATAAGACAGAGGCGGGATGGTGATAGCCAAGGCTAAGCCATTCTGTACAACACCTCCATTTTGGTTGAATTGTGACAATTCTCAGAACTAATTTGGTTTTACAGCTGAAGTAACTTCTCCAAACTGTCGCTCTCTCGCCACCTGCCCCCACCAATGGCCAAGGAGGAGAGATGTTTGTTCATGACGGGACATTGGTTACCCCTAGCAACGTAGGCCAAAAAGAAAAGTTTTCTATTTCCTTCCCATCTATCCCCTTTCTGTCCATAAGCACCCCAACCTGTAAACAGATGGGGGGGGGGCTCTAATGCTCATACCAGAGACATCCCCTCCTCCACACAGCTTTTCCTTAGAATGGCTGCCAACCACTCCTTCCTCTGTCTGTCCTTCCTTCCAGCTGACCTTACCAATGGGAAGGAGATGGGCAGCGGTTTCTGGCAAGTTAGGATAAGGTTCCAGGCATCAGGCTGTGCTGTTGTTCAGGCCAAATATGGAGACAGCCATAGAGACCTAGAGAGCCATGAGAGAGCCTCCACGGAGGAGACAGCTTTTCCTCCACGGACTAAGGTGGCTCAGATGAACTTGGACTCCATCCCGCTCCCGCAGCCTCGCTCTCTGGCCTCCTGGACTCTTGCTCAAATCTTGAATGCAGGGAATTGTGCTCCAGTGTCCTCTGGCACCAGAACAGCTCTCGCCCTGAAATATGCTCAGTTGAGCTTCCCAGTGAGGATGAAGGCCAGCGGCTCCAGATATCTACAAACCCTTTCCACTTCCCCACAGCTCGCCCTGCACTTGGCCTATTTGCTTCTGATATTTGGCCTCAGATATGGAACCGTAAGGTTAAGAGAAGCCATGGATAGCTCTGTACACAGACACTACCACCCCGTAAGACAAGGGGCAAGCCATCTGCAGCTGATAGGGAGGACATCAGAGGCCCTGATTTAGCCTCCATGCCCAGGTAGATAGGAGTGCTGTCACAAGACTCACAGGGGAAGAGCACAGGCTTGGGATGTTATGGGCTCTGCCTGACAGCTGTCAGTCCATGCTGTGACCCTGAGCAGTGGACCTCAGTTTACTCATCTGTCTGAGGGGTACCATGGTAACTCATTCAACTTCCTGGGCTGCTGTGGGCAGGAGCTGGCCAAGACCATGAGCAGTGTCATGGTTAGGAAGAAACCGGAGGACAATGAAGGGCAGGATAGAGAGGGAGATGGGTACAGATGAGGTGGGAGAGGGGGAAGGCTGCACACGGACGACAGAAGGCAGAGGCAGGTGAGTGCATGCTAAAAAGGAGAACCAGATGTGTGTCATCAATCAGATTTTATGTTCCCTGTCCACCCTCCCCACCCCACCCATCCCACCCCTCTCAACCCCTCCCCACTCTGTGGATAATTGGGAAGGACACCGATGAGGAGCCTGGGCCATGGACTCCTTTGTTTGAGGTTTTCTAGGTGAATTATGCAGGAGGTTTCGGAGTGAGGGCCTGGGAGCACTTTATTATTGATGAGAGACAGCGGATCTTCTGCTGACAGCCTGCCTGAAAGATATGATTAGCTTGTAAAATATTAATCGCTGCTCTGGGGAGGACATGGATTAAAGCCCCCAAGGAGTGCTGTTATCCATGGTCCCTAATTTCAGGGGACTTTGAAAAGGTTTTAGCGTAACTTGGAGGAGACAATTAAATTCAATTAGAATCACCAGTGCTGAAATGTCACTCCCTCCCGGGAGGCTGGGCTGAGGAGGGTCTCCCCCACCCACTGATAAGGTTCTGTCCTTGCTCTGTGTAGGTTCATCCTTCCTTGTGGCTCCAGCTTCCACCTAAACTCCAGCTGGGGCTTCTCCCAGTCGGCTGGCTAATTTTATATCCACTTGATGCAAGCTGGAGTTATCTGAAAGGAGGGGACCTCAGTGGAGAAAATGCCTCCATAATATCAGGCTATAGGCTATAAGGCATTTTCTTATTAGTGATCAATTGGGAGGGCCCAGCCCATTGTGAGTGGAGCTGATGGTCCCGGGGTCTATAGGAAAGCAGGTTGAGCAAGCCTTGAGGAGCAAGCCAGTAAGCAGTACCCCTCCACGGCCTCTGCATCAGCTCCTGCCTCCAGGTTCCCACCCTGTTTGTGTTCCTATCCTCACTATTTGTGTTTAATCACAGCCTTAATAACCCTGACTAAGGCACCAACCATCCACCTGCTGTCTCCATGAAGGGCCTGGGATATCAGGTGGCCCCAATGCTGACCCAGCCATCTCCAGCGGCTCGTCCTGGTACCTGGCCCTTCCCCTCCCCGGCCTGAATGCCTATGAAAGAAACTGAGAATCTTGGTACACAACTTTAATCCCAGCACCCAGGAAGACAGAGATGCTGGAGGCAGGTAGATCTCTGTAGGTTCTAGTCCAGCCTGGTCTACCAATAGCAAGCTCCAGAACAGTCAGTGCGACATGAGATCCTGTCTCAAAACCAAACAAGAACCTTGAAATTCTCTACTCTTCTCCCCCTGGCCACGCCCCTTGTTCACCTGAGTGTGACGGGTGTGTATTGCGCATGCTCTCCTGTTCTCCCCCTCTCCTGACTCCATCCACAATCCCCCGGAGAAAGACTCCCAGCACTCTGGCACTGTCCAGGCTAACCAACGCTCCTTGCTTTTTCTTCCCTTTGGCCTGCAGGGGACAGCTCCCTGAAATGAAGGGCACTAAGCAGGCCCTTTGTTTCTGCTGAAAAGGATTTACTCCTCACTTGGACCACAAGACAACTGTCAGCAGGATGCGGACCTGGTGGTGTCTTCTCTTTACTGGATCACCTGCTTGTATCTGTGGACGGACCGGACCAGTTAATCACTCTGGGAGTACAATAGCCTCCAGTAGCCCCAGCTGTCTGACCCCCTCTGCCCTCAATTCCCACTACTGTGAAGAAAAATAATTTCCTCTTTTCCCTTTGTAGTCATTAACTGGGGCTTCTGGAACAAAAGACAGATTAACAAGAGAGAAACAAACCGCAGTTGATTGACGTTTGTTCCTGTTGCATGCTGGGAAGAGTCGCTAACTCTCTAGAGTGGCTCTCCAGGGAAGTTTAAGCCTGTGGCCTCAACACCCAAGTTTGTGGAAATGAGAGAAAAAGAAAGGCTGAAGGAGGCTGGGGCTGGCTGGAAGGAGAGCCCGAAACAAGGCAGGTTTCGTCTCTCAGAAGCCCCAGCTCAAAATTGCCATTTTGCCAGAGGGACATAATATCCATAGTCATATTTTGAGGTGGTGCGTCTCTATGGCCACTTTCCAAAGCCTCGTGTTCTCCAGGCTCATGGTGTCTGCACTGTCTACACATATGACACACATTGCCCGCCGTCCTCCCTTGGCCTTTTCTCGGGAGGCCCCTAATCCTCGGCCACCATGTCAGATGGAAGATTTCTCTGAAAACTCTGTAGGCTGAGGAACTGGCTCAGTGAGGAGCTGCATAAGGAGTCGGGATCCCCAACATCCACGGAAAAGCAGTGTCAGACAGGAGGCGTGTCAGCCAGTGTCAGGCAGGAGGATTCCTGGGGCCTATTGGCCAGCTGGTCTCGCAAAGAACAAGGAATTCCAGGTTTAGTAAAAGACCTTGCCTCAAAAAAAAAAAAAAAAAGTGGAGATTCAAGGTACCTGTCGTTGTATGCTCACATGGTATCTATGTACATATACACATATATATTCAAGGGATATACATACATACATACATATAAAACAATCCAGAAATCAATGGTGATGTACCAGCTGGATTAAAATTGAAGCCATACACCCAGAACCAACTCAGCACAAGCTTTCAGGTTCAATCTCTCGCAAGAACCTCTCTCCCCACCTATAAAAGCCCTGTGCGCTGAGCTTCCCAGATGTTCCTGCATTTGGAAGGTGGAATATCTTCATAGCTTCATAGTTTGCAGGCCTGTCCCCTCTTAGAAGCTGACATGAGGGGCTATGCAGATAGACTTGAATGTGGTGGTAAGAGATGGGGAAGCTAATTGCCAAGACCCTGTGTTGAGCACTCTACACGCGTAATCTAACCGGGCATCTGGGATCTCCACGGGAAGGGCATGTTGCTGTATCTCACATATATGGGCACAGCCCAGAAGTCACACGACCTGCAAATGACAGGACGAGACCTCAAACCTGGGGTCCTCGCTACAGCTCCTTGTCTATTTTAATGTTTTATTTTATGCATTTATTATTTTTGATGTATTTACTTTGAAAGATAGGGTGTCTTAGCTACCCATCTGTCTTTAGGATAAAGAGCCCTTCCAGAAGCAATTGGGGTGGGGAGGGAGGAGGTTTATTTCTGCTTCCAGCCCATCGTGGGGGAGATGCAAGGCAGCGGGAGCCTGAGGCAGCTGCAGCAGTATGCATGCTTCTAGTCATGCAAGGGTGAGCAAAGGAAGTCAAGTAGTGTTCGCTCTTCCTTCTTCTGCAGCCCAGGATCCCAGCTTGAAGAGTTCTGCCCACCTGCAGGATAGATCCTCTCACCTCAGTTAACCAAATCCACACAATTCCTCCCAGGTCCACCCGGGGGCTTGTCTCTTAAGTGACTCTGGATCCTCTCAGGCTGACAACTGACTCCAGCCATCACCCAGAGTTTCCCGCATCGCAGGCTGGCCCCTCATTGCTTGTTCTGTAGTAGAAGATGACTTTGAACTTCTTCTCCTGCCTCTCCATCCCCAGAACTGTTATTATAGCTGCGCATCCCCACACCCAGAGGTGCTGGGGATGGGATTCAGGGCTTTGTGCAGGCAAACGCTCTACCAACTGAGACACCTTCCCAACCCCTTTCTGCTCTGTTCTGAGTACGGAGGCAGTTAGAGGCTAGAGCACACTCAGGGAAGAAGGCAGAAATGACATTGTGTCGTAGCCCTCAAAATCGGGGCAAGTCCGCGGATGTTCTCTCACGGCCACCAGCGCGGACTGACCTGGTACCTCAGAGACATAAAGATCAGGTCCATCAGTGAACATTCAGGAAGCACTTAGACCAACGCCTGGCAGCTCCTGAGCCATCAGCTGCCAGCTATGATCCTCAGCGTGGCTATTGTGTTTATTTGGAAAGAAAGGTTTACAGTCAAGTAGTGGGTTAGGCATCTGAACTATGACTCCGTCCTGTCGTCTGGTCTCCTGTCTGCAGCAGCCCTTTTTCTCCCCCCCCCCTTACTCCTTCCCAGCCCCAAGGCAAAGACACTCTGGAATTCACCCCACACACACACACCCGACGCACTCAATTCCAGGAGCCTCCGGAGCTTCAATATTGTTGCAGCTAATTTAACGTCATTAAAACGCAGCCGTTATTAGCGGCTCCTCAAGCAGGTGGATGGCGCGGCTCCAGCTCCAGCAAATGAAACTTACTGCTCTGGGAGGCTGATCTGCCGCTCTTCCATGGTGTCCTTGGCTTCTGGGAAAGTGGAATTGCAGCAGGGAACGAGGCAGCCCTGATACTCAAGTCTGAACACCCAAGTCCCTCTTGGGCTGAGACTGGGTACTACGCACCCCACTCACTGATTTATGTGGGAGCCAGGGAGCCAGGGATCAGTGACCTTCACTTGACCGCTTAGCCTCAACCCTTCAGTTAATTAATACAATTAATTAATTAATTAATTCGGTTAATTCAGTTAATTAATTAATTAAGTTTAATGGGGGCACAAGTGCACCCCAAAAGTACAAGAATCCTAGAGCTGGGGTTATAGACGGTTGGGAGCTGCCTGGCATGAATGCTGGCAACAAAGCTCAAGTCTCCTAGAAGAGCAGCAAGTACTCCTAACCACAGAGCCATCCTTCCAGGCCCCAGTTCTACTGCTCATTATGACAATCTTGGCCTGACTCTTCTCCCTTCTGAGACTCAGTTTCCCTACTTGTGCACAGACAACAACCATGACTGACTGGCTGCAGTGAGCACCTGCTAAAATTTCAGATTCCTGAAGCCTGTTCTCTCCTGACAGAAAAGAGAGCTCTCAAGCCCTCATGACCTTCGGATGAGGCCTGGGTTAGAGCGGAGGGGTTCTGCACACAGTACCATCAGCTGAGCCCCAGTCTCAGAAGGCAGGCCTGCCAACAGGATGTTGGAGAGTCACGAGAAGAACATACCGAGGTAATGGAGAGCGGTGTCCGGCTAGCCGCTAGGGGCTCCATGCAAGCCAGCTGTGTCTACTATCTTTCTCAGAGGTGCACTGGAGCAAGCCTGACGCCCTTCTTCAAAGCCCTTGTCCTTATGGTATTAGCTTTATAGTGGTGAGCAGACAGACTTGGGCCCGACCATACCTGCCCAGTCCGTCTGCCACAGGTGAGAATGATTCAACTAACCCCTAGTTTCCCTCAGATAGTCTTGGTTTTCAAGTGCTCTGTATCCCGAGGAAGTCAGAGTAGTTGGTCACGTGCTTTTGTTTAAAGGGAGGTTCTGGGGGCTGACGATGAGGCTCACTGAGCAGACCGCTTGTCTAGCATGCATGAAGCCCTGGGTTCAAGTCTCTGCTTTGCATCAGCTGGGCGTGGCAGTCCATGCCTGGGACCCCAGAACTGGGAAGGTAGAGGCAAAAAGAAAAAGAAAGAAAGGAAAAGGGAAGGGGAGAGAAAAACATGCCATTTTCTTTCTTTCTTTCTTTCTTTCTTTCTTTCTTTTTTTCTTTTCTTTCTTTTTTTTTTTTTTTTTTTTTTGTCAATTTTTGAGACAGGATTTCTCTGTGCAGCCCCAGCTGTGCTAGAACTCACTCTGTAGACCAAACTGACCTCGAATTCAGAGATCCACCTGCCTCTACCTCCCCAATGCTGGGATTAAAGGTGCATATCACCACCACTGCCCAGCAACCACGGAATTTTCAAAGAGAGATTAGCAAAGGTTAAGGCCACTGCTTTGTTAAAGAAATACCAGGCTGTGAAACAGCACAACCTGCAAGTCCTTGGCCAGGAGGCAGCACACAAGGAGCAACATTCCCAGCGCTCTTTAAACTACATATATTATCTATGTGTACAAGCCATCGCATGCATACAGAGAGCAAGGACGACCTTGCAAAGTCGCTTCCCTTCTGCTCCTCACCAGGGCTCCTTGGCTAGAACTCAGGTTGCCGGGCTTACTCGGCAAGTGCTTTTACCCCTAGGTCGACTTGCTGGACCCCCAATTCTTTTATTTATTTATTGCCTTTTCTTTTTTTTTTTTTTGAGACAGGGTTTCTCTGAGTAGCCCTGGCTGTCCTGGAACTCCCTCTGTAGACCAGGCTGGCCTCGAACTCAGAAATCCACCTGCCTCTGCCTCCTGCAAGCTGGAATTAAAGGCGTGTGCTACCGCCCTCTGGCTAATTCTTTTCTTTTCTTTCTTCTTTTTTTTTTAGTCTTAGTTTTAGACAGGGTCTTATTCTGTTACCCAGGCTGATTTTAAAATTCTAGTCCTTCCTACGCCTCGTGAGTAGCTGCAATTGCTTACCGAGGACCCTCCGTCCTAAAATCCCACATCTCCCCTCCATTCAGCAGCCCCGGCAGCTGGCGTCTATTCAGAGGCCTCTATGAACTCACAGCCCTTACCCAAGCAGCAGCTGGAACCTGGACCTCTCCCTTCTTCTTGGATCTGTGGCTGCACATTCAAGCAACAGTCCTCATCCCTGGGGCGGGTGCATCCTGAAGCCATTGTAAGGATGCTAAAATGCACTGGCTTCAGTGTCACCCTAATTCCTAGGTTCTGGATGTTGCTCACTCAGCCACCTCTGCCTTTTGAGAACCCCTGCACAGCCTGTCAGGCAGTCCCGATTCTGAAATCTCTCTGTGAAGAGCCCAGTCACACTGTAGCTCACAAGGTCGCTCCAAGGGAAGGCCCTGGACCCGGTGGCTTCCCCACACCTACCCCAGGGAGGAAGAAGGCTAAGCTGCTTTTTTCTACTTGTTTAATGGCCACCCCTCCCACCGGCCAAGGCTGTGGCTTTAAGAGCTCTTGGGAGGCTTTGTAGGAAATCCAAAGGACGTGAAGAAGGTTCCCGTGCCTCACAGGGTATTTCTCCTGTGACTTCCCATAAATCTCCTCACCATTTCTCATGAGGCAGAGATGCTGGTCTCCACCTACAGAGGGGACCACAGGGTCCCCTGGGAGCTGCTCTGTTAATGGGACAATAGGAACAAGAATGAACAACCAAGCAGAAGGGCACTGAAATGCCTGGTCACCCTAGGCAAAGGCCTGGGTTCTGGGCAGCACATGCAGAACAGAGTGTATGTTGTCCTAGAAATTAAACCCTGAGCTCCCCGCACACTAGGGAAGCTCTCTGCCAAATGAACCACATCCCAACCCTCCACGTGTACTTTTATAAATGTTTTGGCCTAAGATTGGCTCCTATTATATCTACTTGCATTCCATTGGCTGGAATAAGTCACATGATCCCCAGCTATCTGGGCATCCGCCAAATACAGTCATCTATAGGTCCTGAGAGGAGAGAAGAGCTGGATCTTATGAACACTGCTCTACTGTGTCAGGGTGTTTGACTTACAAATGCCACCTACCGTCCGTCAATGCTCAGGTGGGGTGCTTAATATTTATTAGGTCCATTAGAAAATCAAGGACATCGTCTTTTGTCTCAGTGCAGGGGCTTTCAGGAAGAGGCTTTCCAAGGGTCCTTCGGACCTCCCTGGAATCTTCCTTTCTGTGATCTGGACCAGTAGTTTTCCATTTGGGAACCAAGGCACCTCAGGAGGGTCCCCCTAAGCTACCGACTAAAATTCAAATCATCGACTTTGTTAAGAAAATGCGACAATTATGAGGGGGTTGGTTTAAGGTTATGCCTTGCTCCAGCCAGCACCTCCTGAGATGCAAATGAGAAGGGGCACAGGTTTCCAGGAGCTGGGTGCCTTGGGGACTGGCATCTGTCCAGAGGAAGGTTTAGAAATGACATCACCTAGCAGCCCAGGCTTGCAGCCCCATGCCCTTCCAAGTCGCAGGGGGTTGGTACAATTCTCTGAAGCACACATCAGCATGTCACTGACCAGATAGGAGCCTTCTGTCCCTTGACAACAGCCAGGAGCAGAGAGACAGAAGCATGGGTGGAAATGGGCCAGTCTCCAAGGGAACTCAAACTACCTTCAGTCCACCGCCTTTGGGTCCCCCACAAAATGCCTAAGAACAGTGTGCACAAGTGGCCTTGAAGGACATAACTGGGAACGTGCAGGAGAGCTCTGGGCAGGTGCTTGCTGCCCCAGGGCCTGGCTCTCCTCTAGCTGATGGACAACCAATATGGGGCCAGGTGTGCCAGCACAGGTCAGACATACCCAGGGAAGTGGCTGTATCTGCCTTCTCCCCTGCCAGGGAGTCTGAAAGAGCTGTACTGAGAAAAAGAGAACAGAAGGAATAGACTATTCCAATAAAGCAGAGTGGTTAAATCAAACACATTCTGGTGCTGCTAGGTGCCCACAGGAACTTGAAGTAGCAAAATAAAATGCTGGCAACAGCACTTCAGGATGAAAACAAAAAAGGACACAATACAGCATCCTCAAGATCTATCAGGTCTACAGAGACCCGCGGCTCAAGAAACCACTCTGCTACCCAGCTCCCTTTTTCCGTCTTTGACAGTTCAGGATCCCAGCCAGGGAATGGTGCTGCCCACAGTGGACGAATTTTCCCACCTCAATTAACCTACTCAAGAAAATTTCCACAGGCACAGCAAAAGGTGGGTCTTCCAGGTGAGTCTAGATTCTGTCAAATTGATAGGTAACGCTGACCATCACACCCCGAGCTGCTCTGCACGTCTTCAGGGAGGCAACCTCCTGGCAAATTGTGCTTAACTTCCTATTTATTGGATATTACAACTCTCCCTTTTTATTTAATCTTGTATTTGAAAAAACAACAAATTAAGGCAGGCATCAGGGCATAAACCCAGCACTTGGGCGGGTGTGGGGGATGGTTCCAGTCAGGGAATCTTATGTTTAAAGATAACATGGGTTACACATCAAGATCGTGACTCAAAAACTCAGAGGGATACAGGAGAGAAGAGAGAGACAGAAAGGGCGGGTGGGAGGCGAAATAGGAACCATTGAGCTCTTCAGGGAAGGCACAGCTGAACTTGAAGATGCCCTGTTCCGTCCTTGCTGTGATTTTGGTCAGATTCCCAGATCATGACACCAGCCACATTGCCAAGATCTCTATCACAGAGCGGATAGCAGGGTGTTGCTGAGACACCCAGCCCCTCTCTCAGCCCTTCCTTGATGCCCACCCTGTGATCCCTCTTGAGCAAGCATCCTGGCTCCTGCCATGTGATAGAGCTGGCTGTGGGGCCAAGACAGTGCTGCCTTCACAGGGACGAGGAGTGATGGAGTAGATGCTTTTCCTATGGAGTGTCTTTGAAATCCAGGCTGTGGCCATCAGAGTCTTTGAGTCGGGTGACCTGGGCAGGGCTTCCTCCTGCTTCCATCACTAGGAACGTGGTAAGGTGGCCACCACCACCTCCAACGGCCCTAGCTCCCTCCTGCTTCTACTTCTTACACCCACCCCCGTGGCCCCCAAGGCACTATACAAGCAAGACTCTAGAAACTTCCAAACCTCATACGTCTGACTGGAGCTCTGTCCTGTGTTCTCAGGAGCAGGACTGCCTTGTTCCCACCACACGTGGAGCTCCTGAGGGCTTGGCCTCCTTAATTATCTTCACATCCCAGGGCCTGCCTCAGCTAGGGCATAGTTGGTCTACCCTAAATTCCACCCCAGCACGGCAGATACCTGGCAGAGTGGAGTATGCCTGTAATCCCGGCATCCAGGGGGCAGAGGCAGGAGGATCAGAAATATCAGGTCACTCTCAGCTACACAGGGAGCTTGAGGCCAGCCTCAGCTACATGAAACACCATCTTTAAAAAGTAAGTGTTTCACCCAGCAGTGGTAGCACACGCCTTTCATCCCAGCCCTTGGGAGGCAGAGGCAGGCAGATCTCTGTGAGTTTGAGGCCAACCTTATCTACATAGCTAGTTGCAGGACAGCCAGGGATATCACATGGAGAAATCTTGTCTCAAAAACAAAACAAAACAAAAAACCCAAAACAAACAAAATGTGTTTGTGGAATTCTTAATCTTGTCAGTAAGGCGAAAGCTTAGTTGCTCTCCTAGAGGGGACAAGTATTCTCCAAATTGAACCCAGGGTCTTGCATGCGAACTGTGGGCACCCTGCCACAGCACCATACACTAGACCTAAAGAACTCATCACTGTTTTCCTTTGATGATATCTGATGGACTAAACGCATAGATTTTCAACTAATTGGACCCACCTTAAATGCGCAAACCTCTGGTTTTTTTTTTCTTTGTTTGTATGTTTTGTTTTTCAAGACACCATTTCTCTGTGTAACAGCCCTAGCTATCCTGGAACTCTCTCTGTAGACCAGACTGGCCTTGACTCACAGAGATCCACCTGCCTCTGCCTCCTGAGTGCTGGGATAAAAGGTGTGCACCACCACCTGGCACTACCCAGCTCAAACCTCTGATTTTTAGTAAAATTTAGTTGTTCGGTGACCACCACATTTTAAACTGAGGCCCTTTCCATCATGCTCAAGAGAAACTGTTTTAAAGAGCTGCCCTAACCCGTGGGAAGTCTCTCTCTCTCTCTCTCTCTCTCATTGTGATTTTAATTTTGCTTTATCTGATGACAAATGGTGTTGAGTGTCTTGTGTTTTACTCATTGGCCATTGTTTATCTTGTTTGGTGAAATATTTATTAAAGCTTTTGCCCGTTTCTAATTGGCTTATTTGTCTTGCTGTTGAGTCATGGGAGCCTGGATTTTTTTTCTACCAAAGCTACAATCTCATAATTGCTTTGGGGAGCAGAGAGGAATTTATTTGTTGGAAAAAGAGATTTGTGTTTAAGTCTTGGCTTGATCACTTTGAGGACCTGGGGTTCTCTGAAAGTCCCCTGAATTCCGAGTTCTTGTCCTCCCTTCCACTGAGCAGGGTAAGAACGTTCTGGAAAGAACATGGTGCCTAACAGTTCCAGTGACACAAGCAAAGTGTTTGGCGCATGCTCAGCTTTTGTTTGCAGGAGTGTTTGGGGGACCTGAACTGAGCTGGGAGCTGGGGACAGGGAACAGGGAACAGGGGAAGAGACGAGTCCCTGTCCTCACCTGGCTAGCCCAGGAGACTGGAGGCAGGGGACACACAATATCAAAAGAAAACAGGGTAAATGCATCATGTAACATCAGGAAAACATGACAAGATGCAAGGGTCTCTGGATCAGGTTCTTAGATGGTTCTAGAAAGTAGAAGCCTATCTGGGTGTAACCACAGTCCAAACTGACAGGTACTTAAACCACACTGAAGTTTATTCTCCTGCCTCCATCTATCCCTCCCTCCCCACCAGCCCTCCCTCTTTCTGTGTGTGTGTGTGTGTGTTCAACATGCACATGCATGTTGTGTGCAATATCTCTATAGGCCAGAAGAAGGCATCAGATCCCCTAGAGCTGGAGATATAGGCAATTACAGGAGTTACAGGCTGGAAGCCCAACCAGGTTCTCTAGAAGAGCAGCCAACACTCTTTAACCACTGAGCTGTCTATCCAAACCTGTTAAGTTTTCTGTCTCATTGTCACCAGGGCTCTGCTCCTCCTCCAGGTCATGGCTGTGGCTCCTGGGAGCACTCACTCTGTCTCACCACCTTCTCCTCAGTGTAGACTGCCAGAAAGATTGCTTGGGAGAGGTCAACAGTCCTCCCTTCAGGAGAAGCCCCGACGTCACCCACACCTTATTCAGGCATCACTGGCCTGCGATTACAGGAATATCACGCCTTGATTCAGGGCAGGGTGGGAAGCAGTCTTCACGCTGTTGCTTAACTGTTTGGTTAGCTAACACTCTGGGTTCTCTTTGCTTTCAGTTAAAAGGGGGGGGGGGCGTGTGCTGGGGAGATAGCTCAGTGGTCAAGAACACATACTGCTTTTGCAGAGGACCTGAGTTCAGTTCCTAGCGCCCATATTGGAAAGATCACAACTGCCTATAACTCTAGCCCCACAAGATCTGACTCTTCTAGCCTTTTGGGGCACCTGTACACACAGACACACATACCACACTACACCTTTTTTTTTTTATAAAGAAGGGGAAGGTATCATGTTTCTGCCATGGGTGGTCAAGGCAGTCTTCTCTAAGAAGGAGCTATAGAACGAATGTCCAAGAGAAGCAAAGGAGGAGCCATGCGAGGCTCTGGAGGAAGGTCAATCCCAACAAAAAGCAGCAAGGGCTCCAATGTCTGTGAATCGCGAGCAAGTCTGGAGCATTGGAGGGTAGTGTGGATTCTCATCGGTCTTAATAATAAAAACCTGGAGTCAACATTAGCAGGTGAAAGCTGAAGGATTGGAGAAGCAGTGCAGCAGCCACGTGCAAAATCCTCAGACCAAAAAGAGAGCAAGCTCCCATCTCCTTCCACCTTATATTCCTCTCCCTGCCCAGCCATACCCCTTCCTGTTTGTCTGTACAGACCTCCAGACTTCTATGGTTAACTAAAGGCTAGCTTCACCCTCTGCTTTCCAGGCAAGCTTTGTTTGTTAGAATACAAACAAGATAGCACCACATTGGAGGGAGACCCAGGTCCAGTGATACCTGTGTCTCCATGAGGCAATGGGTTGACTGTCTCATGTACTGGAAACTCGGGCTCCAGTTACAGCTTTTTCATGGGCTCTGCCTGGACAGATACACACAGGCACCCCTGCCCTGTCCTCTGGCCTCAGCTGGCGCTGCTGTTTCATCATACACAAGACACCCAGCAGGGGGTGGGCATGTCAAGCCCAAATAGCGACAACCCTATCATCTTCAAAGCGCAGCACACTTTTCCATTAGTGGCGCCCAGGCTCCTGGGGCTGCTTTGTGTACTGAGGGAGCTTTCTCTTTCCAGCCCCAGGGTAAGCTTGTGCCTCTCAGCCTGTCATTGCTCCCACTGGGGAGGCTGCAGTGTTCTGAAATCCTTCAGAGATGCCTTGGGGATCCTTGCGGCCTATTCCCGAGGCTCATATCTCCATAGGGAGCCTCGCCCTGGGAGATACTCACTCAGCAAACCCAGCTGGGGCCCAGGTTTGCCTGCAAGTCTTGCTTCCCTGAAGGCACCCCTGACCCTCCACCCACAAGTCCCATGCTGCCAAAGACAGCTGTGAACACAGCCCAACATAAAATCCTAAGCTTACTTAAGACATTGTAAGGATTCTTTCTGCAGTTTTATTTTCTAATTTAATCATGCGGTTCTGAAGCCTGAACTCTGTTAATGACAGCGTCATGTTGTGATGTCAAAAGGTTAAAGGCGCCTGCTGGGGAACTGCTCAGTTGTACAGTCAAGAGCGAGGGGCCAAACACCAGGCTGTCTGAGCGCAGATCACAGCCTGGCTGGACATACAAGCTTCATTCTATTGGACCAGGCTCTTGGCTCCTCCAGCTTCTGTGTCTTCATCTGCTCGACACGAGAATTCCCAGCACAAGGGATTCTGGGAGATTAAGGGCTCCAGGGTACCTGGCACAGATGTTCAGCCTTAGAGAATTGTTTTATTCTACCAACCAGCTCTTTTTTAAGATTAATCCTGCCCCAGCCTCTCCCTTGGCCCCCTGAAAGCCAGGGGAGTCTGCAAGGTCTCCCTGTGACATCATTGCAAGTCTGTCCATGACCTGCCCGTGGCTTGACCCCCTTCCGCCTTCGTTCATTACCACGTTTGTTCTCTCGCTCTGGTGTCAAGCCCCTCAACTCTCCTTGCCATTTCACTCAGACTCCTGGCCAGGTGTGGGGGCGCAGGTGGGTCATCCCAACTCTGGAGAGGTGAAGGTGGGAGAAGGGAGAGTTCAAGGCTAACCTTGACTACCCAGGTAGACCTTTCCTTTTTTTTTTTTTAAGATTTATTTATTTATTACGTATACAATATTCTGTCTGTGTGTTTGCCTGCACACCAGAAGAGGGCACCAGATCTCATTACAGATGGTTGTGAGCCATCATGTGGTTGCTGGGAATTGAACTCAGTACCTCTGAAAGAGCAGCCAGTGCTCTTAACCTCTGAGCCATCTCTCCAGCCCCAGGTAAACCTTTCTTAATGCACTGCTACCCCAGAGCCTTTGCATATCCATCTCAGTGGTAGAGCACTTACCTGCGGTAATTGAGTTGCTGGATTTGATCCCTGGCAACATGAAACAGCAGCAATAATAAAGAACAAGACACAACACATACAAATGGAGACGTCAGTCAGTCTCTGCCAGAGTTTGCTGCTGTGGTGTGTCCTACAGGCTAGGTCACCCCCTGCAAGGCTGAGACTAGGTGCTCCTCCCATGTGGCAGTTTTGCAGCTGCTACTCTTTCTGTTCCCTCTTCATAAATCACTTCCATCTTCCCCACGTGCTGCTCTGGGCACTTCAAAGTCTTCCTCCATCCTCCTGCCCAGGGCCGATCTGGGGGTCCTCTCTTTGCACGCCACTGAGTGTTCACGTCACTGTACCTACAAAAGGATCCTACATCTTGCTTCCCAAGGCCCAGTGTAGCCACTGGCCTTGTGAGGGTAGGAATCCCACCATAACCACAGCCCCACAGAGATGCACAAGTGTGGGTGCTCACCTGCAGGCCCAGCTGAGGACCAGCCCTGCAGGCCAGGGGTTCGGGATCTGGGGAACTTTTGGAGTCCAACCTGACTGAGGTGTGGAGCCCAGGTGTGTGGGAGGCCAAGATGGAAAAGGGGCTTGGGAGTGGGAGTCGGCAAGATATCCTTGCTTCCCTGGGGAAAAATAATGACAGGAGCCCTGGACAGAGGGATGTCTTGTATGTGTATGTGTGTAGACCACCTGTGTTTGGTGTAGTGTGTAGGTGTGCATGCCTGTGTGTGCATATGTAGAGGCCAGAAGCCAGAGATCTTACTCTGACACTCTCTGTTTTATTTTTAAAGACAAAGTCCCAATGAACCTGATGCTCTCTGATTGGGGGGACTGACTGGCCCACCAATCAGAGAATTCTGTCTCTTGTTCCTCCCAGTGCTGGGGTTGCAGATGTCAGTGCCAGGCTCTCCTGTTTACATGTGCGCTAGGAATCCAAACTCAGGTTCTCATTCTTGAAGGCCAGGCACTTTACCCACTGAGTTATCTTGCTAGCCCTAACGGGTATCTCAATGTCACTCCTGGGTATCTCTGACACAGTGGCTTAAAACAGCCAATGCCTGCAAAGTTCCCAGGGACACAAAACAAGTTTGCCCTATAGTTGTGATGAAGTCCTGGCTTCTTGAGTGTCCATCTGGGGATCCTTCCGTCACCCCTCACACCTTTTTTCTTTCTTTTCTTTTGTCAGAGTTGAACTTCGAACCCAGGGCCTTATGGATGTTAGAGAAGTGGTCTAACCATTGAGCTACACTCAAGTCCCATCTTTATTTTAGGTGACAATCCATGAGACCTGAGAACACCCAATTCTTCCATCAGCACATGCGAACACACAAACATGAGTGCACGCGTGCACGCACACACACACACACACGCACACACACACACACAGTGTCACTCCTTCCTTTCTTTTATGAGCAGTGCCCACACACACCATTGTGTTGACCTACTCCATATTCACGGCTGAACCCATGGGAATGCATCACGGATACACTGGCTTAGAGATAGAAACTGCAGCCGACATGGAAAGAGTTAGACCCAACAACCTCAGAAGGTGAGTGAGAGACTCAATGCCCATTCTAGCTTGGAGAATTTCCACCCAGCCATACAGCTGCTCCCTAGCTCCCAACACAATGAATCTGTACAGGTGACAGAGGCATCCACACCCAGCCCACAGAGACAAAAGGAGATTATGTGTCTAAAAGGTTCTGGAAAAGAAGTAACAGCCTCCAGCTAAGACACGGCAAGAAAAACTGGTTCTACAGGATGCTGTGGCTGGCCACCATCCTAGTCCAGCCTTAACTCAGCCACAGAAAGACTGATGCCCAGTCTGGGGGTTACGGGTCAGCTGGAGTTCAATCTGTGTGCTGTAGGGACACAGACTTCAGACACATCTAGATTTTCTACTTCTTTCTACTCCATATCATCTAGCTCATTAGAACCTCAGTTTCCCTAAGAGTCATCCTAGCACGTGACCCTAAGAATTGTTGTTCAGGATTTAGAGAGCAGAGAGGCACAAAGGCTGGCTACGATTGTCCTTGTTTGCACTGATTTTTTTTTTTTCAATACTCAAAAGGAGCAGGTTCTAGAATTGGAAGACCAGTGTAGCCCCTTAGGGGAACAGTCACAGGGAAGCAGAACCAGGGGCCCCAGCAGCAGAAAGCCTGGACACCTTCCTGGGATTGCCCAACACTGTCCCTGGCAGGGTCCTGCTGCAGGGCGTGCAGGCAAGCAGAGAAGAGCCAGCTCTCTACTCACTTCAGATCAGGAGGTGGAGGGAGACAGGGTTTCTCTGTGTAGCAAGGGAGCCTGTCCTGGAACTAGCTCTTGTAGACCAGGCTGGCCTCGAACTCATGAAGATCTCCTTGTCTCTGTGTCCCAAATTCTGGGATTAAAGGCGTATGCCAATGCCTGCTTTTGCTTTTGAAGCAAAGGGCAGGTGATCTTGAGTTTGAAGATTTCTAGTCTTCAGATCTGCTCAACCCTCGTAGGAGCATGTGGCTTTGCTGTCTTTTAGTGTGTGTGTGTAGGCTGAGGTCCACGGGTGTGTGGAAGCCACCTCTGGTATAGTTCCCTGGAAGCTGTCCCCCTTGTATTTTGAGTCAGTCTCTCACTGGAACCTGGGACTCACTGAGTAGGCTGGCGAGCCGGGGATCCTCCTGACTCAGCTTTCCCACTGCTGGGCACACAGGTAGACACCCAGCTTTTACATGGGTGCTGGTGATCAAAGCCAGATCTTCACCCCCAAATTGCAAGCACATCGCCAGCCAAACCATATTTCTGACTTCTTCTGCTGGTTGGTCTCAGCTTCCTGACATCCAACCCTGCGCAACCTGCTTGCCCATCGTGCTCCCTGAGTAGCCTTTTGAAAGAACACATTGCTGACCTCAGAGACCTCAGCAGGCTCACCCTTCATGTCCTCCGTCCTTGTCATGGGTGCTTACCTTCACGCTGTTGTGGCTGCACCTACTCTGGCTCCTATCTTGGAACCTCTGGGCAAGCTGGGTCAGGTTTTCCTTCCTCCATGATCTCTGGGCAAAGCAGAGTCTCCCAGAGTCAGGGCCAGGTGTTCCCTTTGTCCGTGACCTTCCCACCCTCCCCCTGGATCCTGGCTCTGGGAACACAGGCTCACAGCCTTTCAGTTCCTAAAGGAATCATAGAGTTCTGTCCTGGGCTCTTCATGCCCATGGCCCTGGTGATTGTTAAAAGGCTTCTTGGCCTGGCATCAATATCCTCATTTGTTTATTCAGCAAGTGTTCATCAGCTACCAACGAGGAGTCAGGACCTGCCTGTGGGCACAGCATGCCTGGCTTTGTGTCACTTCCTCTGCCTGGCTCTGTCTCAGCTGCTCCTGGGGGTGGGGTGGGGGAAAGGCACCTGAGAGATGAATCCAGCAAGAGAACAATAGTTTGCATGAAGCCCAGCTCCTCCACTTCCTGGAAAAGACTCAATACAAAGTCTCTTTGCTCTAGGGTCTTTCCCCTTCTGTGAAGCTAGGGGGTGCTTATCTGGAGAATGGAGTAGAAACCAAGGAGCAGATCCATCTCAGAGCACATGGGGACCTGGATGAGTGAGGCCTGCAGGGTCCTGGAGCAATGGTCCTGCCAGACACACTGACTTGGGGCAAGCTAGCCCTTTGCATGGGCTCTGCTCTCTCACCAGCAGTCCCAGGATTGGGCTGTCTGAGGTCTCTCCAGCTTGGAGAAGCTCTGACTGAGGATAGCCTTGGAACTGTGGCAGGCAGGCAGGCAGGAAGGCTGGTGGCTGAGCTCTTCTAAGGTGGTGTCACAGGTGGAAACCATGGCCTTGGAAGACACGGTGTCAGATGGGCAGTGTGCATCTGTTTCCACCTAGACGGCCATGAGAGGAACCCACCCAGCAGACAGCCACAAACACAAGTCGGATGCCATCTTTTAGCTACTAAATATGAAATGATTAGAACTTGGGACCCAGAAAACCAAAAGCAATCTCTCCCTGGGGTAGTATCTGGGGACCTTGAACAAGGGATCAAGGGACTGTGGTTTAAACTGTCCCCTCTCCTCAGGGATAGCTGTTACTTCTCTGGTCTCCTTCCAGTGCTTGGTGACTGCTGAGGGGACCACCAGACCTGGGTTTTTCTGGAAATTTCCAAACCAAAAATATTAAATTAACTTCCTTGGTGTTCTCTCTCTCTCTCTCTCTCTCTCTCTCTCTCTCTCTCTCTCTCTCTTTCTCTCTCTCGTGCATTCTGACATGTATGTTCGTGTGTGGAGGTCACAAGTTAGCATCGGGTATCTTTCTCAATTGTTCTCCACCACAGTTTGGAGACATGGTCTCTCACTGATCCTGTAGCTCACTGATGAGCTACACTGGCCAGCCCGGGGTCCTCCTGCCTTGCCCTCCCCAGCACTGGAGTTGCAGGTGCTCACCCATGGGGCTTGCTTTCTACGTGGGTTCCAGGGACCGAACTCAAAGCACGGGGAGCATTTCACAGACTGAGCTGTCTCCTCAGATACCTCCCTTGGTTCTCACCTCCATCTTTCCTGCTTCAAGGGCCACCATTTGCTTGGTCCCCTGTCATTCTACCCAGTTAGGAATTCATTCTGACCACTTCTACAGGGGTCCATTAACCCAACTCCTGCTTTTGTACAGACATGGTTTGAGAGGGCCTCACATATCCATTAAAACTCAGCTCCCATTGCATCCTACCCCCACCCACAGAATTCCATATCACTCTAGAAGCTTCCTAGAAGCTTCTGTAAGCAGCAAGCTCGATGCCTCAGTGACTAAGTCAACAGTAGGCTATTTTCAAGGTGGACTGGGGATGTAGCAGTGTCGTGGGGACTTCCTGTCCACCAGGGCAGGAGAGAGAAGGAAAGAGGCAGAATGAAAACCAATCGTCCCTTCCTTCATGGACTCAGCCACCTGGTCACTTCTGCTTGTCCCTCTCAGGCTGTGACTCAGCCAAAGACCTCTTGTCCAGCTGCAAAGGAGTTTGGGAAATAAAATGTTTCTGGTTGTCCAGGAAAAGCCATCTGAACCATAACTGAACAGACACTTGTCCTGTGTCTGCTACAGGCCTGTCATGAGGATTGACCAACAAAGGATGGGAAGTCCCAAGCTCAGGCCTGGCACATAGTCAGTGTTCAGCAAAGTTCCTCCATCACCAGTACCAGGTCCCCAAAGGATCAAGTCCCCAAGGGATCAGGCCCCTCTGCAGCCTGCTGACTCCTGATTGAATGCACAAGGCCAGCATCTAGGCTGTACCCCCTGCAGCCCTTATTCCTCTTCTCACTTAGCCACCCTCTCTACCTTCTGCCCCCCGTGTCTTCCCTCTGCAAAGCATTGGTATACAATGGAGCAGTTCTGGTGGGCACCTGTGCTATATTAAAGCCTTAACATCGTGTAGAGCCCAGAAAGTCTTTGCTTCTCTGACTATGGATGCTTCCCAGGCCCCTGAACAGAATGCTGAAGCCCCAAAGTCACAGTATCCTTCACTGATTGCAGCAGCAACAATCAGAAGCAAGTCTCACTAACCCCATTTTAGAGATGGAGAAATCAAGGCCCAGGGGTCTCAGTGTAGTGCTTCTAAACTTATTTGGCCTTTTCATGCAGAAAGGAAATCCAAAATTCATACTTCAAACCTTAGCACCCCTCTGAGGAGCCAATCCAACATGGATTGCTCGAGAACTCAGTGTGTGCCTGCCTTTAGCACAGGGCTGGAGCCTTCCAGAATTGCTCCAAAATCTTCCATGAGTATTCATCTTTGCAGCCACGACCCAACGCCTAGGGATATATTCAGAGTGGCTAAGGGTTGGGTCTGAGTGGAGAACTTCTGCCCTGGTGTGAGGCCCTAAGGACAAAACTGGGTTTCAAGCTTGGATTTTGCCAATGTGAATGCGGTACCACAAAGATCCCGGGAGGAGCGCCGTGAGTAGAGAAATGGCCCGTGTGGTGGCAGAGACAACGGGACAGTAAACAGATGAGCTTGGCTGAAGCAGAACGGGTATTTGGAGACAGTGACAAATGAGGCCAGGACATCACAGGGACTGGGGAGAATGGACCAGCCATTTAGATTTGATTGGAGAGGCTTTGGGGAGCCCCGGGACGTTCTGTAGCCAGCTTGTGGCAGAAAAGGCAATGCTAGAGCCGAAGAAAGGTGTCCTAAGACGTCTGGGAGGACAGCCAGGCTCAGGGAGCGCTGTGCAGCTGGCCAGCGTGGCAGGGTGGGAGGCATCAGGGATCCTGTAGAGGAGGGACAGTAACTGGATTGGGTGTGACAGACAGTCTGTGCCTTAGCAAGCCAGACTCGGCCACCTGATCCTGGTAAGCCGACTAAAGCAGCCAAATTAATAGTAAAAACAGGAAACAGAGACTTTCTCAATATGATCATATCGGGAAAAGGGACAAAGACATCCAATAACATCCCCAAGTCCATCTCCGGGGTACAGATGTGAGGTTAATGCTTAGGTAGAGGCCACAGATGTGTACATCTGAGGAGTCCAGGTCAAGCTGCGGTCCTGCCCACCCTTGACTCATCGTTACCTCTCCTGTAAGGTGGTCTGACAAATTGTAAAGCTCTTTCCTAGAAGAACATTTTCTTCCCTTGCTGGCCCAAGCTTTAGGTTCTCCCTTCTCCCATCCTGAGATTTCAAGGAATCCCAGGGTCCACTGTTTCAATACTTCGATACCCAGAGTGAGAGTACAGTGTCTTTAAACCATCTTTGTCCCTGCTAGGAAGTTACAAGACCAAGATGCCAGGAGGAGGCCACCCTGCTGGGAACAAGTCTGTAGCCCTGGGAGGCTCGTGGCTTGCCTCCCACAACTGCCTGCTTTTTAACTGTGCAACTATGGGCAAGCAACCTATCTATCATCTGTATCCTGTTAAAATACAGACCATTCTGCCTTCTGGGCAGGCGCAAAGATTTGTGGGAGAAAATCCATATGAAGTCTTGTCCAGGAGACCCACGACATAGGACTGGGCACTGCTCTTCTAAGCCATCACCTACCCAGTCAATCGTCTATGGGTGCTTGGCACCGTGAGTCCTCTAGGCCATTCCGACCTGTTTCCTGACAAACAACCCCACAAAATGGGGACCATCACACCTGTTTGAGGGACAGAGAAACAGTGGGGTACAGAGGAACACTTCCATCAGCAGGGGCTGGACGTAGCTCAGTGGGTAGAGTATTTACCTAGAATGCAGGAAGCCCAAGGTTCAATCCCCAGCACCACACAAGCAATACCTGGGAGGTGACAGCAGATGGATTGGAAGTTCAAAGCCATCCTTGGCTGTTTAGACAGTTTGAGATCAACTTGATCTATAAAATACCCTGTATAGAAAGGTGGGGGGAAGGGAAAAGTAGGGAAGGTAGGGAGGGGAGAGTGAGAGGAGAGGGAGGGATGGAGAAAGGAAATGGGGCTGGAGAGATGGGCAGTGGCTAAGGCTGCTTTTCTAAGGACCTGAGTTCAGTTTCCAGCTTCCACATGGGACAGCTCACAGCCATCTGCTCTTCAGGGACTCTACCATTTCTGGCCTCTGAAGGCACCTGCACTCACATGCATATATAAACATATGCACGCATCTGCACTCACATGCACGCATCTGTACTCACATGCACATATAAACACA
>JABTXL010003386.1:3227087-3258161 GCA_025134845.1 Neodon shergylaensis
ACTCACATGCACATATAAACACATGCACGCACCTGCACTCACATGCATATATAAACACATGCATCTACACACAATTAAAAATAATAAAACTAGGGGCTGGAGCGATGGCTCAGTGGTTAAGAACACTGGCTGCTCTTCCAGAAGACAGAGATTTGGTTCCTGGCACCCACAGGGCAGCTCACAGCCATCTGTAACTCCAGTTCCAGGTGATCCACTGCCCTCTTCTGGCTTCCACAGTCCCCAGACATGCATATGTGTGTGGTACAAATACGCACATGTGGGGGAAACACCTATGCACTTTAAATAATTTAAAAATCATCATAATAAATAAATTTAAAAGGAAGTAGACCATACAAGAACTCAAATATCCAGGAGCCACTGCCTCAGGATGGGAGACAACACAGGGGCTCTCAATCTCCAGGGTCATGCAGTTGATTTTCACATCTGTCTGGGTACTTCTGGTCCCTCCCTAGATGCATTCAGGATCTAAAAAAAAGATTTTTGATTTGGGGGACAATGGTGGAACTCAAGTCCATCATGCTAACCAGCTTCTAGGCCATGCTGTTTGGGGCAATTAGCAAGACTTGTTCAAGAATGGCTTGAGGGATGATTTACTCAGCAGCAGACGTAAATCTACAGCCTGGCTGGGCCATTCAGAGCTGGAGGAGGTGGCATCTGCAGCTCCTTCAAACATGGAGCCAAAATGGTGAAGGAACCCAGTGAACACTGCTCTGGCTACTGTTTTTAGCGAGACTGCAGGGTCCAAGTCCACAGTGAAGAGGAATCTTGGCCATGCAGGGAGACTTTACTGACTCGTGCTCCCACCTCGGGATGTTTCCTGCCCTAACCTCCTTCCACCCCAGGAAGAAAACACCAGGACACAGGCTGCTGTCTCCTATGGCAACCATGAATTTCACATTCAATTTCGCCATCAAATTCATGGGCACACACCACCCACGCTTATTTTATTTCTTAAATCTAAACAGCATAGCCCTTCATGACAAGACTCCTTCCAGGCCAGGACCCCTTTCACCAACCACAGCAAGCCTTGTCCTTTCCTGAGTCCCGGTGTTACTGCTGCTGATCAGTTCGGTTCACTATGTAACCGAAGCCGACTTTGAATTCACCTCCCTCTGACTGTTTAGTGCCAGGATTCCAGGAGTGAGCCCCCACATTTGGCCCATACACTCTGAACCTCAGTTTCCCCATTGGCCAAACCAGGGTCAACTCACCTCTGAACTTTGCACTCCAAAGATCCACACACTTCCCTCATGTGTCTGGGCACATGAAGGCACTCACTCTACATGAAGAGGGCACACATCTGTCTTCCACGTTTCTCCAGTGTCCCTGTCCCTCATTCTCCACACCAACCTTCCTCAGTCCTGGGTTTCACTTACCACAGTCACCAGGGTTGCGAGCTCCATCCTGGGAAACTGAGCTGGGCACAGCAGAGGCCTAGCAGATGCGGATGCAAAGATGCCTGCTCAGAATGAGCCTGTTGATCTGTGTGGCATCCACGTGAGGGCTCAGCCTTCCCCTGGGGCTACCATGAGAGTTCTCAATTTATCCTGCCTGAGCACGCAGGAGACCAAATTGGTGGCAGGCAGGCGCATCCACAGAAGCCTGATATAAGCTTCCAATTATCTTTTAATTTCACTTCTGTCTTCATTTGTTCATTTCAGTTTTCTCTAAACAGAGACTTAAAAAAAAAGTCTGTAATTTATGGCCTTTAGGTAGCGTTTGTTCACCTGCAGATGGAAGCCTGAACTAGAATCCTAACACCCTGGAAGGGAGATGCTGCCTCCAGGGACCCCAGAGTCTCCCTTCTTCTGCCTTCTCTGCACGAATTGTGGCTTCTGACCTTCCCAACGAGCAATGCTCAGCCCTGACTTCTGTGCTCTGACCTTCCTGGAGCCTCCCTCCCCCCGCAGAGTAGACACTCCCCCTCCTGAGGATCATGAGTGACAGACCCTCTTCTCATGGCTGCATTCTCTGCTCTGGTGGCCTCCCTGTAACAGAGGAGCAATAAAGCCACATCTCAAACATTTACAAGTAGAGCGCTGAGAGGTGGAGACCACCATTTCATGTGTGAGCATGCGCTCTGACCTGACCAGAAGCCCACCTGATTCAGCTGACAGCTCCTCCCTTGCTGGATCTGGTCCACTAAGTCCAGGTCCACTGGGCCACTAGGAGTCAATCGCACAGAAGACAAACGCCTTGCTCAGGGCTTTTGGATAGAATAAAGCCTGGGGAACAGGCTGAGGAAGAAAAAGCCAGTTCGGAAGGATGAAGAGCTCAGTGAGGCACCATGGAAGGGCCCAGGGAGGCCTAGAGTTTGACTGAACCTGGACATAACACAGAAGGGTAAACTGAGGCTGTGGAGTAGAGGGTCACCCTGATAAGGGAGTGAAGATCCTAGGAGGCCAGCAAGATGGCTCTGTGGGTAGAAGCTCTCAGTCAAGCCCGGCAAACTGAGTTCAGTATTCAGGCTTTACACGGTGGGAGGAGAGAACAGACTCCTAAGGTTGGCCTCTGATCATCACATGTATGCTATGTCATGTATGTATACACACGCGCTCACACACACACATACACACAAGTGTAGCGTTTCCCACGATCAGAGCCCTCAGAACCAAGTTCCTGGGCCCTCCAAATTGATCTTATTTTCACTTTGCAGTCAGAAGACAACACCAAAAGAAGAGTAGACCGTGTGCAAAGGGCGTCTAGGCAGCTTAGCCACCTGAATCCTGGGCACGGATGGAGGGTTCCGTGGAGCAGGGCTGGGCCCAGCTCTTGCTCACTGACTTGGAAACTCCCTTGCAGCTGCGACCTCTGCACCCACCCATGAGAACCCTTAGAGGACCATGGTGTGTGCGGGGAGGAGGGATAGGAGCCACTGAGACTCCCAGAGAAGCAGGGATAGGAACAGCTCAGACTCCTAGAGCTTTAGCAACAAGGGGCTTCACATGTTAACTACAACCTGAGCCGGTCCACCTGCCGTCCCTCCCCCTCCACTTCTCAGATAGGGAAATGGAGGCACAGAGAAGGGAAGTTACTCCCCTGAGGTCACATGGTGAATAGCAAACTTGGGCAGATTGGGTCCACGGTCTGCAGTGCTGATGTTCGCGTGCGTGTGGGTTCGGGTTGAGGGGTGTCAGCCCTCCACGGACCTCTTTGCCTATGAGGGTTGAGGGGTGTCCGTCCTCCACCGACCTCTTTGCCTAGGAGGTTGGCTCCTAAAGAAGAGGGTGTGTTTTAGCGTCTCACTTTCTCTGATGCATTTCCCCATCTGCTTCAGAGCTGGTTTCTCCTCAGCTTGTCAGACCCAGATGGCAAAAGCGGTCAAGAGCCTGGTCAAGTGGCTTGGCTGCTGGCCCAGGCTCAGCCTCCCCCACTGCCTCCTCGCTTGGTCAGTTAAATGTTGACCCCTCTGTTGGGGCCAGGACCATTCCTACTCGCCCAGGACCTGTGGCTCCACCTGCCCCAGGAACCACGACAGAAGCTGCCCAAGCCTCCCACCCAAGCATTTGCAAAAGAGAAAACAAACACACTGCACACGGAATCCAGCTGCACACGCTTCCAGGTATCGGGTGACAGATCTTCTCAGAGCTTCCTGCCTCTTTGATACTCCGAGTGCTCTCCAGCCGCGGCAGGAGGCTGATCTCGAGCTCAGCCTCAGGTTAGGACCCCTGCCCCCCAACTTCAGGGAAAGATCCAAAGAGGCCAGCAGTGACCTTAACCATCCCTTGCCCCAGTGCCACCTCAGCCAACACAAAGTCACCTCTGCTCCAAGAACTCAGCTGGCCAGAACCGGCTAGGGACTCCCTCCCACTCTGCAGCAGGATCCAGGAACTGGTCCTTATTGGGCAATCATTAATCAGATTCTTGGCATTCCTCTATCCCTGGCCAGCATGCTTCCCACCGGAGCTGGAGCAGAGACCTACGACTGGCATTTGGACATGCAGTTGACCAGCAAGGTGGTGCTGTCCGCAGCTGTGCTGCTCCTGGTGACTGCGGCTTACAAACTCTACAGGTCCAGGCCTGCCCCAGCTGGGCAAGCAGGGAGAAACAACAAGGCAGATGATGACGCAGAGGGCTGGGGGCAAGCTGCCTTCCAGAGGGCTTCTCCAGGGACCCTGCCAAGGGGGACAAGACGCAGGAAGACCAGCAAGGGGGCTGGGGCCCCACTGGACGGCAGCTTGGAGGACCCGGGAGACTCCTGCCAACTGGTCACCCCCGGATCTGGGGAGTCCACAAGGAAAGGCTCCGGTGAGAACCAGGGAGGGCAGAGCCCAGACTCTCAGCAGGTGCCTCCTCCCTGCAGTGGCCAGGAAGAAGCTGGAACAGCTGTTAGAGGTAAGCCCAGCCCTCCCCACCTCCCCCATTTGGGCTGTGAACCCATAAATTCCCCAGCCAGACTTGCCCCAGGAGTGGGCTGCTGCTGGGTGGGTGACAAGAGCTCTCCATGGCCAGACCACAGACCCCCAGAGCAATCAGGGTCTGGGGACCCGGGAGCCCCCAACTGCTGCACTGATCCCACAGTGGTGAGCAGTGACATGAAACAGAGCTGGGCCTTCACCCATGTGACAGGGGTCAGCAGAGGAGAGGCTGGGGCCCTCCAGGCTGCTGCAGACATGGGCCTGGCCACGCAGCAGCGGGAAGGAGCCACCAGTGCCTCCTACACCTTCTCGTCCGTGGCCCGAATCCGGATGGAGGAGAATATTATACAGAAGGCAGAGGGACCGGGGCCCAAGCTGAAGGGCAGGGTATATGACTATTTTGTGGAGTCCACATCCAAGGCTGTCTCCAGGCCGATCCCCTTCATGGCAGCTCTAACTGATGCTCCATCCCCTGGGCCTGGGCCAGAGCCCCTGGTCACAGGAGCCAACTCCAGAGACCCAGCTGATAATCCAGAGAATACAGCTGAAGTCACGACCCCACCTCCTGTGCCATCCCCCTCCACACCAGGCTTCAGCAGAAAGGTGAGTCTCCTGCAGATCGCTGAGAACCCGGAGCTCCAGCTGCAGCCTGAAGGCTTCAGGACGCCCCCTCCTGCCCATCTGGATCCGAAAGCTCAGATAGATTCAGCCTGCAGCCATGGGGAGCCTCATGTGCAACTGGTAGCTGGGACCAATTTCTTCCACATCCAGCTCACCCCGGCTTCAGCTCAGGAAGTCCACCTGGACCTGGGCAATTGCTTTGAGGTGCTAACCTTGGCCAAGAGGCAGGGCCTAGAGGCTCTGAAGGAGGCAGCCTACAAGGTCATGAGTGATAACTACCTCCAGGTCCTCCGCAGCACAGCCATCTACGGGGGCCTGAGTGGGACAGAACGAGAGCTGATCCTCCAGCGACGGTTCCGTGGCCACAAGCGCCTGGTGGTGGCCGACGTGTGTCCCCAGGAAGACAGTGGCAGCCTCTGTTGCTATGACAATGTGCAGGATGCCTGGCACCCACTGGCCCAGCTACCCATGGAGGCCATGTCCCGGGGTTGTGCTGTCTGTACTCTCTTCAATTATCTGTTCGTGGTGTCTGGCTGCCAGGGACCTGGGGGCCAACCCTCCAACCGTGTCTTCTGCTACAACCCACTGACTGCAATTTGGAGTGAGGTGTGCCCACTGAACCAGGCCCGGCCGCACTGCCGGCTGGTGGCCCTGGAGGGGCACCTCTATGCCATTGGAGGTGAGTGTCTGAACACCGTGGAGCGTTACGACCCTCGAGTGGACCGCTGGACCTTTGCCCCGACGCTCCCGAATGACACATTTGCCCTGGCACACACAGCCACAGTGTGCGCCAATGAGATCTTTGTCACTGGAGGCAGCCTGCGCTACTTGCTACTCCGATTCTCAACCCAGGAGCAGCGCTGGTGGGCGGGCCCCACGGGAGGCAGCAAGGACCGCACCGCTGAGATGGTGGCCGTCAATGGCTTTCTCTACCGCTTTGACCTCAACCGTAGCCTGGGCATCAGCGTGTACCGCTGCAATTCCAGCACCCGCCTCTGGTATGAGTGCGCCACGTACCGCTTGCCCTACCCTGAAGCCTTCCAGTGTGCCGTGGTGGATGATCATATCTACTGTGTGGGGCGCAAGCGCATGCTCTGTTTCCTGGCCGACCACATCTCGCCCAGGTTTGTGCCTAAGGACCTACAGGGTTTCCCTGCCGCACGGGGCACCCTTCTGCCTGCCGTCCTGACTCTGCCTTTCCCTGATATGCCTCAAACCCCTGTCTAACAGCCCCTCTGCGATGCTCCATGGGGATGCAGCAAAACTCTGCCCATCACTCTGGATGAGAGGTAGAGGCAGGAACATGGCAGAGGGGTAGAAAATTATCTCTCCACCATAGGCTATAGGGCCTTGGGGAATTCTTGCACCTCCGTGGTTGGTTCGCAGGCGGGCTGAAATGGTGAAGCCAGGGCCCAGCATTCCAGGACAGTGGGTGTCCACAACTGTGTGAGTGACAGACCAGCACTGTACTTCAAATTAGAATTCCCGGCAGGGGCTATTTCAGGACCCCACTGAAACTCGGGACCAAAGGCTTATCCTGATCACGGTTCCAGGTGCCGGGGACCCCTAGGGACCCCTGAAGCTGCTTGGCTTTCTGTGATTTACCACAGACCACAGACCAGCATTGGGACCCACTTTGAAGCATCTAGAAGCATCTAAAGCACAGGTGGGAACAACTGAAGGAGCAGGTTTGGGCAGGAGCAGGAAGGAGCTCAGGATAGCCCAGAGGTTCAGCCAGAAGGACTGGCAGAGCTAAAACTGAAGGCACCGACGGGGACGCCTGTTTTCAGAGCACACTGACCGAGGCCCGCTTTTCTTTCTCGGTCGCCTCCAGTTCTGTGTGCTGGAAGGAAGAGAAGCCTCCATCTGAGCACAGGTTCTATGTGAATACTAGATGAACATTAGTCGTTGCGCTGCCGAAGTCTTGGGAGATGGGGTCCGGATGTAGTTCTAGACGCCCCTTTTCCAGGCCACTGCCATGTCCACTCCCACCTGACCACAGCACTCTCCTCAGAGTTCAAAATCCTCTCTGCCTGCAGGCCAGGATGGCCACCACTATTGAGCTCATCAGCACGGTCCTCTCCATGTCTGTAGCCATCCTGTCTGCCAGGTCAGATGGGAAGGAACAAGGAGAAGCAGGCCCAGGATGGAGCTAAGGAGAGGGGAGATCCCAGTGGGACTTCCAAGGAGACCCAGTTCCAGGAGGAAGACAGAGGACCTTACTCTGCCATGCCTGTGTTCCATTCTGAGGGAGACAAAACCCAACTTTCTGACGCTCTTGAAACCGCCCAGGAACCACGAGGTGTGAGTCACATTTGGGGTAGGCCTGACAAGGGGGAGAACAACACTCTGGGCTCTGTGTCCCTTTAAAGTCCTCCCCAGATCCCACTGATGGCCAAGCAGACCCATGGGTGGCCACACAGCTGCTAGAATTGAGGCTGGGGCACCTTTTGGAAGATGCAGGGTTGGAATATAGATCAAGGAGGAGGTTGTCATGGAGATGAGAAGAGGTTTTTGTTGGACCATGTAAGGCGACTATCCCTGGCTGAGGACCTGGGAGGAGGAAGCGGCTGACTGATTCTCAAGTGAGAACTGAGTGAGAAAGGCTGTCTGGGCCACGGTGGGTCTTCAGGGAGGGAATCCTGCCGTCTGCCAAGGCCATGTCAATACTCAGGCATCAACCTCTGTGGGAGGGAACGCTTCAGTAAAGAGAGCCAAAGAAAGTTGTGGGATATTCGTATGCTGTGTGAAAATGTATTGCTATGATTGGTGTAATAAAAAGCTAAACAGCCAATAGCTAGGCAGGCGGTATAGATGGGACTTCTAGGCAGAGAGAGAACTCTAGGAAGAAGGCAGAGCTGCCAGCCAGATGCGGAGGAAGCAGCGTGGGCAGCGCAGAGAGACGAGATAACGAGCAACCCAACAGAACGTAGATTAAAATAAATGCGCTAATTTAAATTATAAGAGCTAATGGGGAAAAACCCAAGCTAAGGTTGGGCTTTCATAATTAATAAGAAGTCTCCATGTCATTATTTGTGAGCTGGCGGCCCAAAGAAAAATCTGATTACAAAAAAAAAAAATCTGATTACCTGGCATGGTGGTCCCAGGTCAAGACAAGGTGCTTTTGGAAGATACCTCCAGATCCCAGGCATAAGTGAGCCTTGTCTGAGGGCAGCCTCTGGCCATGAGCCAGACAGAAGGCAAAACCCCAGCCAAGCTGAGAAGGGTCTGGGATAGATAGATTCTATCCAGGAGAAGAGGGAACACACTTGAGACACTTTCAGAAGCCTGAGGTACACCAATGGTAGGAACCAGCGAATGGTGAGCATGGTCTTTATAGAGAGAGGGGCCGTGGAGATCAGTCTGTTGTGCCTCCCTGATGCTATGTGAGGTAGACATCACTAATCAATTCCTATATCCCTGACCTCCGAACTGTTCAAAACAGAAACCCAGCAGTCATGGCTGATAGGTCAGAGCTGGCTTGTCGAGGAGCTGGTTTGGGGGATGGAAGGGGTTACAGTGGAGCCAAGTAACCCAGTGAACCCAGATTAGACACGGTGGTCAGAGTTCACTGGTGAAATGAACACGTGCAGGCTGTTTGGACTGGGCACGGTTCTGTGGCTGGGGAAACAGGGTTCCAATGGAGAAGAGCAGGCTGGTTCGTAGACTGAGCACAGGAAGAGAAGAGACATTGAACTTAGCTCAAGTAACTGCTAAGACAAGGGCAAAGCCGGGGAAGTGCTCTGATCAGGCCTCCTGATGAGATGGGATCTGAGGAGGAACTGGAGAGATGCACCGAGCAGGAAGGGGAATGGTTCTGCCACAAGGGCTGAGGAACGGAGCTGCTTCTGAGGAGGACATCCACAGGGTGGAAGAGGGGTAGAGGGCAGATCTGGGAGAAGCCAACTTGGTGGCAGCAGCCGGCACAATTACCAGGGAGTCACAGGTACCATGTCCATGTCTGCAGTTGGGGGCAGCCAGCTGGCATCTGCTTCCCGTGGGCACAGAGTCTAGGCTGACCACTTGACTTTGGGGAGTAGACTGGGGTCTGCCGACCTCCTGGCCTCAGGTTCCGCATGACCTAAGTGTCAACCGGCTCTCTGAGGACCATCTGCCTTGCTTTTTTTCTAATAAGAGTTCTTACTGCTTTTGGGGGGAGGAAAATGACGCTTGAGTTACTTTCCACGTTAAGCCAGCCCATGCACTCTTTATACAAAAATAAATAAAGAGACAATTGGAAGATATAGAAGGGCATAAGAAAACTCAGTTCTGCCACCCAAAGACACCTCCTGCTGGGGTGCCTGCTCCTCGGGTCCCTTTCTTCTGTTTGTGGGTTTTGTTTGGATTGGTTTTTGCTCGGGTGTGTTTGTGCTGAACATACAATTCTGCTGCTTCCTTCTGCACACGGCGTTTTCAGAATAAGCATCTTCCGTGTTATTACAAACCCTGGGTAAACATCATTTCAATAGTCACAGAATATTCCAGCAAGTGAACGCATCTCACTCTGTTTAAACAGGCTCCCCTCCCTTTGGGCCTGTGGATTTGTCCCCCCTGTTGATTTCTTTTTCTATCATAAATAAAATGGTCTTTGTTTCCTTATTCTTCCCTGAAGCCTCCCCCAGAATCAGAGAAGACAGCTCAAGACCTATCTGGAAGCCTACGGCTGCCGAAACATAGCCTCTAACATTTACCCAGAATTGGGGCTTTGCACCTTTCGAACCGTAGGACACACAGCTGACCTTGGCAATGCTCAGTGAGAAAGTCAAAGCTGGCTGGCTGGTGGGAGGGGCGGCCCAGGCATCCTTCATACAGGGCTCTCGTGCAGTGACGTCATCAACATTACACCTGCTTCTGTACACAGCTCCTCACTACCACTGCCCCGTTTCCAGGTGGGAGTCTAAGGAAAAACCTTCCCTAGAGGCAAAATTTGGAGACTTTGTTCTTTAAAGTGTGCTAGAGGGACTGGGGGTGTGGTTTGGTTGAGCACAGCAGGCATGAAGCCCAGGGTTACCTCCCTGACATTGCAATACTGGGAGCGGTGGGACCCTGTGTATAAACTCAGTCCTTGGGAGGTAAAGCCAGGAGGCTCAGAAATTCAAGGTCATCCTTGGCTATATCATAAGTTTGAGGTCAGTCTGAGATTCATGAGACCCCATCTAGATACACTGAACAAACAAGAGTGCTGGAAGCCATCCTCACCTTGGCTGGACACCAGCCCCATCCCTGGGATTTTTCCGACCTCACTTTACCCATGCCACCCAATCATCCTCCTCTCAGCGCCTGCATCTGTAAAATGGGTTTGTCCCCAGCAAGCTCCAGGGGCACAGTGTGAGAACAAGACACTTCCTGTTAAGCCAAAATCTCAAGGACAGCTCCAGAACACTCCCCAGAAGAACTCCCAGCTGTCTTGGAGGGTCCAGCTGGAAGGACAGGGTCCCCTACTTCCACCACTCCCGACACCCCAGCTCCCTTGCCCAGGGCCTCTGAGGAGCCAGGCTGTCTGTGAATTAAGCTCTTTTCTTGTCTGAGGTCTGAGGTCTCTCAAGATGAAAGCTAGTCCTGTTTTAGGGCGTCTGGGTTTCAGACACATAAGCACCAGCTGTGTCAGGCAGGGAGGGGAGTTCAGGACCCCTGCTTGCCGATTGGTGGTTACCCAGGTCAGAACACTGCCATTTTCTTTGGATGATTTAGAGTTTGGAGGAATATCAGAAAGCTTCAGGCCCCCTGGAAACACTACAGCTCCAAAGGAGCACCTTTCCCTTATGGGTTGGGAGTAACCACTCCTCAGAAAGGGGAGAGCACACCCTGGCAGGGAGAGACATGGTCACAGACATCCAGAGCTTCCAGACTTTGTCAGCCTTACCTGGAAGAGCCCACAGTGGCTCTGCCCCACCCCCTGGGAGTCCCCTGAAGCTGAAGCTTCAGCTAGAAGCAGCCCCTAGGCAGATGTGAGGCTGCAGCAGAAAGAGATGAAACCAGGGCAGGAGGCCCCTTCGGGGAGCTGGGGAACAGAAGAAAGGACAACCTGGAGGGAAAGCTCTGCAAACAGCTCCCAGCCTCCGGTCCTTTGAAAAGCGAGAAGCGGGTCAAAATAAAACCAAAAATGAGGTGGCAGCCGAGTCTCCGTGGCCTTTTTTGTGAGCAAAGCAATGGAAACACCAGCGTTCTCAGCCCCAGGGCTCTGCAGATGCAAGGTAGAGATGGAAGCCGCCATCCTTCCCTGATGCCAAGGTAGGGTTTGTGGCTTGGCTACTATCTTCACAGCCCAGAGGAAAATGGCGAGGGGACAATGCACAAAATTTAAAAAAAAAATTCACTATTTAAGCCAGTCACAGTAGTGCAGATCTGTGATCTCAGCACTTGGGATGTGTAGACAAGAGGAGTAATTCAAGGCCAGCCTTGGCTACATAGCACATTTGAGGCTAGCCTGGGCTACATGAGACCTTGTTTTATTTAAGTGATTTTCTTTTAAAAGTTGAGTGGGGTTTAATAAATATATGTTAGAATAGAGTTGAAGACAGGGGCTAAGAGAAGGAAAAAGGCCCACAGGAAGAAAGTAAGACCCCCTCAGAGTGAAGGCTTGAACTTCGGTAAAACCCACACTTCATTGTCTTTGCAGAGCCACATGCAGGTGGCTACTGCAAGGTGACAATCCGTAAAGTAAACTCAGTCTCTCAGGGATTCAGGCTGGTAGGGTACATTCACATAAACAAGGTCTGATAGGAGATGCCAAGAGAACGTCTTGGGGAAAGAATAAAGCCCTACTCAAAGTCATGTCCATTTGGGTTGTAAAGCTGGGTCATAGCTATTTAAAAAAAAAAATAACAAAAAAAAAGAAAGAAAAACAGCCCATGTGTGGAAGGAGTGCTCTATGTGGGAAAACCTTCACTGCAAATGCTGCTAATCCTGTTGGAACGTGTGCTTCTCAGACAGTCAGAGGCTTCAGTCACATTCCAAGGTAAGTGTTTCCTTTCTCTTCCCATATCCCCATAAGTTCTCCTGTTTTCCCATTATGCCTCAGTTTTTCTCCTATCAGAGATTCTGATGAGGGGATTTTTTGATCTTAAGAATTACAGTAGGCCAAAGTTCTGTCTTCTGTACTTTCCTTCCATACCCAACCAAAGCATAGCCCCTACCTAGCCAGGAGTCAGAAGCCTGTAAATGTGTGATCTGAGGGGACAAGAGGGTCCAAGCTTGCAGAGGGCCATCATTGGAAGGAGAGAGAATATCATTACCAGACACTTCAAGCCCTGTACAAGAAATAAAGAGTTCTGATCATTCTAAGATCAGTGCCCAGAATAATGTAACCTTCTCAGATCCATCTTTAATGCTGAGAATCTCCAGAGAGAAATGCAATCATTGTCTACATATTAATTCAACACCCAGGCTCATAAACTCATTGTTTATCGAAAAAGGATTTTTTAGAAAGACTATTTTTTATTGTGTGTATGAGTATATTTGTCTGAATATATGTCTGTGTGCCACCTGCATGCATTCCTAGTGTCAACAGAGTCCAGAAGAGGGCATCAGAACCCCTAGAACTGGAAATACAGAAGGTTGTGAGCTGCCATGCCAGTGCTGGGAACTGAATCTGGGTCCTCTGAAAGAGCAGTCAGAGCTCTTAACCACTGAGCCATCTCTCCAGCCCTGAGATAGAGTCTTGCTAAGTAGCCCTAATTGGCCTGGAACTCTTTACATAGACCATGTTAACCTCAAACTTGTGGGCATCTGTAGATGGAAGTTTCTGTCCCACCTGGTTCCACAGCCATTCAGTTCCAAAGAAGCATACAGAAGCTTATATTAATTATAAACTGGTTGGCCTATTAACTCAGGCTTATTGTAACACCTGATTCTGTGTTACACCCTCGGTACAGTTTGTGGGCCACTGCACCGTATGCGAGTCAAGCAAGGGCCTGGAGATTGAGAGAACACACACAGAGACCAGGGTCATTCAAAAGGAGACCAGCCAAATGCCAGTTTATTCAGATTTGGGGGAGTCCTTATTTACCTAACTGCTGTATAAGGGTCTCCAGAAATGCACCCCCCAAAACAAGGGCAGACCAGGGCCCTACAGCTTATTAACAAACTCTTATGACTTAAACTCATAATTCTTGTCTATGTTTAGCCATGTGGCTTGGTACCTTTTCTCTGTGAGGCATTCTCATCTTGCTTCCCCTGCATCTGGCTTGTGACTGACTCTGCCTTTCCTCTTCCCAGAATTCTCCTAGTCTGGACACCCTGCCTATACTTCCTGCCTGGCTACTGGCCAATCAGCATTTTATTAAAGCAATACGAGTGACAAACTTTACAGTGTACAAAAGCATTATCCCAAAGCAGGCATCCTCCTACTGGAGTTCCGACGGATGCCACCCAAGCCACCCAAGCTCTCTGTATCATTTAAAACATGTTTCATGCCGGGCAGTGGTGGCGCACGCCTTTAATCCCAGCACTCGAGAGGCAGAGGCAGGCGGATCTCTGTGAGTTTGAGGCCAGCCTGGTCTTCAAGAGCTAGTTCCAGGACAGGAACCAAAAAGCTACGGAGAAACCCTATCTCAAAAAATCCAAAAAAAAAAAATGTTTCATTTTTTAAGGAGACTTGGGCATCAGGTGTTCTCGGCATGGCAGATACATGGGGACAGTTTAAAGGAATAAAGGTTTACTTTGGTTCACGGGTTCAGAGGAGTCAACCATGTACCCCTGGATCCATTGTGTATGACTCTATCAAGGCAGAGCCTCCAGGCCAAGACCATGTGGTGAGACAAAGCTGCTCAGGCCAGGGGAGAAAGAGCAGAGAATATCAAAGGACCAGGCAAATTTCAATTTTCTAGTGGCCTATTTCCCTCGACGAGGCTTTGCCTCCTCCTTTAGTACCATCTTCCATCATAAGTAGATGGTTCCAATTATAATTCCATCAACAGAACCTACTGATTAGGGTAGGATCCATTGGTAACATGGGATCCTCAGGGACCAATCAGTTCTAGGAAGCTCATCAGCAGTCACACAATTCTCTGACCCATGACCCTTCCGAACCAAGCTTCGTCATAGAGTCTTGCTATGTTGCTCAGGTTAGCGCTGAACTTCTGAGTTCTGCCTTAGCCTCCCAAATAGCTGCCACTTTCATTTGGCATCTGTGATTTCATTTTATCCTCAAACAAAGTGTGATAAATGAGTTCCTCACTCTCTTGCCCATCAATTCTTTCACCACTAGAATCTGGTCACATGACTTGCCTTGACCTCTGTGGGAGGCTTGGAAACTGACCGTGTGTGTGTGTGCGTGTGTGTGTGTGTGTGTGTACGTATGGATCTGTGTCTGTGTTCTTATGAATTGCATATGCACATATGTGTTCATGTATGTAGTGGTCAGGACTCAGGTCTTCCTTTGTCACTCTCCACTTTATATTTTTGAGACAGAGTCTCTCGCTAAACTGGGAACCACCAGTTCAGCTAGGTTGGCTGGCCAGTGAGCTTCAGGGTTTTGCCTGTTTCTGCTTCACCACACTGGGACCACAGGTGCAAGCTATGGCACCCAGTTCCACACCCTTTTTAAACCTGGGTGCTAGTGATCTAAGCCAAATCCTCATGGTTCTGCTACAGGCCTTTTGCTGACAATCTACCCAGTCCCAGAGGCACTTCTGAGAATAGTTTGCTCACCTTGCTCAGAGAAGCCTTGAGACTGCCACTGTAGAGACAAACCCAGGCTAGCCACAGAACAACAACATGGAGCAATTATCCCAGTCAACAGCAAACCAAGGCCCTAACCTGGGGTCACCCACTCACCTTGACCACAGACACTGGAACTGAGCCCAACAGAACCAAGGGCTGAACCTGGCACAAGTCACCAATCCAGAAATGCATATGAGAAGCAGGTGGCTATGGTTTGAGACACTGACTTGGTGGCAGCTGACAATCCACAACAGGCCTGTGAAGTCCAAGATAATGCCACCACTTTTACTGAGAAAATTAGAGTTCAAGACAGCAAAGTAGCTTTCCTTCCCAGGGTCACACAATTACAAGGGAGAGGAGCTAGAAAGCTACCTAGATCTGTCTGGTGACCACAGAAAGTAACCGGCAATAGCTGAGTGTGTTCTTGGTGCCCACCATGGCCTTTTATGGAACTTAACTGTGCCCTGTCTGTAATGTCCCCCGGCACGGGGCTCACAACCTGCCTCCCAGGCCACCAGGTTGCCTTCCTGTCTGTGAGAGGGGCTGTGCCACTCCTTTTCCCTGTCGCTTAACACCCTATTGGCACACAAGGTCAGGAAAGCCCATGGCTCTGCAGTCCCACTGCCCGCCTAAATCCTCCAGGGCACTGAAAGGTGTTCTGCCCGCCCAGAGCAGCCTTGGCTCCAAGAGCAGCCTTGGCACTGCCCAGACTTCAGCGCCCCCGAAGGAGCTCCAGGAAACTACATACAGGTGGTGTGCTTCGTCAGTCAGTTTCCCACCTCAGCCTTGGGTGTGGGGGAGCTCTGAGGGCCTAATTCTGCCCTGTCCTACCAGGAACAAGCTGGATAAGGTCCCTTTAACAGTCACTTGGGATCAACCTAGACCCAATTTCCCTACCCCTGCTCTTTGGGCCACTCCCCCCCCACCACCATCACACCCCCCCCCCCACGCATACGGGTCAGTTCTGTTCTAGGCCAGCTTTTTCCCCCCACTTCTCTCTCCCCGACCGCTCTTGAGAGGATGTGGGGGGGGATGCCCTAGAGCTACCCACCTCAACAGACAAACCTCGTGGCACAACAAAAAAAACGGCGAAAGCACGTTAGAAGGTGGCGAACACCACCCACGTGCGATATGTCTTTCTTTGTAATGAGTGTCAAAGAGATGCGGCCTCGCTCAGTTCGGGAGCGCGGTTTACCCCGCTGAAGATTGCTATTTAGTCTTACAATCACCTTGATTCGATCGCGCTCAGCGGGCTACCTGCTAGATCAGAGGAGGGTCGGCTTTAACCTGGCCTCAATTTGAATCTCAATAAATGGAATGAATTCTCGCAAAAACAAAACAAAACAAGAACCTTCTGTAACTAAATCAAATCCTAGGGGGCCAAATCAAGCCCGACCCTCCTGGAGAGAAGGTTTTCCTGCCTGGGTCGGACCTAGGAGTTTTAGACGGCTCTGATTCTTTCCATCTCTGCCCTTCCACTTACTCAGCCTCCTCCGACGTCCAGACCAGATGGGGGTGGAGAGTTGCTGGAGCAATTCCGACTCAGGAAGAATCCGGGAAGCAAGGTCTCCAGAATTAGTTGCCGTCCTCCCCCGTCTCCCAACCCCCTCACTCCCACAAAGACATTTAGGATGGGGAGCTGGGAAGCTCAGGAACTGGGGAACTAGGGGTCTGGGATCTGGGGGACTGAGGGGCCGAGAGGAGCTGGGGTTTGGGAAACCAGAGATCTCGGGGACTGAGGGGTTGGGCGTCTGGAGAGCTGGGTTCTGGGGGCCTGAGGAGCTGGGGCCTGAGAGGCTAAGGGACTGGGGAGCTGGGGGACTGAGGGGCTGGAGGCCTGGGGGCTGGCATTGTTTGTCATGTGCCTATTTCATATGTGTGAGGACCTGAGTTTAGATCCTCAGCTCCCACATAAAATTGTATTTGACTGGGAGCTTCTGTAACCTCAATGTATATGCACACACACACACATACACTCATTCCCCTACAGGCCAAAAGACACTGTGTGTGTGTGTGTGTTAAAATACAACACAGCATGACATTTGCTGTTGGGATGACTTTAAAATACACAGTCCACCAGCAGGAAGCCCATTCACAGCCTGTGTCTTCATACGTGTTTTTCCGATTACAAAAGATATAAGCATTTACTGTAGGATATATAATTGGGAAAATACAGCCTCCAAAGAGAGTGGAAGCCATTCCCCCTAGAAACAACCCATTGCTGCTTGATTTCTTTATTTCATGATTTTAAAGTTAAAAAAATGTATTCTCCCCTGCGCCACGATTGATGCTGATTTTTTTCTCTCCCATCAGAATATTATGACTATTTTTGTGACTTGAGTTTTAAAAATGTATCCCTGGGTCTCTTTTGATTGTGATAAAATACACACAGTGTAACGTTTTTACCATCTGAGCCATTCATAAACTGAGAGTTGGGCAGGGTAGCTCTCAGCACAAAGGGAACTCTGCCCACATCGCACCCCAACCCCTCCCCCCAGTAAACACTGACTTCCCCTCTGGACAACATTTTTCTGAGCAGGAAGATACTCTCTTCTCTGTCAGCACAGATAATTGGAAACACGCCTTAAGCACGAAGATAGACTGGCTTTTCATTCATTCTGGAAGGTTCCACAGACCACACAGCAGCCAGCTCAGTGGGAAGCTTTGGGGCAGGAGAATCTGAAGAATGGCTTCCTCTCAGAGACACCACATCCCTCTGCGTTCCCGTGGGCAAGACAAGGGAGCGGCTCGACTCCTTGCGTACTTTTCAGGCTTCTGGCTCAGTTAGTTACTTGTGGCATTTTAACAAAATATCATTTGGAAACAGCAGATAATGCAGCATGCTAACGACTGGGATCTCCATGGGTCCTCACTGTGCACGCCGTAAGTCCTCCAGGGATGTAGGACTCAGCAGCTGTGACTAAATGGTAACCACCTCTTCCCAGCTGCAGGATACCCAGGCCAAGGACTGTATTTATGGAGATTGGTTAAGGCTGGGGAGGTGTGTCCATTGATAAGTGCTTGTCCTTCAAGCTTCAGGACGTGAGTTTGATTCCTCGGATTCTACGTAATCAGAGTGCAGTTGGAATCCCACTGCCAGGGAGGCTGAGAGGGTAGAGTCCCTTGAGATTGCCCACTTACTGGGTTAGCTCTAGGCCAGTGAAGACTCTGTGGTGTGCCTGTGAGGAATGACATATGAGGCTGCCCTCTGCTATCTACATGCATGTGCACATACGTGTGTGCACATACACAAACATGCACACATGCACGCACACACAGAGCATGGCTGAGCAGCGTGGGAAACCAGAAGACCAAGATTGTGACGTATACTGGACACTAGAAAATGCACCCCATTTCAGGGAACAGTGAGGTTCAGGGAGGGGGTGGCAAGCTAGTCAGTCAACATGATTGATACGCAAGATTCTGGTCCCCTTCCCTCAAAGGTGGCTGGGTGGGCACTGAGGGATAGCATCATGACAATCTGGCACAGACTCCAGCACAGGAAGGAGATGGGACAGCAAACACAGCAGAGGCATGAGATTGCTCTCAAGGTGGCTTCTCCAAACAATGGTACTGAAGTTGGCACACGAAGACTCACAAGACTTGGGGTAACAGGCAAGTGGAGACCGAGGGCAATGCCAGGGTGCTTAGTTAGACAAGGCCAGGTCTCAGGGCACTGTCAGCAAGGGTAAGAAGTCTGGGTTTTATTTGGAGCCTGCCTGGAAAGCTTCAGAGAATTCTGTCATCACAATCCGCTCATTTGGTTTTGGTTTCCTTTGAGATGGGATGTCGTTATGTAGTTCTGGCTGGCCTCAAACTTGTGGCACCCTCCCGCCTACCTCACCATACTCTGGGGTTACGGGCTCAGCAGCTCTCTTCCAGGGTTGCAGATGCATCTGGGGGTGGGGATGTGAGGCTCAAGGAGGACAGAAGAGGGCATTGGGTTCCTTGAAGGTGGAGTTACAGACAGTTGTGAGATGCCAATGTGGGTGCTGGTTGACCTTGGTCCTCTGCAAGAGTAGAGTCCTAACTGCTGAGCCATCTCTCCAGGCCCCTTTAATACACTTTTACTTTAGACTTTGTTAGATGAAAGAGTGTCAATGGAAGCACCAGGGTAGAGTCACCGTCCTCATCCTGGCTTCCTCTGTCGTTAGCATGTCACCCTCAGCTGACTCCCTTGTCACTTCTGCAGATGCGGCTTCACTGATGGATGTCCATATGAGCCCGCACCTGATGCCTCTTTTCTCCCAGGATTCTACATGAGAGACTGTGGTGTGAATCATAATTGGTCTTAATAATAAAAATCTGGAGTCAGATGTGGGGGTCAATGCTAAAAGAACAGAGACATTAAGGAGCCAGGCACTAGAGAGACTTTTACCTCTACAGAATCCTCAGACTGAACAAGGCAAGATCCTGTCTCTACGAATCCTCAGACTGAATGTCCTGAGCTCCTGTCTCTTGCTGCCTTCTCATCCTCTCTCCGCCCAACCATATCTCTTCCTGTCTCCACCTTCTTAGTGCTGGGATTAAAAGCATATGACTCCCAAATATTGGGATTAAAGGTGTGAGCCATCGCCACCTGACTTTGTTTCTCTTTTAGACTGGATCAATCTTGTGTAGCCCGGTGTGGCTATCATAAAATGTCTAAAGTTAGGTGCTTACAAAGAAAAGAGGTTTACTTTGCTTACAGTTCTGGGTTCAGACCATGGTCTAGTGGTGGCTGGTATCAATGGTAGGAGTATGAAGAAGGGATCCCAAGAGGAGCTGAGGGAGGGGCCAGCCTTATTTTTTTTTATAACAAACCAGTCTTTCTGGCATTAACTCCCTCCCTGAGTCCAGCATTAATCTATCCCAGGGCCATGCCTCCAATAATCTAGCTACCTCCCACTAGACTCTGCCTCTTGAAGGTTCTGTCCTTTGCACTGCCACCCTGATGACTAAGTGTCTAACACGTGAACCTTGGGGGACAAACCACATGCAAACCACAAACAGCCCCCTTGACACAAACACCCTAGAGCTGTGTTCCTGATACCATAGATGCTGCAGACTCAAAGGTCCCGCCTTCCTCCAAGGAACCTTGAGCACTTCATGTAGAGAATGACACCAGTCACCAATGTCTGACACTAATGGTGTCTAAGCACAGGGTGGCATCATCCAGTGTGTCCCTCAGGTCACCTGGGAGGGGACGTATCGGTGGTGCCAGTTTCGAGTGTCTTACTTGCTTTCCTCATGGCAGCGATTAAGTGCCTGGCAAAAGAAACTTAAGGAAGCGTCTTTGTTGTTTGCTGCTGTAATAAATACCATGGCCCAAAGCAGCCTGGGGAAGGAGAGGTTTATTTGGCTTACAGTTCCCGGGTTGCAGTCCATCAAGGGAAATCAGGGCAGGAACTCAGGACAGGAACAGAAGCAGAAGCCATGGAGGAGCGCCACTTACTGGCTTGCTCTCTAGGCTCACAGTCAGGTACCTTTCTTGTATCAGTCAGGAGCACTGTCCACAGTGAGCTAGGCCTGGCCACGTCAACTATTCATCAAGAAAACGCCCCAGTAGACTTGCCTACAGGCAATGTGACAGTTGAGTGTCCTCCTCTGAGGAAAGAGTACTTTATTCTAGCTGTTGGAAGAGAAGAGTCTTAGTGCAGGAGCGTGAGTGGATGGTCACATGACACCTGCAGTCAGGAAGCAGGAAAAGGCGACTGCTGAGGTTCAGCTCACTTCCTCCTTTCTTTTCAGTCCCAGACCCCAGGCTACGGGATGGTGTCACTCACATTCAGGGTGGATCTTCTTTCTAAATTAATCCAGTCCAGAAACTCTCTCACAGATATGCCCAGAGCTATGTCTCCTGGGTGGTTCTACATCTTGTTAAGTATTTATTACTCTTCACACAGGGTATAATATCTGTGGAATGGCCGTGGTCTACATCACACAAGACTTACGGGCAGCTAGAGGTTGGTCCTTCTGGCAACCATATGGACCAACTTGGCTGCTGCCCAGCCCACCTCTGCCCACAGACCCCGGCCACACCTTCTCTTCCCCAGTGATCCCAGAGGGCTTACAGCCTGGACCCGTAGTTGGTGGAGTTCAGCAGCTCTCTCATCTTCGACTTCTCCGATAGATTTCTGGAAGTTAGGTCTGCACAAGTCCCCGACTCGCACACGGAGCCACACGAGTCTGGGGGACTCTTGGGCTGCACAGCAGTGGAGCACCGATGTCAGGCCGCAGGGAACACCATGGAGCCCACTTAGCAAAATAAACTGTGATGGAGTTCTCTTCCACATTTGTCTGATAGACCATTAGTGTACTAATTAAAATGGAGTCTTATCTGTTTGCTGAACGGGCCCGGCAGGACCTTCTGTTGGCAAGATTGCACTGGCAACATTCTTATGGTTTTTGGTAATAGAATAAGAAGCCACTTTGGTTTTTGCCCACGTTTAATAATTCAGACGACTGCTACATTTGGAGGCCCCTTATCCCAAGAGCTCTTGGTAGCACAGTTGGGAAGCACACGCCAGCCAATACCCCCAGACCCAACTCCAACAAACAGGATTCTGTAATCCCCTTCTCAGCCTGTCTGCCTTCATTAAGAGTTTGTTACTCAAATTAATAGTACAAACAAGATTGCAGAAGGGACTGTTTAACCTACTTAAGACGGCACACTGTTTTTAAGCAATTAGGACCGTTTGCACACAGTGAATGAGCTCGCCAGATAAGCCCCATTTCTGCCGCTGGGACAGATCTGGCGAGCGGGGCTCTGCAACACTGTGTGATGGTTCCAGAATGTGCAACATAGTCATTTACTGGAAGCAGTCCCCTATGGCTCAACTTTTTCCTCCCTTCTCACTGGGCCTGAATTCAGCATCTATAAAATGGGGGGTGATCCTGTCTCACAGAGCCACTGGGAAGAGGTGATGGGTAAGTTTATTTCTATAAACAGGAGTTGGATTGACCCAGGCCTTCCCTGAAATTGGGTCAAATGAGAGGACAAACTTCAAGCTCGGCTGCTGATGGGGACAGCCAGGCATGGAGCAGGCAGCCACTGTGTTCATGAAATGAGACCAGCATCCGTCTTCAATCTGGGTTTTATTCACAACTAGATAGACAATGTGCGGTCAAATCCTCTAGATTTTAAATGCTTCAAGAACCACATAGATAAGCTTTGTGGCTTTAAGCTTCTTAAAAAGTAGATGGGTTGATTCTCTAGGACGGTCTAATGGTTAGGATTTGGCACTCTCAGTGCCATGGCCCAGGTTTCATTCTGCTATGGAAGCCTCTCTTCCTGGGGTTAAAGAGATGGCTCAGCAATTAAGAGCACTTGCTGCTTGCTCCTGCAGAGAACCTGAGTTTAGTTCTCAGTACCCATGACGGGTGGCTGCCAACTCCAGCTCCAGGGGGCCCAGTGCCCCCATCTGGCCTCTGAGGGCACTGCATTCACATACACCTAAAGATTCTTTAGAATTGTTTTTGTTAGATAAATTTATTTATATTCCACACAAGAAGCAATATTTTTTTTCTACTCCCTTAGACTAGTTCACGGAGGCTGCAAAATAAACTAATGAAAGTTAGATTGATGGCTAGGGATGTGTCTCTGTTGGTATAGTGCTTGCCTGATCTGCTGCTTTAGGGCCTGGATTATAAACCAGGTGCAATGGCACAAGCCGCAATCCCAGCACTTGGGAGATGGAGACAGGAGGAACAGAAGTTCAAGGTCATCCTCCCATTACCTAGTAAGTTCAAGGACAGCTGGGGATGCGTGGACCTTGTCTCAAAAAGTAAAGATATATCGTGTTTGCTGATATTTGCCTGCCCTGAAATTCCCCCAAAAAGAGAAATTCAAAGAGGTTTTAGACTTGGGACCTCAAATGCCCTTCTAAGAAAAGAAAGAGAGATGAGCCCCAGAGGGAAACACATCAATCACTAGAGAAGCTAGAAGGGTGTCTAGAGCCAGGCCCCAGCTGACGCCAAGATGACTGCATTCACACAAATAGAGAAATGATGGTCCGGATGGGGAGATGATTCAGTGATGACCTAAGCTTTATCCCTAGAACCATATAAAAGATGGAAACACATCTATATTCCCAGGGCTCACATGGTGGGATGGGAGGTAGAAGGGTGAGATTGACCTGGAGATTCCCAGGCTAGCTAGTGGGGGAGCACAAGAGAGACCCTGCCTCAAAAACAAAGTGGAAAAGTGAAGACCTAGGGAATAGAGGGGCACCAGCTGCATTTGTGTGTGTGTGTGTTTGTAAGAGTGTGTGAGCATGTATGTGTATGTGAGGTATGTTGGTATATGTGTGTTTGCGGAGAATTTAAAGGGGTACTCACAGATCACAACAGGGAACAGGAACAGAATCCAGCATCCGGGTGTGAGAGCGGGGGGTGGGGGTGGGGAGTTGGAGAGTAGGCGGCCTGCGCCTTTTTAGTACCCAAGGCCATGCCCAACTTGGTCCAGCCTTTCAAAGGCCATTGGCTGAAGGAGGTTCCCCATTAGACCTGGGCTCAAATTCCCAGAATTCACATAAAGCCTGATATGGCAGTGTGCACCTGTAATCCAGGTAGTCCCGTGGAAAGATGGGAGGTAAGGCAAGAGAATCCCTGGAAGCCCATGGACCAGCTAACCTGACGTACACAGTAGTGAACAGAAAGACCCTCGGATTGTTCTCTTTCCTCAACACGTGTCTTATGGCATGTGTACCTAAACGCACGCACATACACACACACACACACACACACACACACACACACACTATAACCCTCCAAAAGGAGAAATAAAAGTCTAGTACCCAAAACATATCAAGTTTCTTTATGACCCAACAGTACTATAGTATAATAGCAATCCAATTTATAATAGGCAAATAGTTTGAATAGGCAGGTACTCAAACAGCCAATAAGCTCATGAGAACACGCTTAGCATCACTAGTTACTAGGGAAATGCAGTTGTGACCAGGAGCAACCATGCCCTACTCAGGAGGATGGCTATCATCTGGAAATGGAAAACAGCAAGGCCTGGCAAGAATGTGGAAAAAATAAAAAATGCTAGTGTGTAGGCGAAGGGACAGATGGAGAGATGGCTCGGTGGTTAAGAGCACTAGCTGCTCTTGCAGAAGGCCAGGGTTTGGTTTCCAGCACCCACGGGGTGACTCATAACCATGCAGCTTCAGTCCCAAGGCATCTGACAACTTCTGGACTCCCCAGGTCCTGCATGTGGGCATGGTGCCCTTGCATACATGCAGGCAAAACACCCGCACATGTACAAAATAACTTAAGTGTTGGTGGGCATGTAAGAGAAAGCCGCTGTAGAGGCGAGGTCACAAGCTGTTCCAGCAGTTAAACATGGCATTGTCACTGGACCTCTCAATTTAGAGACAGAGGCACAGTTGAGAGTTGAGGTGGATGCTCAGAAGAACCAAACTGCACTCATGCAAGAACAAATGCAAAATGTTCCTGGCAGCAGTGTTCCTAAGAGTCAAACAGGGAAGATAGCCCAGATGCCCATCCACTGATAAATGCATGAACAATGTGGTGGGGCCATCAAAAAGAGTGAAGGACCAATCTAAACCACATAATGTATAAGCTCTGAAAATATTACATTAAATGGAAGAAGCCATGCACGGAGGACGAGAGTGTGCGATTCCATCTATACAGCCTGTTCGGAATCCATAGAAACAGAAAGCATATTAGTAGTTGCCAGGGGCTGGGACATTAAGGGGAATGAGGAGTGACTGCTTGTGTGTGCCGAGCTTCTTTGGGGACTGGGGAAAATGTGCTAGAATTAAATACTGACACTGGCTGCATGACTGTGAATACACAGGAACCAGTGAGTGAGGGCTGGGGGATGGCTCAGAGGGCAAAGCGCTTGTGTGAGGACCCGAGTTCAATGCCCAGGATCTACCTAGAAGCTGAGCATTATGGTGTGCGTCTGTAACTCCAGCACTGGGGAAGTAGAGGCAGAAGGACCTCTGGAGCTTGCTGAGAAGCCAATCAAGCCCAGATGGCTTCAGGTTCAGCAAGAGATCTTGTCTCAAGGAATAGAGTGGAAAGCAAAGTGACTGAGGACACCCCATATTGACTTCTGTCCTCCACATGTGTCCACACAGGGAAGAAGACACACATATATGCACACACACACACACACACAAGAATCATACACTTTCAGATTAAGAATTCCATGACTGGAGAGATGGCTCAGCAGTTAATCTGTGGCATAAATAATAAAAACCCAGAGCCAGATATAGGGGTTAATGCTGAAGATCAGAGAGGCATAGCGACCAGCCACTAGAGAGTTTTTTTTTTACCTCTACCGATGCTCAGGCCAAACGGGTGATCCTGTCCTCGGACTGCATTGAGCTCTTGTCTCCTCCCTCCTTCTATTCCTCTCTCCCAGCCATATCATTACTGTCTGCACCTCCCTAGTGCTGGGATTAAAGGCATGGGATCCCAAGTGCTGGGATCACCTTTGTGTGAGCTCTTTCTCTTTTAGACCGATTCGATCTTGTGTAGCCCAGGGTGGCCTTGAACTAACAAAGATCCATCTGCCTCTGTCTCACAAGTCCTGTAATTAAAGATGTGTGCCACCACTCTCTGGCCTCTTGTGGCTTAGCTTTGCACTCTCATCTTCAGGCAAGAGGTCCTCCATGACCTCTGCATCAGCTCCTGCCTTCTGGTTCCTGCCCTGCCTGAGTTCCTGCCCTTACATTTTGTTGATGAACAGTGATAGGGAACAGTGAAATAAACCCTTTCCTCCCCAAGTTACTTTTGGTCAAAGTGTTTCATCACAGCAATAATAACCCTAACTAAGATAGTCACCATCATCCTCACCACCCCCATCATCACTACTATCACCACCATCACCATGACCATCACCACCATCACCCCCACCACCGTCACCATCACCATAGTGTACATGTGTTATCTGACAGTGCTGTGGAGGTTGGAACACTTGATGTGTAACCTAATCTGAAAATTTCCTCCTAGTCATACCCTCAGCCTTGTCTCCATGGTGTTCTCAATCCAGTCAAGTTCACAATCAAGACTATTACTTCCTATACTGTCTTTTGTGGTTTACGGTGTTGGGAGTAGGGGTTCCTGGTATGTGGTGTCTGCCAGGGGCAGAACCCAGACCCACTATAAGCCAACATGGTGCTACTTACAATGGCAAACAAGGATCAAACAGTGCAAATAGGGAGACAGCACACACTGAGCCAGCACACACTGGGTCAGCACGCACTGTGCCAGAACACACCGAGTTGGCACACACTAAGTCAGCATGCAGATTTGTAGCAGGTAAGTTCTGCTCACTGCAGGATTTGGGGTTTGCTAGAGAATATTTCTAAATTTGAGGTTGAACTCCACTCTGTATCCCAAGAATTTAGCTTTGCTTTGAATTTTTAAAGAGATTTGTGCAAATAAACAATTTCATTTTAAGGGGAGCCTTCCCAAGACACGCCATGTCTGTATTTGCTTGCTCTCCGAGGCATGAGGCTTTGCACTGAGTATACATTGCCCCTGTGTGCCCATCTGAGTCCACCACTGAGATCCAGACTGTTTTTCCTCCACCTCTGAGAGCAGCCCAGGCCCCTGTGTGACCTGAAGGAATGTCCCTGAAACTAGATACCTGTGGCTTTAGCCATGCCAGCCTTCCTGAATGCCACCCGTCCTGTTTGAGCAGCTTTTCTCTGTGTGCCCACCTCTTCCCTTGTGTACACATGTGGCTTTGGACAGGTGCCCTACATGAAAATAGCATGGGCTTCCTGGTCACTAAACAGAAGGCAGCAAGAGGGTGGGAGAGGTAATGGGTACTGATGAGAACTCAGCCCATCTGGTCCTGTGGGCTCACTCCCTGTGGGCGTGTCTCCTGTGGGCCTGGCTTCCGCTCCAGGAGACAAGATCCTTTCACTACTGAATGCCTAGAATAACCAGAACAGTGCACGAGAGACAGAGAGAGAAAGAGAGAGAGAGAGAGAGAGAGAGAGAGAGAGAGACTGGGAATTCGAATACCTTAGGTTAGCAATTTGCTCTGAATTCAAACATTCCCTCCCAGAGAGAGGAAACTGAGAAAATCAGCAAGCCTCTCAAAGTCTGGGAACTTAAGCTTACAGGACCCAGAAGGCTCCTCCTCAGAGGTTGCAGAAACAGCAGAGACTCTCCAACTCATGCTAGCCAGACAGGGAGCACCAGGGTTGCACCTAGGCACACTCAGCACCTAGGGCAGGGTGATGCAACTGTCCTCCCTGCTGGGTCCTCCCAGCTCCTGTCAGAAACCCCAATAACTCATTGGTGACCAAGTTGACCCTGGGAATACAACACACAGTAGCTGCTGAAACAGGCAGGAATGGCTGGGCCCACTGGCCACCCGGTCACAAATGCTTCTACGCATGTGCAGGACTGAGCCAGCGTCTGCCCTCAGCAGCCGTCACGTGGTTTATCCAGACCAGCAAGTTCTTGTTGTCCTTGGCACCCAGCATGGGATTCACTTCACAGGGACCCTGACAAAGAACACATCGCTGGTCCAATCAAGGGAGACGCTCGGATCTGGGCCAGCACAGTGTTGACTGTTCCCTTCTTTTATAAGTGACTCTCACAAACAAAGAGAGGGAGCCATATTCAGAGTGACTTCTCCACAGCAGAGGCAACTGGGATGCGGGCCAAATACTCTGGGCAGCAGAAGAAACGAAAATCTTCCCCTCTTGTCTGTCAGAGCCAGCCTGCCCTCTGGAGTGAAGGTTACCATAGTTTCCACATCTTGTCAGTTTCCCTGAGTCTCAGTCATAATCCCAACCCCCTTTCTCAATGGCGTTGGCATTATTAGTCATGCAAATGAAGCCTTATGTCCTGTTTCCGATGAGCTGAGTGATGGATGGGTGGGCAGCCTGGGGAACGCTCCCATGTGCTCCTCCGAAAGGCTGACGAGCCTCAGGAAGGTACAGGCTGGCAGGGTCTGAGTTACCAAAACTCTTGTCAAGAAAAGGGTGAGCAGCTGGTCCCTCCATGTGGCCTTGGTGACGCTAAGAGAAACCACTTTGAAAGCTGAAGACGGGAAGTGGTAGGTGGCCTCTCTTCACCTCCGTTAGCTGTGCCCTGTAGGGATGATGCCCTAACAGGGATGTGCACCTGCCTAGCATCTACAAGTGAGAGGTTGGGGGATGTGGCTCCATGACAGAGTACTGCCTCAAATCCTGTAGTGGGGAGTTGGGGTGTGGCTCAGAGGAGGAGCACCTGCCTAGAACTCACCAGTGAGGGGCAAGAACATAGTTTAGCTGCAGAAAGCCTGCCTAGAATCTACTCGTGAGGGGTTTGGAGTTTGACTCAGTGATAGAGTACTGACCTAGAATCAACCAATGAGAAACTGGAAACCTGACTCAGGGGTGGGACACCTACCTAGAATCAACAAGGAAAGGGCCGGAAGTATGACGTCTGGCCTCAAGATGCAGAGAGAACACATGTACCTGTGAGCCAATATATATGTGCCTACGCAAAATTCACTCCAGAGACCATGTGAGGGACCGTTTGTCTATGCCCCTCGGAGACATGATGTCAGCCTCACTACATGGTTTACTGCCATCTTGTTGGGGGGGTACAGGAAGAAGGAGGACACTCAGCCTAGGGCGAGTCAGAGATGTCACCAATGCCCTCCACCTCCTTCTTCATTGCTTTGCCATGCCACAGGGGTAGCCAATACCCCCCCTCCCCCCAGCTCCCACAGGCCCAGGCAGCCGGAAGGTCAGTGCTAATGAAAGATGCTATCCAGAACACCAGCACCGGGCCGCACTGACATAATTAGCTGTATTTGTGGTCCTTGAGGTTTGGCATGCGAGGATGGGCTGGGGAGGAGAGCTGGGGAGGGGGACATCTTCCAAAGGCTTAGAACAAAGAGAGCAATTTGGATGGCTTCCAGTTAGCGATAGCATCTTCGAGAGTGGCTATCTAATTAGCGCCTGCCTGGTTTTGGAAAGACAGGCTGCACACAGCAAACAAAATGGGACGCTTGGCTTCCCCTCAGCCCCAGCCCGTGACTGAAGAGGTGGAGACGGCTTCAAATGCAGCCGTCATTGCCACCTTCTGGTGCCAGGGGGTGGCTTTTTTTCCCCTCATCCCCCAAAAAGAATGCCACTCTCATCGCTGGAGTTTGGAGTGTGCTCACTAACACTGTTGACATCCCAAACACCCCAGAGCCCTCAGCAGTCATTAGTTCTTGGAGGTTGATGGGGAGAGAGGAGACGTGTGTGTAGCAGCAAACACCCTTTTTATCTGGGCTTTAATTTTCCAACGAGCCAAGTTTACTTCTCTTTAATTTCTTCGTGTTTTTAATCAGCACATACTGCTTGTTCATAGGCACTGCCACTTTTCCCGTTGCTGAGGGAAATAACAACTTCCCAAGTGTTTGTTCTGGATCACCGTTTGAGGGCGAAGTCCATCATGGTGGGGATGGCCTGGTAGTCAGGAAGCAGAGAGAGGTGAGTGCTGAGGCCCCACCTAGCTTTCTCCTTTCCGTTCAGTCAGGGACCCCAGTCCATGAACTCGTGTCCCCCACATCCAGGGTGGGTCTTCCAACCTTAATGAACCCATCTGGAAAGTTCCTCACTGATCGGACCTCTCCGTGCTTTCTGAGGTGACCCTAAATTTCTAAATGCTTTCAAGCTGACAGTCAGTAATATTTACTCCTCACAGATACGGTGGGATCAGTTAACATGCAGAAGTGTAAAAATGGTCAAATCAGAGGAATTCGAGTCCCCTACCCTTGGCTGTTTATCATCGTTTCTAAAGTGTAGTCGTTGTAGAATCTGCTGCCCCTAGACCCTGGACCCCTAGATAGATTTCCTACAATCAAGTCTCCCCTTCACTCTTCCTTTTATCCTGTCCAGATTCTGGTGAGCACATTCTATCCTCCTCTTTTTCTGTTTTCAAGACAGGGTCTCACGTACCCCAGGCTGGCTCAAGCTCACTGTGGAATCAAAGATAACCTCAAACTGATCCTTTTGCCTCCACCTCCCTAGGACTGGGATTTTAGGTGTGCAACAATCACACCCAGTTCATTACGTCCTGGGGGTTGAACCAGGGCCTCATGCATGCCTGGCAAGCACACTATTAACTGAGCCACATCCCCAGCCCTCCTCTATGAGGCTGGAATGGATGGGATGCTATATGGATTCAAACATGATGCTTCCACAGGGGCCGAAGCTTACCTCCCGTGTCTCATTCTGGTTTAGGACACAAAGGGAGTGCCCAAGTTCACTTGCAAACAGTCTCCAGCAAATAGGTTGTGTTAACTAGGACTTGCCTTGACTTCTTAATCTGTGAAAAAGAGTTAACAAGTACCCCAAAGGCCCTTGTGAGAGCGAATGCCAAAGGGTAGTTGCTTGAGAGATAAGACACGATGATGATGGTGATTTTTCATGATGATGACAGTGACGTTGAAGAAGCTGGTGTCACCTGCAACCTGGAGGTGGCGCTGGTGCTGGGGAGGGTAATGGCGGTGTTTATTTCTCCCCAGGTATTCTTAAAGAGCAGGGCACATCCAAGGGGGAGGCTCACAGAAGGAGAAGAGACTGTTGATGGCTACACTTGAACCTCTCCATCCCCACAGGGCTTCTGCATACTCTAGTGTTGACTCCATGCTGTTGATCTGGAAGGGAGTTGCTGGAACCCACGGAAACATGCAAGCTCAGAACTGGAGAAGCCTAAGGTGCCACCAACCATGAGTAGTATGGGCAGGTCTCCAAGATGGTTCCCTTTTGGTTGGTGATGGGCTAAGGTCTCAGTTGCCCCTTCCAGGATTTCCTCTGCTAGACTCTCCACCTGCTTGAGCCTCTTGTGGCTGGAGAACCAGACCCCAAAAGACAGTCTCAAAAGTGAAGGTTACAAAATGGAGGAAAGAGAAGTGGCCAACTCACTCCAGACCTGGCCTTGGACAGTGACGGCTGCATTCTGTTGGATGAAGAAATCACAACCTAACACAGATACACACTCACAAAGGCAGGAAGAAGAAGCTCTGCCTCCCTTTGAGGAAGGGGTCAAGACAAGGGTCATGCAATATAGCCCAGGCTAACTCCTAACTCAGAGACATCTTCCTATCTCAGCCTTCCAAGGGCCGGGATTACCACACCTGTTTTATGTTTAACCTCTTGGTAGGAGAAGAGGTGCTAGGTATGGAGCCGGTAAGAACTGACAACGGTCATCTTTGGTGATGTGATAGCTCAATCTTAGAAACCATTCTGATTACTGTAATTAAATACCCGACAGAAAAAACTTAAGGAGAGATTCAGTCTACAGTGGCTTGGGGATGGAGAGGCACAAACACTTACCAGCACCCAGCTCACTGCCTCCTTCTCCTTATTCATTCTGCCTGAGTCCACTGTATTTAAGGCAGTGCTCTCTCTCTCTCTCTCTCTCTCTCTCTCTCTCTCTCTCTCTCTCTCTC
>JABTXL010003386.1:3265622-3282753 GCA_025134845.1 Neodon shergylaensis
ACTGCAAAAGGAATGGTATCTACCGCAAAAGGAATAGGATCTACTGCAAAAGGAATGGTAACAAACTAAACGGAACCAGTTTTTCCACTCCAGTTTTTTATGCAGTGACCAGAGACCAGAAATGGCAGAAAGGAAGGGGGGAGATTAGCCAGAGTGCTGGTAATCCTGCCGTGGGGAGGCTGAAGCAAAAAAAGCAAGAGTTCCGGGTTAGCCTGGGCTACGCAGTGGGATCCTGACAGGAAGGAGGAGAGAGGGAAGAGGAAGAGGGGGAGGGGAGGGGGAAGAAGGACAGGAAAAGAGGGAGAGAGTGGCAGGAAGGGAGAGAATATAATGTCAGTGCATACTGACTTCAAATGTTTACCTAGAAGACCTAAGATCATCGACACAAAAATAGAGCTAGTGAGATCAGCAGCAGAAGATTCTGGATAAAGTCTGCTCACGTCCCTGGTGTCCTAAGTAATCAATTAGGAAGCATGAGTGGAAGAAAGTGTCCCATAATCAAAGTAAGAAAAACTGAGTTACCTGTGAATAAATCCATTGAAAGATATCCCAGACCTTTATGGAGAGAATTATGAAAGTCACTGAGGACATCAGAGGAGACTTGGGAGGATGGAGAAATATTCCCCCTTCACGCTCGGGGAGACAAGATATCAGACTTCATCTATGATTTCACTGCCTTCCTGTCCCGAGTCCCGGCGGGGCACTTCACAGCCTTGACAAACTGATTCTGACATTAATCAGAAGTGGTTAGAGATAAGAACCTGTCCCACCAGATAGAAAGACGAGCCATAGCTGGGGAGGTGGCTCCGCAGATAAAGATGTTGGGAAATCATGAGGTCCTGAGTTCGATTCCCTGAGTCCAGCTTCAAAAGCTGACTGTGGCTGTGTGGCTCTGGAATCTCAGAGCTGGGGGCGGGGGGCGACAGGAGGATCCCTGGGGCTCACTGGTCAGTCAGCTGATCAGAACCTATGAGCTGTAGGGTCAGTGAGAGACAGTATTAAAAACCAGGACAGGGTCAGTGAGATGACTATGCAGGGAAGAGCATTTGACACACAAGCCCGAAAGCCCAATGACCTGAATTCAAAACCCAAAACCTATGTAAAAATGACCTCTGACCTCCAACATGCTCTGTGCCATGTGCCGCACAACAGGTGTGGTAGTACCTGCTTTTAGTCCCAACACCTGGGAGGCTTGAGCGGAATGGTGAGAGTCTTTCTCTCAGCTGAGCATGGTGGTACACACGGCACACGCCTTTAATCCCAGCACTCGGGAGGCAGACAGGCCAGACAGGCGGATCTCTGAGAGGGCAGAGGGAGGTGAATCTCTGAGTTAGAGGCCAGCCTGGTCTACAGAGCTAGTTCCAGGACAACTAAGGCTCCACAGAAAAGCTTTGTCTTAAAAAAACATTGTGTGTGTGTGTGTGTCTACTCGGCTCCCTTCTTTTTTTATATTTTTATTTATTTATTTATTTGTTTGTTTATTTATTTATTAAGATTTCTGTCTCTTCCCCACCACAGCCTCCCATATCCCTCCCCCTCCCCCAGTCAACTCCCCCTCTCTCATCAGCCTGAAGAGCAGACCGGATTCCCTGCCCTGTGGGGAGTCCAAGGACCTCCCACCTCCTTCCAGGTCTAGTAAGGTGAACATCCAAACAGCCTAGGCTCCCACAATGCCAGTACGTGCAGTAGGATCAGAACCCAGTGCCATTGTTCTTGACTTCTCAGCAGTCCTCATTGTATCGGCTCCCTTCTTAAAGCGCTTGAGAGCACCTGTGTCAGCGAAAGTGATGGTGGACACTCAGCCCTGACTGACCAGATACAAGAAGCCAGCACCCCACAGGAAGTGCCCCAGATGCCAACTGCCTGCAGACTTCAGCATTCAGGGGCCACCACAGTCTCTCTGAGGAAGAGAAGATCCTCAGGCATGTGGGCAGCTGAGTTGGGCACAGCTTCCCCAATGAAGAGCAGGGTGGGAAAGACACAGTCCTCAGACTTTCTGTCTAGCCAGCTCGTGCCCATGGCTGCAGTCACGTTGGAGCCATCGTCACGAATGTGTCAGGTGCACACACACACACACCCCTGTGCGCTTCAAGTAAAACACCATTGGAGGTAGAAAGGACCACGAGATAACACCTGCAAATAAACGTAGGATGTGCTAACACACAGCCATAATCCCAATGCTTGGGCGCTGAGGAAGGAGGATTCGGAGTTCAAGGTCATTCTTGCCACGTAGCAAGTTTAAGGCCAGCCTGAGCCACATAAGATGTGTCTCAAAACAAAACACAGAAGACAGGTAGGGCTGGAGAGATGGCTCAGAGGTTATGAGCACCGTCTGCTCTTCCAGAGGTCCTGAGTTCAATTCCCAGCAACCACATGGTGGCTCCAAACCATCTGTAATGAGATCTGGCGCCCTCCTCTGGCGTTTGGGTATACATGGAGGCAGAAAGTTGTATACATAATAAATAAATATATCTAAAAAAAAAAGAGAGAGACCTTGTCTCTAAATAATAAAAAAAAGAAGACAGGTAAACATATTGTAACATGTTAAAATATTTTCTTTGGGGGTTGGGGAGATAGATCAGTGGGTAAAGTACTTACCGAGGATCTCAGCAGGGATCCCCAGACATATTGGTATGCACCTGCAATAACAATGCTGGGGAGGCAGACACAGGAGGATTCTGGGAGCTTGCTGTCCAGCCAGTGTCTCCAATCAGTGAGCTCTGGGTTCAGGGAGAGACCCTGTCTCAAAACACAGAAGGGTAAAGAAAGACACCCGATACTAACCTCTGGGCTCTGTGTGTGCATGCATGGATATCCACACCAACATTGCACATACACATACCATTTTTCTTCTTCCTAAAAGTTTCCTATTTTCTAATTTTGAAATAAGTTAAATATCCTTATGATCAATCATCACTCTATCCACTCTGCCCAATGGCTTAGTTGGCCTTTGGGGCAAGGCACTGGAAGACCACGAAAGAGACATCACAACAGACCCTGAGGTCAGCCCTGATGCAGTTGCCATGGTGATGGAGAGCTGGGACAGATGAGAAAGGTGATGGGAGCCAGATGTGAACACAACACTGCCTTCCTCATAGAAAGGGAAGGAACAGAAGAAGGCCAGCAACTCGAGAGGCACCTCGGCCTCCCACACCTCATGCAGAATAAATGAAGGTCGAGATTCAAAAACTAATTGGAGCCATTTGCAGCCTAAACGGAGCTGCTTCCTCATCCCTCCAATGGGACAACTCCACTGGGGGAAGCGGGCATCCAGAACACTTAGCTTCCAGGAGCTTGCTTCCTGCCAAGAACACTGCTATTAAATGAGCTCCCGGGAGAGGCCCTCATGCCAGACTGGTGACAACGGCATTCTGGAAGGCCTGAGGTAGGCAGGCACGGGGAGTCAGCTCTCAAGATGCGCCTTATAGCTCTATCCACTGCAGGCCAACTACCCAGATGGCCTTGAACGCCTGGTGCAGCCCCCCAACACCTCAGCTAGAGCAGGGACGCTGCCAGACCAGCGGCGGCTGTCAGCTCATTTCTCTGAAGATCTGAGCTAGCAGCTGGGGAGAGGGGAAAGAGCTCCCAATTAAACATCCTGCAGAGCTGCTGTGATGTCACTGGTCTCCGGCTCCCTGCGGACGTCTGCTCAGGTAAACACACGATTCTTTCTCTTAGTCTTTCTGTCAACATTCATGGGGGCTCTGCTCCTTACATAGCAGAAGAAAGTAAAGATGGGGGCTTCCGTGTCCCCCCTTCTATGAATTAAGGATGCCTTCCCTGAATCACAGGCAGTTATCTGAGCTCCTGTTCCTTCTGTCCCCAGCAGAGGCCAGGTAATTTGCTGAGGGACATGGACACCTCTCCCACTCATCAATGTCGAGGTCTTGAACGACCCGTTCTCTGGTGTCACCTGGGGGGGGGTCTGACTAACCACATCTTCAGGGCTTCTGATCAGCAGGCGTGGGGCAGACTAAGACCCTTCATCTGCAGCCTGTCCCCAACTGACGCTAATGCTGGCTTGGCGGCCAAGCTGCACAAATACCAAAATCTACATCCAGCCTTGATGGTTGCTGACCTCTTGCCCATCCCCCAAGTCTGTATGTTTTTGGAGTTCCTTCTTTCCTGGCTTGACTTTCAACCTTGTTGTCTAGCCCAAATCCTTGCCTCCTGAACACCGGATGCAGCCATGTGCCTCTGGCCCTCACTCTGACCCATCCCCGCCCTTCTCAGTGATGTCTCACCTCATCAACCAGAGAGAGCCACTACCTCATGGATGCGAGGGGGCCATTGCCACACCAGGTGCTTGCCAGAATAACCAAACGGTACGCCTCTCCTGTCCAGGAGGGACTGGCAGGATCAGAAGTCCATGTCCACAGGAAGTCCTCATACACAACAGGACACTGATGCTCACATCAGGGCTTGGCTTTATGTTTTGTTGCTGCTGTTGTTTGCTTTGAGACAGGGTCTTCGTTGTTTGTTCTGAGACAGGGTCTCTCTATGTTGCAAGCTGGCCTTGAACTTGTGAAAATCCCCTGCCTCAGCTCCCTGAGTTCTTGGATTCTGGGCATGAACTACTTATTATACCCAGCACCTTCCATTGTTTTTCCTCAGAAGCCCAAAGAGGACATTGTTGAGAGTTAATTCACTGCTCAGGAAAGCACTGTGGCCCAGAAATTCTGCCTATTTTTGCGTTTTTTTTTAAATTCTTTTTTGAAGTAGGATCTTATGTAGTTCCTGGCTGGCCTAGCATCCACAATGCAGCTGAGGCTTGACTCCTGATCCTCCTGTACCTACCACCACGCCCAATTCTCTTCAACTCTTCAACCTTGACCTAGGGATTATGGGAGAGCAGTCGCAGTTCAGGCGCAAGGGTCTGAGCTCGAGAGAAATGTCAGGGCTAGCAAGGGGCAGGCCTTCTCTCCAGGGTGGTCTCCGGACAGGATCCTTCCACTTCCTGTCGCCAGCACTGGACAGCCCCAAATGTCTGCTGTCAGAAGAAAGTGGAGACAGCTCGGAAGCAAGCCTCCGGGACAGTTGCCATTGCACAGGAGAATCTCAAGGCCACTGTATTCTAGCCTCCAGAACTGTAGAACCCACAATCTCTTCTCTCTCTAGCCTCAGGATCAACACACTGAATCTTCCTACTCCCTGCAAGGCCTGCCTTGTGTTGAGGCCATCAGGGAGCCCTGGGCCAACAAGACAGGGTGGATAGAGTACCATCTTGACTCCATCTCTGAACCACACCATTTCCAAGCTGTGTGACCGAATCACTTCAAAGATCTCTCTGGGGCTCATTTTTGTCTTTGTAGAGTAAGCATTGGCTATGGCTATACACGTGAGGTGAGGGGCGTTTGGGGGTGTGCTGAGTGAGTGCTCACCAAAATCACCTGACTATGTCCTCGGCTGGCACTGCTGAGTGTCCTGGGGAGGACAGGGTTTCACAACCCAGCAAAATGGGCCAACACCTAAATAGAAAGCACCTCAACTAGGTGCGGTGGCATCTGCCTGTCATCCTAGAACTGGGGAGACTGAGGCAGGGGGATCACAAATTTGAGATCAGCCTAGGCTATAGAGCAAGAACCTGTCTTTAAAAAAAAATTGGGGGGGGGGCGGCTGGAGAGGTGGCTCAGAGGTTAAGAGCACTGGCTGCTCTTCCAGAGGTCCTGAGTTCAATTCCCAGCAACCACATGGTGGCTCACAACCATCTGTACTGAGATCTGGTGTGCGGGCACACATGGAGGCAGAATGTTGTATACATAATAAATAAATCTTAAAAAAAAAATTGTGGGTAGTGAGATGACTCAGTTGATAAAGGGCTTGCTGCACAAGCATGAGGACAGGAGTTCAAATCCCCAGAAGCCACATAAAACCTGAGCACTCTAGTGCAAGCCCACACTGGGGAAGCAGATATAGGAAGGAGGCTCCTGGGAGCTTGTTGGGGACCCAGTCAGTGAGCTCTGCTTCAGCGAAAGACGTTGTCTCAAGAAATAAAGCAGATAGTGACAGGAGACACCCAACCTCAACGTCCAGCCCTCACCACACACACACAGTGGGAGGGGGCACAGGCATGGAGATGTCACGAGACGTCACGCTGAGCTCAGCAGCTCTCGCCCGTCGCATCCCAGCGGACAGATCAGATCTCAGCAGCACAGTGGAGAAAGGGGAAAGGTCCTCATTAGCAGAACTCCAGTCCTTCAGAAGTCCTCTGTCATACCGGCCCCCGACCACTGTTTGCTCAGCCGATGGTTTCTACAGCAGGGAAGGCTTCACAAATCCCTGCGCCTGAATCCTCAGGGACTTTCCCAACTCAGGTGTCAAGGCCAACCCCACATCTCAGAAGAGGAAAGGAAGCCCAATCAGGGGGAACGCATGTGAGCTCTGAGCCCCAACACTGGAGCCTGATGTTCACCACAGAGCCCCTCGGGAGTCCTGTGCGACAGATGCCATTTGCTTGCCTCGGGGATCCCCAGGAACAATTGGGTTTGGATATATTCCCGCTGGAGTAACAGCTAATATGGGCTCTGCCTGTGCCTCTCTGGGAGGAGGGAGACACTCTAGGGCGAAAGAAGTGTCTCCAGTCTGCACCTCTGGGGTACTGCAGGCAGATGGCTTGAGCCAGATGATGCCCATGGTATCCTCATTGTGACAGAAGTGTCGTTAGAGCATCCTGTCATGTCGTGCTGTGGAATCCTCTCTCCCCTCCCTGGTGCTTTCTCTATACCAGGTCCTGGACTGAGCGTCACACTGGCAGAGGCATTGCCAACTCACTCTCAACCCAGGAGGGCAAGGTCTAGGTCAAAAGCAGACGTTGAGGGGGCTGGAGAGATGGCTCAGTGGTTAAGAGCACTGCCTGCTCTTCCAAAGGTCCTGAGTTCAATTCCCAGCAACCACATGGTGGCTCACAACCATCTGTAATGAGGTCTGGTGCCCTCTTCTGGCCTGCAGGCATACACACAGACAGAATATTGTATACATAATAAATAAATATAAAAAAAAGCAGACGTTGAGAGTTTAAGAGCAGATGAGAGGGGTCACCCTAGCCATCCCCAGTGGGGAGGAGTCAAGGAAGGCCAGGGGGGACACCGCCCCACTGGGTGGGACAGCTCTGCAGGTGTTTTCCAGGGTGGGGAGTTCATATGTGCATAGGTGCATGTTACACCTGTGTCCATGTGCACCCATGTGCATGTGGAGGCCAGAGGACAGACAAGCCAACTGCCCCAACTGCCATTCCTCAGGTACCTTAGTCTTCTATTGTTTGAGACAGAGTCTCTCACTGGTCTGGGGCCACCGATTAGGCTGGAGTGGCTGGCCAGAGAGCCCCAGAGATCTACCTGTCTGCCCCTCCCCGGTGCTGACATTGTAAGTGCACACCACCATGCCCAGCTTTTGTCATGCAAGTTCTGGGGTCAAATACAGGTCCTTCCCAGCCCACCTCAGAGGCTTTTCTACCATGTCACTGAAGTTAATGCCCTAGGACTCAAAAGGACCCAGTAAGATCATTACACCACCATTCCATTCCCAAAAGGGAAACTGAGCCACAGAGACTTTAGAGAACCTGCTTGGGGCGTAGAAGTAAATGACAAAACCCAGGTTGGATTCTAGTCTCTGGACTCTTGATCTCTGTACCACACAGGCATGCCCCCAGCATCACGGTAGCACATACAAAGGCCATGGTGCCCAGGGACAGCCGATGGCCATGCCTGGGAGGAATGCCTAGCCTGGCTTTTGCTCCTGAAGGCAGCTCCTTGGCAGATGAGAGCATGGTGCAGTGGGTATCAAGGCTGGGCAGCTCTGTCCTTGTGCAGTTTTGATTGGCAGCTAAGTCCACAGACTCCCTCTCAAAGGGTCATCCCTGATGGCAGCCCCAGCTACAAGTGGGACTCTGGCCTCTACCAAACCTCCTGAAGCCAATGAGGGGAGTGGAGAACATGCAACCCACCAGGTAGGTCCTGGCTCCCAGCCCCTAGACCACTCGGCCTACATCCGTAATGCGCCTGCCCATTGCCATTGCATGTGTGTCCCTGAGGCAGCCTTCTTTGCATACCCGCCCCCCCCAAGTCTGGCCAGTTTGCTAAAGCCAGGACCAGAATCCAACATCTCCTGGCAGTAAAACCAGGGGACAACTTCCAGGACAAACCGCCCAGTAGCATCCCCCATGGCCCACTACCCTCATAGAACCACACGCAGAATGTTCTATTTTTAAATTCATCCCCAGACTCTGGTTCTATTGATTCTGTTGACGTGTTTTTATATTCCCTGTGTTGTTCCAGCACGTACACGGAAAAGCTCGAGGCAAGTTTCAAATGTGTAACTAGAGACAATGGATAGAATGGAGTGGGGATGCGGGGAAGGCAAGGATGAGAGCAGAACGCTTTGTTTTTTTACATCCCAGATGTCAGTTTGCCTGGTTTGGGGTGCTGGCTGGGTTTGAGCTTCCCAGTAGGCAAAGGAAGAAAGATTAAATGCGTCTATTAAGCAATGCCTAGAGCTCATGAAGAAAAAATCATTATTAAAAGGAAGAGGAAGAGAAAACAGAGTGGGGAGGAGGGGGAGGAGGAGGGAAAGAAAGAAGGGGGTGGGGAAGAGGAAGAGGGAAAGGAGAGGGGAGAGGATGAGGAGGGGGAGCAAGAAGAGGAGGAGGGAGAGGAGTTCAGAATAGTAATAGCCATGATAAAGCGACCTGGCCCCTGCCATACCTTTACAATCCCTGCAACCAAAGAGATGTTGTTCCATTTTGCTGTTACAGAGATAAAAGCACAGAGAGGCAAAGAGCTTTACCCCAGGTGGCCCAGCAAAGAAGCAGCTCTGTTGAAATTCCACCAGAGGTGCTTGGTTCCAAGTTCAGGGCTTCCCCAGCTGCTCCACAAGTTCCAGCTCATCCCTTAACTGGAAAAACACCCAGGCCACCAGTCTCAGCCGGTCATCCATCAATATTCGGCTATTTGTTCCATCCCAAACAAAGAAGCCACCAAACTAGCCCCAGCCACCGAACTAGCCTTAGCCACCGAGCTAGCCCCAGCCACCGAGCTAGCCCCAGCCACCAAGCTAGCCCCAGACACCAAGCTAGCCCCAGACACCGAGCTAGCTCCAGCCACCGAGCTAGCCCAAGCCTCCTGAAGCAGGCTCATATACCATCGGACTCGGGGATCAAGGAGTTGTCTTGAAAGTTTGATGCCGGGATTATCACTGTAAGTGCTAAACACTCAACCCTTCATTTCCCACACTAATGGGATGGAGCAGCGGTGCAGATAATTAAAAACGCATTTTTATTTGGCTCCAGAATTTGTTTTTGTTCTTCTGTTTGGGTCTGATGTTCTGGGAATTCAGGGTGACTTCATAATCCTCCTGTGCAAAGTGAAGAAGAAAAAGAAAAGAACCAAGGCCCTGCCTCAAGAGCAAGCGAAAAACTGTCCCGTGCTCAACCCCAGCTTTGTCAAAGACGGTCAATGTCACCTCCAAGCAGAGGCAGAGGTGCCCAGCCCAACAGAGCTGCAGAATGTCTAGGTTTGGGGGTGGTTGTTTTGCAGCACTGAGTGACTGATGGACCACCATCCTGCTGTTAGGAAGTCTATGCCCTCCCCAAGAATGCTGCAAGGACCTGGTCACTTTGCACGTCACATCTGTGAGGTGTATGAATGTGCATGCATGTTCATGTATGCAAGAATTGACAGACATGCGTGTAAAGGCCAGAGACCAACTTCCTGTGTTGCTCCTCAGGAACTGTTCTTTCTTTCTTTCTCTCTTTCTCTCTTTCTTTCTTCCTTCCTTCCTTCCTTCCTTCTTTCTTTTTTTTCTTTCTTTCTTTGACAGTCTCTCACTGAACCTGACAGTCACCAAGTAGCAAGTCCCCAGACCCACCTGTCTCCACCTCCCCAGTGCCGAGATTACAAGTGCGCACCACCACACTGGGCTTTGTATTTGGTGTTGGCAGCCAAGAGCAGGTCCCCATACTTGCAGCCATCATTTTCCCAGCCGAGCCACCTCCTCAGTCCCTCTCACTCCAATCCCTTCACCTGGCCCAATCTCCTGCTCTAAACCATCCCATTCCCCGGTGTGAATCTCATCACTTCCCCCAACCCACAGCCTCACAGAGGACTTACAAGTATTTGTTGATATAACAGAATGGACCCAAGGTCTAGGGAGGGATGGGAGATGGTAGGGAGGTCTTTATTGAGTGGCTTGGGGCTGGAGATAAGAAATTCTATCTTCTGTTTGTTTGTTTGTTTGTTGGTTGGTTGGTTTGTTTGTTTTGACAGGGTTTCACTGTGTAGTTCTGGCTGTCCTGGAACTCACTCTGTAGACCAGGCTGTTCTCAAACTCCCAGAGATCCACCTGCCTCTGCCTCCCAAGTGCTAGATTAAAGGCGTGCACCACTGCCACCTGGCAAATTCTACATTCTTAAAAAAAATACATCTTATTTTATTGTTGTAATATGAGCAGTGGGGCTGCGTCCCGCCACCCGGCTAGCTTTACCCAAAATAATTACATGGAAACTGTATTCTTTTAAACACTGCTTAGTCCATTAGCTCTAGCCTCTTATTGGCTAGCTCTTACATATTGACCTAACCCATTTCTAATAATCTGTGTAGCCCACGAGGTGGCTTACCAGAGAAGATCTTAACCTGCGGCTGTGTCAGGAGTGAGAATCATGGCGACTCACTGATTCAGCTTCTTTCTCCCAGCATTCTGTTCTGTTTTCTCCGCCTACCTAAGGGTTGGCCTATCAAATGGGCCTAGGCAGTTTCTTTATTAATAAGAAATCACTCCCACATCATTTTATTTTTAAGTGTGCGTGTCTGTGTGTGCATGCACACACATACGTGCAAGTGCCTGCAGAGGCCAGAAGAGGGTGATGGATCTCCTGGAACTGGAGTTACAGGTGGTTGTGAGCTGCCAGGCAGGGGGGCTGGGAACTGAACTCCGCTCCTCTGCAGGAGCAGAGTGTGCTCTTAGCTGCTGAGCCCAGTGTTCCCTGCTCTTGAAAGCTTGCTAGGCACCAGTGGCATCTTCCTCACTTCTCCCCTCCCTGTCCCAGTTTGCCTCCTCCCTGCCTTCCCCTCCCTCTCTCTCCCTCCCCTCCCTCTCCCCCTCCACACCTTGACAGTCCTGCTCATTCAGGCTGGGAGTTCAGCAATCTCACACTCACAGGGCGGTCATGCTCACTAGGTCTCATCAGAATCTTTTCTCCAAACAGCTTTCCCTAAAGGCCTGCGATACCAGGTGTCAATGAACAGCCACACTTTGTAGCCCTGCAGGGTGATGCAGAAGGACACTCCCACATTGCTCCACTGCCAATTCTTTCCTTTCTTTCTCTTTCAGACCAGTCCAGTTCCAGCCTCTGTCACAACCCAGTGTGGACCTGAGACACTGTATGTGTATATATGTTATAAATCATTAGATTAGACAGCTCAGACTGGGTACCCAACAATGGCTGTGTACACACTGAAGAGGCTTGACAACCCAGGTGCCTCAGTGGACCAAGCCTTCAGCACTCTGGGACAGGGTCTCCCTCCGGCCAGTTCCCCTTTTCCAGGGAATAAGCTCCTAGTAGCCCTCCCAAAGTATCTCTTAGTTGATTCCAGATACATTCGGGTTGACAACCATATCGCTCCACACTCCTGCTTATTCTGGTCTAGGATGTAGACGTAATGTCCAGCAGTTTGGCAGCCATCTTGTGATCAAGAGGATGCTGGTCATATGCCCAGGCTGGGAGGGCAGAAAGAGCAAACACTTCTTCGACGACTCCTTCCTGCCACACCTGAACTGCTTAATTCTTGACTCCACGCTCAATGCAAAAAATAGCCCTGTTTGTTGGGTTTCTCGTCCCTACATCCAGATGCAATCTTTCCTGATTCAGTAGGCAATTACATTTTGATTTTTAAAAACCTTTCCTAGTGTTGCTGCTGCTGCTTCGGGTGAAAGGCTGCAAAGTCAGCCACCGGCCGGATACTAAACAAAGTAGCTAATATTGCTGATTAAAGAGATTAAAGAGCTCACGTGATGTCACCTGCCCTGAAAAGGAACAGCTGGGGAACCCAGCTCATCCCAGAATAGCGCACACTCCAGCCCTCCTGTGGGTAGACCTGGATCCTGCGCCTGCCAGCATCCCCTCTGACTCACCCCGTTCAGAGGGGACCTTAGGGCTCCTAGCCACACAAGCCCATAGTGGTTTCCCCAGGAGAGAACCAGAGAGCAGGCTCCCAGCTTCAGAGCCTTGCTTCAGTTTGAAGTGGCCCCAAGCATGTGGCCTCAGTGAAACACTGGACGGACAGACCAGCAGATCTTGGGAAAGCAGTTTGAGCCATAGCTAGCTCCCATCCCAGTTCAGGGTCAGGTGACCTTTCCCGAAGACACTCAAAGAAACGTCTACTCACTCTAGATGGAAAGCACACCCATCAATCAAAGAAAGACCCCACCCAAAACCTGCTTGGTGAGTCATGAGCTTATGGTAGGCATCCTCACAGGAGTGTGGGGGCTCCAAGCAACGACCCCCCACCAGTCACACCCTCAGCATGACCAGCTCAGTGGCAGGTGTAACCCAGCCCCGGTTAGGAAGGACTGAGCCCCTTGAGAGGACGCTAAGTCAGCCACGAGGGTCCTGCAGGTGGCATGGATGCTCAGATTCCACAGGGACCTCATCCAGTTGGAAGAGACAGTTCTGGCACACTTAGTCACTGAAGGTATGACCTTGAATGGACTCTGAGGTCACTCTACGAACCTCAGTCTGTAGAGCAGACAGTACGTTCTCATCAGAGGGGCACCCGATACGTCCACCCCAGGGAGGGAGTGCAGAACCGAGGAGGACTGGAGTGAAGGAAGCTGCATAGGTGCTGAGGAATGAATTGAAGCTTCCCATCCCTCAACCCCCAGGCCCTTTCTCAGCAGCAGCAGACTGAACGTTCACCTTTGCGCCTGGAGCCCAAAAAGACACGGGCATCTGAATTCTTTTTCTTCTGAACGGCTGCTGAGATGCCCCATTCCTGATCACACCCTCCTGGTAAAAGTACCCAACATCAGCTGGGATCTCTAGGCCCAGGACCCTACTGGGCAGAGCAGCCCCCGTGGGGACTGCTCCTTGTTTGTCCTCGCCCCGCCCCCAGCTCCTGCATCCCCAGGTTCCTTGCTTTTCTTCCATGCTGGCTCCATTCAGCCCAGTTCCTATGGGTTAAATATTCCTGGTGATTTGGGGGTTTTGCATTTTCTTAAACAGACACCAGGAGCCACTGTCATCAGGATCTGAAAGTTCCTGCCCAACTGGAGGCCCCGGAGGAGCTGAAGACTGGTACCCATGGCTGACAAAATTCTTCATCCACACACTAGAACTCCATAGCAGGTCAACATGGCTTTTACCCAGTTCCAGGATCAGTCAGCCAAGACCTTGCTTAGCTTGGGTGTAGCCAACTCTGAGGCCTCCTTCGGACCTGGCTAGCCCCTTCCTGACACCAGGACCTCGTTTGGAAAAAAGCTTCTCTAACCGATCATGATCTCCCCCTTTGTTTTCTGCACAGAGGGCTGTGTGGAGCCTGAGGCTGTCGGAGGTACCGTACCGCGGCCCAGCCAGGCGCCATCCTCCGCGCATCTTTGGTCTTCTTGCTTTGCTGTCTTTAAATGAAGGTGCAATTTTCTGCCTGGCTCCTTTTCTCCACCGTTTAATATTTAATGAGCAACTACTGACTGCTGGACTCCCTCATCATAAGTCGTTGTGAAAATAAAATAATAGTGTCAATAGAGTAGCCATAGGGGAAATAACCAGCTACCAAACACCAGCCACAGTCCTGGACACGTTCCTTTCTCCATCCTCGCCACCATCAATCCAACCGCCATCAGCCAGGGTGCAGGCTCCCTGCCTGCGATGCTCTGTGCATAGTAACACTCTGCTCTTGGTCCACATGAGAAGCTGCAAGGTGTCTTTGTATTATAGATGGGAAACACATCTCGGGGAAGTCATGTGACCTGGCCAAGCTCACTGTTCCATGTAAAACTGAAGCAGGGATTTACATGCAGTTTTGCCTGACTGCTGGAGCCACACTCTGAGCCCCATCCCATCCACCTGCCTCTGGAAGATGACCGTGTATGTACAGATGTGATTTAAAAAAAAAAAAGACAGGCAGGCAGGCAGCCTCACATAGGTGAGGGTTACATTGCTCCTTTAGGCTGCAGCAATGGTGTGTCCCGTGGGTATAGATACATCTCTGCCTCCCTCACAGTGTCTCTCTGCTTGGTGGCAATTTTCTCTTTTGTGATGTATTTTATGTATGTTATGTATGTGTATCTGTGTGTGGACATGTACATGTTGAGTGTGGGTGCCTGAAGAGGCCAGAAGAGGGCGCCAGATCCCCCTGGATCTGGAGTTACCGGCCATGGGGAGCCATCATGTGGAAGCTGGGAACCAAATTCCAGTCTGTCCTCTAAAAGAGCGCTAAGAGCTCTCAGCGGCTGAGCCATCTCTCTAGCCCATCTGAATTTTTATCTGAAGGAATCACAAATCATTGCTTGTGAACTTGACTGTTCCAAAGCAAGAGATTCTCCACACGAATTCCTGCAGAAGGTTCCTCATGCCTCAGGTAGGATTCGCCTCCCACCCTCCTGCTGGCCAGCCAGCCAGTCCCCAGAGCCAATTAGCGAGACCAGGTGGCCCTGGGGGAACCCTTGGGAATGAGAGAGGCAGACATTGATCAGCTGGAGTGGCGAATGTCAAGTAGGACCAGAGAGTCAACTCCACCGCTGGCCCCTCTCCCTGCCCCCGCAGCGGGGACTCCGTGGTGGAGATGGAGCTGTATTTACTGTGCCGGTAATTGAAAGGCAGCTCTGGCCACCCCCACACTGTCCCCGCTGATACCTAATTGCTGGACCAAAAACTGCTGGGGAGAAGGGGACTGGGGGAGTGGAGAGGGGAGGGGGAGAAGTGAGTATAGCCTAGAATCGATAGCAAAAGCTTTCATGGTGTCAGGCACAACAAATGGAGCTGAACGGCTGGAAGCTGCTGGAAATTAGCCTTCAGGCTGGCTGGGTTTGAAAGCTGAGAGCTGTTCTGAGCAGGAACAGAAGGGCCCCTCATCATCCCTCTCATCAGCGGGCCCTCCTGTACTTGCTCAACTCACACAGGAGCTGCTGGGACGGTACCAAATCGGCTCTAATTTGGTCCCTGGGGTCAAACTGCAGACCTGAAAAGTCTGTGGCAGGTAGAACCAGGCACCCTCCTCCCAACCCAGGGACCCTGAGCCTGTTCCTTCTGCTCCTGCTGTCTGAGGATCGTGTGTGTGTGTGTGTGTGTGTGTGTGTGTGTATAACATAAAAGGGACTGGGGAGTGGGCCCAGTACATACAAACCTGAGTTCAGATTCCTAGCACATGTGCAAAAAGTTGGGTGTGTAACCCCAGTGCTGGCGGGTGGGGCAGAGGCGGGCTGATCCCTAGAGCTAGCTGGCCCAACCAATCTAGTCAAATTGGCAAGTCCCAGATTAAGTGAGCTGCAGAGCTAGCTCTAGAGAAAGGTGTACCTGGCGTCAATCTCTGGCCACCCAGGTGCATGCAATTCTCATGTAAAAGAACAGATTTGAGTTCAGGGGTGCCACATTCTCTCTATGGGACCCTAGTCACACGACTTTTAGAAGAGGAAAATGGTGTCCCCTGATTGTGGTGGCTGAGAATGGTCCTCAAAAGCTGCCCGTGGCCTAGGCCCTGGGACCTGTGGTTGTCACCCTCTGAAAAGGGGCCCTTGAAGGCGAGACTGTATAGAGGACACTGTGACAGGGAGGTATCCTGGACCCTGTGGGTGGTCTCAGGGGCATCACAGGTGCCCTTAGAGAGAGGAAGTGGGGGGACAAGAGAGACACATGGAGAGAGGGAAGCTTGAAGGTTCAGCTGCTGCAGATGGCAGGGAAGCAACCACAAGCCAAGGAATGCCAGCCACTCCTGAAGAAGTTCTTCCTCTCAGTGGCTTTCGAGCCAGTGTCTAAGCCAGCAAGGTGCAGTGGCGGTCACAGGGAAGATGAGGCGCACCCATTAAAACAGAAGCCTGGGGCCGGGAGATGGCTCAACAGATAAAATACCTGCGGTGCAATCCTGAGGTCTGGAGTTCAGATCCCTGCATCCTTCCAGAGACCAGGTAGGTGGGGTAGCCAGGCTGCCATCCTACACTCATGGGTAGGAGGAGATGGGATCCTGGAGGCAAGCTGTCCCGCTGGACTAACCACCTCTGTGGGTTCCAGATTCTCTCTCACTGTATAAGACAGAGAATGACCGAGAAAGACACCGGACACCATCCTCTGGCCTCCATATATACATGCATGCACACACTCATATACACATCAGCGCAACACATATGCACACAACACACATACACACCAAAAAAAATATCTTAAAGAAAACAGCTGCCTGCGGCCAATGTCACAAGGCTCAAAGGAGTCACAGCTGCCCCCTCAGAGCCTGGGGTTACTTTCATTTCAGAGAGAGCACCCACAATTTCTCCAGCACCTTGAGAAGTTGTTTAGTGTTCGTGGCTTAGGAGATAAATTCTCTGCTCTGCTCTTTCCAGAGCTCAGCGCCTGAGCAAGAGCTGGTGAGTAGAAAATGCCCGGTAGACGTTGTGTGTGTGTGTGTGTGTGTGTGTGTGTGTGTGTGTGTGTGTGAGAGAGAGAGAGAGAGAGAGAGAGAGAGAGAGAGAGAGAGAGAGCATGATGACATTTTGGTGTGGCATTGATGAAGAATTTCCCACAGACACCATCCACCTGCTCCCAGGTTGTGTCAGCAGCCAGGGCCTCAGGCAGCTAAGCCTGGGGAAAGGGAATGCTTGGGAGGGCTGCTCCTAAGAACTGGACATGGGGATATCAAGGAGGTCTAGGAGTGCTTCAAGTCAAGAGTTGTGAAGTCCCAAGCCGGACTAGCCAGCCTGGCCTCCATGGAACCTCGTCTCAACTCCCGGCCCTTGCCAGTGTCCTTTGACTGCCTTCAGAGCCCAGAAGTCTCCTGCATGACTTAAGCAAATGGGCCTCTCAGTGTTTTCCTGGCTAAATGCTCAACCAATAGATTCTTAGCAGATCTGGGACCCAAAACAGTTGCCAAGGCCTACCACAAGCTCCGCCTGCCACAGGCTCCACCTACCACAGGCTCCACCTACCACAGGCTCC
>JABTXL010003386.1:3282763-3302763 GCA_025134845.1 Neodon shergylaensis
CAGGCTCCACCTGCCACAGGCTCCACCTGCCACAGGCTCCACCTGCCTCCCTGGCAGTCATGACCAGTCCACGAGGCCTCCCAGGAAACAGCCTGCAACCTCCGTGCCCACTTTGCCTTACTAGACCCTGGCAGCCGTGAGCCCAGGCTGGAGTGGAGGGAATGAGGTAGGGTTGGGGCTTCAAACTCTGAAAGATAAAGGGGAGATCCAGGAGCTGCTGCAGAGAACTCATACCTGCTCCCGAAACCCCCTTCCCCTCCCCACTCCCTGCCATGCACACCTCTCCCCTGCTCCCTGCAGCTCCAGGTACCACAGATGGGAGTTTACACCATAGGGATTGGCAGGTGCTTAGAGTTGTCACCTCCTCCCAGTGACAAACTAGAAGTTGAACCAGCACAACCAAGGGAAAGGCTGCTTAGGAGACAAGTCAACTAGAGCCTTGCAAGGAAGCCACACACACACATACACACAAATTCTTAGGTACACACATACTATGTGGTGGCCAGAGGTTGACACTCAAGCACATGTATTTCATCCAGCTCACACTCGCATGTCCTCAGGCAGTCACACACAGATCCATCCGTTCACTAACACACATGTGTATCTAATGCTCAAAACACACTCGAATGCACTTACCTGCGCACTCATATAAGTGTGCACTAATACACATGTACATATAACACACATGTGTCCCCACACAAACGTATTTACACAATCAAACACACACTAATGTGCATGCACAAAACATACAACATGTTCACACTTACAGGCATTTACACCTGAAAGGTCTCAGATGGGGAGCTTCAAGAGGGACACTAGGATGGAGTACAGGGAAGCAACAAGTTATAAAATGTATTAATGCTATGGACAGACAGACAGACGGCAGTGTGACCAGGGCACTGAAGGGAAGGATTATGCCCACATACTAGAAATAAAGACTCTTCTTCCGTCTTTCTGAGGATGGGAAGGTTTCATAGCACACCAACCGGGCCCTGATTCCCAGGCAGAAGGCAGGGAATGGGGGCGGAGAGGGTGTGTGGCCACGGATACCCCCTTCAATATAAACTCACTTCCTAGATGAGGGACCTTGGCCCCCGAGAGTCTGTTAGCTGGGGACTCATAACGTCTCAGAAGGTAGCTATCATGGATACTATGTGCCTGCATGCTGAAGATGGTTGCCACAACATTACAGAAGAACTCTGGGTGACTGTCCAGGCAGCAAGATGTCTCTGTCAGTTCTAGAACTTTGGAAGTTGCTAACAATGCACTTCCTGTTTACTTAGGTAATAGTATATTCTTATGGGGTCTTTGAAAAGTTGAAGACAGATAGTTATAGTTTTCCTTAGTTATAATAAAAGATAAATTAAATATGAAACTTTAGACTCACAAAGATAAAATAGATGATAGTATATTTTCTTTAATTTTGCCAGATACAAATAAACTAAATATTGTAAGTATAAAAAAAAAAAAAAAAGAAGGTAGCTATCAGTGTGTGTACAAGGGAAAGGGCTACAGCTGTTGTGTTCTGCGCAGCAACTAGATTCTCGAACCTCCCTTTCACAACACCCTCGCACGCTCTCATACACTGACAGGGTCACATTCACACAACACACTGAACACAGGCAGCCTGAGCCCCCGTGGTCATGACTCGTGAGGATTCTTAGCAGGGCTCTCTGCTGGACCTAAGACAAAGAAGCCACCACACCTCACCTCGCTTCGTCTTGCTCAGGGCCTGCCATCCAGGCTGCTGGCATCTGGGTTTAGGAGCCCTTTGGTGAAGCTGATCTGGAGCCTTGAGGGCCAACATTACAGAGACTGGCTGTGCGCTGTGTGGGGTCCCAGCTTCCTCCTCACTCAGCTTCCTCAAGGGGGCTTCTCAGCCCCACTTCTTGGAACAGTGTGGGTATTTGCAGTGGTGGGATTAAACCTTGGCCACTTCCCAGCGCTGCACCTCTGTCTGGTCCTCTGCACCTGACTCAGGGGTAACAAAGGACACACCCCACACCCCTCACCGTACATCTATATACCTGGAGCTTAACAGGGGTAGCACACTCTGCCTTGGTGCCCTCTGCCCTCCCAGATGCAGACACTGGGCTGAGAGCTGTTGGACTAGATCTATTCTCAAAGCCACACAGAGGAACTGGCGACAGTCCAGGGCCAGGTCACCTATCTCCAAGACCTTGGTCCCAGGACAGCACGGACTCCAGCATTGTGGTTCCTCTGCAGGCCACAGAGGGGACAAGCACGGCAGCAGAAGCAGCTGTCTCTCCTTCCCCCAGGGACAGCCAGCCACACCACCAGCCCTGGGCTAATTGTTGGTGCGTGAGACAACAGTGCCGCACAGGGCAGAGCCGAGGCTGATTACTGCAAGTTCCACTCGGCCCTGGGTCCCGCTAATTGGCACCTTCTCATTAGAGCCCGTTGTGGAAATTGGAACAGTGTAGGTTGGGCGGGGGAAGCAGCCACAAAGCTGGAATAGCCACGCGCGGGAGCCTGCTTCTTCAGAGAGCTGCTCACATGGAAGAAGCCACTGCGGCAGGGAGGAGAGGCCTCTCCAGAACGGACTCTGGCCAGGTGCCTCCTCTTCAGCTGCCCAGGAGACAGAGCGATGAAGCGGGAGCCTGTAGCAGCCACACTGCCGTGGCTGGAAGACATGAAGGCTAGGTCCGAGCACCTTCCGTGGGAGGATGCTAGCATCTATGAGATCATGCATCCAGACCCTAAAAAGAGGATGTGGGCATCCTCCACCTCCCCATCCACCTCCCCATCCCTATTTACATTCGATAAGCACTTCCTCCTCAGGACCTCTGTGCGTGCTGTTCCCATGGGCTGGAACACTTTGTCCCTCAGGCACCCACATGGAGGGACCGGTTGCAGCTCCTGGCTCAAATGCCAGCTCTTCAAAGAGACCTACCTTTCCTGGTCGTCTACTTAGTACCTTTTCCTGTCACCAGTGGTTTTGCTCATGAATTTAGTCATTGCTGAACCCTCCCTCTCCCCTTCCAATTCAGAGAGAAAAAAACCAAGCGTCTTTTCCAGCTGGGCATAGGGCAGCCCAGTGTTCGGGATGCTGATGAAGACCACAGGTTCCAGGTGAGCCTGGACATAAAGCAACCCTTGTTGGGGGTGGGGGAGGATAAGCAGGGAACACAGAGGAGAGGTGAGAACAGAAATAGAGAGGAGGGGTGGGGAAAGGGAGGAGAGCAGAGGAGAGGGTAGACAGGAAGGGAGGTTAGAGGAGGGAGGAGAGAGGTGAGAAGGGAGCTCCACCCCCCTCCCCCTGATTTCCACACCTAGAATTCTATGAGACACAAAAGCAGGTGTGCATATGAAAGAAACACTTGCTAAGAACCACTGTATTCCAGCCCCCATCCTGGAATCCCTAGAGTAAAACCTGCAAGCTCTCCACCCTCCAGCTGCTTACAGGCTGCTGCATCAGGGAAAGGGTCACGTTCCAAGTGTAACAGAGGCAAGCATGCACCCCCAAGAGAGAGCCTGGCAATGCCAGACAGGGCTGTATCTGAGTGGAGCTGCTGGGAAGTGGAAAATCTGAGGGGTGGAGAAGCCCAGGCAAGGGGTCAGTATGACCAATACCTGGTGGGCAACTGGAGGTGACAGGTGACTTGGTGTCTGAACCCCAAGAAGGGTGGCCCACCCACCTTGTCCTTCAAAATGATTCCTCGGGCAATGGGATTGTGGGTAGGTGGGAGGGACTAGCAAGGACACAGGTGAGGAAGGGAGAGGAAGAAAAATGGGCTACAGCAGATAGGAGAACCAGGAAGGAGGCGGGAGAGGGGGGAATGGAGAACCCTGAGGGCTACCAGAACCACCAGGAGCCACACTGACCACTGAGTAGATGAAAACCCCACCCAGCCAGGGAAGCCAGTGTTCTAAGAGCCTACGGGAGGAAGCATTCTGGGTCCCAAGCCTGGAACACCTGTGGCAGACCATTCCTCCACACGGGCTCTCTTCACCCTTAGATGCTTCTCGGCTACAGAAATAATAGAACTGGAGGCGTAGGACAGAGATGAAGATGGGGAGAGGCGCATGGAGAAAGCAGGTTCATCTGATTGTCTTTCAAAATCTGGGGTGGAGGAACCCACAGAAGATTCATCCAACCTCTCATCTCCCAGATAAGGAAACAGGTCCAAAGGGAACTCGTTCTTGTATCTGTCAGTAAAAGCTGTATCTGCTGCAGTAACAAATATCCCAACATGTCAGTGACGGACTATGCCATAGGCTTACTTCTCATTGATTTAACATAGAAGATACAACGTTCTTTTTTCTGCTTTTCCTTTTTCTCTTTCTCTTACTCTGCCTCTTTATCTTGCCCTTTCTCCTCCCCATCCTCTTCTCTTCCCAACTTTCTCTTTCTCCTCTTCCTTTAGGACCCATCCTTCCTGGTCACACTAAAGTCAAAGAGGAAAGCTGTTCAAGGTTCCACCCCCTCCCACCCCTGTTAAGGAAACGAAGAGCAGTCTTCAGGGTGCTCAAAGGAAGGAGACCAGGAACATACTGGACAGGGCCCCTCCTGGCAGAGGTACCTGGCCCCAGGCATTGTGACAGAATTCTCATGTATCTTACAATCAAGAGCAGGACAGTCCTGCCATGGGACCTGATGGTCATGGACATAGTGACTCGGAGAACTAGAAAGTCTTGGCCAAGCCCCTGTAGAACTGGGGTGTGGAACTCAAGCTTTCTCTGGAGGAAGAGAGGCCAAGAAGGGGTGGCTCTCCTCTCCTTAGGGTCTGTGGGTCTTCCCTGTGTCCAGCTGTTCCCACTGGCCACTGCAGTCAGCTTGGGGGAGCACATGGGAAGAGCAAATTTGATCATCACATCTTCAAGCTGATGTGGGGTGAGAAGCAAACGCTATGCCCTTTCCAGGTGTTTTGATTGAAAAGGAAAAGGCTCAAAGCCCAGAGATGCGCACGCGCTGCCTTCGGGAGTGAGACAGGGCGGGCCAGCTGGAAAAGTGACAGCTCCCAAGCCAGCCCTCCTGTTAATTGCCTCACAGCCACGCCCCTCAGTGGGAACACGGCAGAGACAATTAGAGAGAAGCTTACCACCCCCAGGGCCTGCCCTGTCAACACATTCGCCAAGAGAAGGACAACTCCTGCACCCTTTGCCTGACACCGCCAGACCCTACATTCTTAAGAAGACATGTTCATGGTGTTTCCTGAGCACCAGGCAGGACTAAGATCTGTGTGCAGCCCTGCTCACCTGCTGGGCACCTGCCTCTTCTGCCTTCTCCACCTACCACTGCGCGGCCATTGCTTCCGATGGAAATACCCAACTAAGGTTCAGAAAGTAAACAAAACTCAGGAAACTCCTGGCACTAAAAGGATTCCCAAGCCCCTCCCCACCCACCCCAATGACTAGGGAGGGGAGACTCTCTGACAGGCAGAGTCCCTTCAAGGCATGCAGGGACTCGATTTTTCTGAGTTTCACACGTGTTGGGGTGGGGGTTATTTATTTTTATTTTATATGCATTGGTGTCTTGCCATAGGTTGCATGTCCCTTGGAATTGGAATTACAGACAATTGTGAACTTCCAGGTGGGTGCTAGGAACTGAACCCAGATCATCTAGAAGAACAGTCAGTGCTCTTAACCACTGAGTCATCCCTCCAAGCCTGGGGTAGGGTTTTCGGTGATGTAGCTGCTTCTGAGCCATGCATGATCCTGTATACAACCCAGCAAAGCCACTGAGTCACTAAGCAAGACTCGGGAGGAAGCGTTGATCTGGTCTGTCATCAGTGTCCTGTCTAGAAGGAGCAGACCACTGTGGAGAAAGTCACATGACACCCTAGCAGCTTGTACCAGGCACTCAGTGAAAGTCTCTGAATGTGAGAATGTCACGGAGTCACCTACTCTTCACTACTGAGAGCAGCTGTAGGGACAAACATACACATGTAGAAATACATGTACACATATGCATAGAAGCACATGCATCTATGTACACACTCATAGACACATATATATCCATGTACTCGAATACAAACACACAAGCAAACAAGTGAACACACATGTATGCATACATATATGCACTTATCGACGCTTCACACATGCTGACATATGTACACACACAAACATACACACATGTATGCATGTAGAAATGCATGCACACACGCACACAAGTACACATACAAATACATATACATGCATACACACCTACACAGGCACACACATGGACATACAAGTACACATATACACATTCCCCCACATACATAAGTACACAAATGTGTACATACTCAAGCACACACATACAGGTGTGTATATACAGTTATTCATACTACTTACAAACGTATGCATATATGTATGCACATATACATGTGTACACATATTATAATATACAGTCACACATATGTATGTATACATATACACGGATGCACATACAGACATGTTCGCAGGTACACACACATATAGACATATACACATTCATTTACATTTGTGTTTACACAGGTACACATATGCAAACACATATATACAGATATATTCAAATATACACAGATATAAACATGCCCATACATACACACAGGCATATGTATACACCTACCCACAATACACACATACATATACACACAAACCCACTCATGCACATGCACACACACAATCATATGGATACAGATATGCACACAAGCAAGTATGTGCATGTATACACACATATACAGATTTACACGTAGAGGCCAGATTATATAAGCCAATATTCCTAATTGTATGCCAGTCAGAATTCTGAGTGACCTGGCAAGGCACAATTTGCACCTTCCACACAGAAGGTGGTCGCTTAGCCTTTGATAGTGGTAGTGAGACAACCATCCAAAACAAGTGGTCAGGATATGCTAATGTCACTCTGCTCCTTCTATTGTCATTTAGGAGGTCGCCTGGGGAAGAGGTGTTAATCAGTCTACCTGCCGAGCAGCCATAGTTGTGGACGTGATCTAGGTCATTCTCCCACACTACCCAGGAAACAGAATGCTAATGAACTGCCCCCTCAGTTTACCTTTTGATAGAAAAGCTGTTTGGAGAATAAACACGGGTCATCTTCAGGATTTGAATGAACCCTGAGACTCCCTCCTGATATTGCCCTGTGAACTGTGCCTCAATTGTTCCCACGCCTCCACTCTGGACCCCGACACTTACACACATACACAAGTACATGTACATACATGCTCATACACAAATGTACATATCTGGGTGTAGACGTGCACAGGCATGCTTGAACATGCATTGTAATATACATATGCACATTTACAGATAGGTTATCTGTTCATGCCTCCACTCTGGACTCCGACATTTACACATATGCTCATACACATATGTACATATCTGGGTGTAGACATACACAGGCATGCTTGAACATGCATGTGTAATATAATATGCACATTTACAGATAGGTTATCTGTTCATGCCTCCTCTCTGACAACACCCCCATTTTGTAGACAAGATAACTTGAACACCAAGCATGACACTCACACCTGGTAAAGAAAAGTCTAGACGCAGCCTTCTAGGTCACTAACATTCATGTGTGTCCTGGGGATCCCTAGACTTCACAGAAGCCACAGAAAACCACCCCAGAGAGAACAGGCTTTCTCGGGTACTTTCTGTCATCCAAAAGCTTGGCTCTTGTCGGACGTAAGCTGACACTCTGTGTCAGGTTTTATTTGAAGAAACAGTTCATTGCTTCAGGAAATGTCTGCATTTCCGCACAGCTGCTCCAGGAGGAGACAAGCTGATGACAGAACCGCACCTCATGAAACCGACTGGCAGTGGGACCCACAGAAGGCCCGTCACTGTCCTCCCTGACAGGCCAAAGGAGCAGCCGGACCCTGAATGTCAGGTGTTTCTCTCAGCATTACTGTGGCGGGCCTAAGCTTAACAAGGGGGGAAACTGAGGAAGAGGGAGGAGACAGGACTTCTAGGACTTCCCCTGGAGTTTGGCATGGGTCTCAGTGGCCACCTCCATTGCTGGTGGCAGACTGTGTTGTCCTGGGCTTCACTGGGTGTGACCCTTCATCTCAGTTCTACTGTTGCCCTCAGGGTGCCCACACTGTCCCCTGCCCACCCCGTGCCACCTCAAGCTGCAGGCTGCTGGTCAAGTGACATGAAGGGCTCCTGAGTAGGCTTAGTGCCGGCTGGTGCAGTCGCTACTGTCAGCTCTTTCCCCAGGGGCCATTAATAGGCATCATGGCGAGGTGATTGCTGGTGGATGATGGGCTATAGTGGTGGCTTTAAATGAAGAGACTGGGGAGGAGAGAGTGATGGACAGGTCAGGGCTTAGCATGGGTAAGGCTAGAATAAGCCAGGAGAGGCTGTCAGAGAGAGGGGCAAAGTGACGTTGTTAAATCTATTGTTAATGCTGGATATGTAGCTTAGAGAGGAGTTCTATCCCTAACAACCCAGAAAACACAAGCGCACACCTGTGATCCCAGTCTTGGGAAGTGGAAACAGACGTGGCAGAAGTTCAAGGTCATCCTCAGCTAAATATGAGTTTCAGGCCAGTCTGGGCTAATTAATAAAAACAAACAAACAAATATAAGGATTTGCTTGAAAATGCCTCCCAGATACACTCCTGCTCAAGCTGGGACTGTGAACCACACACAGCCTGAGTGAAGAGTTAGTGCAAAGGCCCTGTGGTTGGGATCAGTATGAAAAGTCTGTGAGAGAAAGTAGAGGAGCAAGGTAGGCTGCTGCAACCATGACAACCTATCTTCTACTGATCTCTACAAGGAATCTCTGTGAGAAGGATCTTATTGCCAGGCTGCCCTGGCTGCCCCAGGCAATGTCACTCCCTTAGCATGGCTTGTGAGTGCCCCCATCATCGCCATGATGATTGAGGGAGGACTGTGGCCCTCACTGTGGAGTCAGAATTCTGCAGCCTGGAGCTTCTCTTGAAAGAGCCCAGGGAACTTCCTTGAAGGATAGCTGCTCTCCTTGCAGGGAAGGCTCTAAGGGTGGTAGCCTGGTTATAGGTGGCCTAGGGTGAAGTGGAAGAAGGTCAGGAGCATTGATGGGTGGAATGGGGGAGGGGCAGGGAGCCCAGGGGGGAGGCCTCCCTGGAGCTGAGTGCATTATCCATACCTGAGGCTGGACAGTTGGAGGGAAAGGAGGCCAGTTTGCCACTCACTGTATGTAAGGAGAGATAGCCCTAACTGCTAGGCTCACTCCCAAACCCAGACAGAAAGCAAGGGCTTCCAGAAGGGGATGTGAGGAGGAGGAGGAGAAGGAAAAGGAAAAGGGAGTAGGGGAGGATAAGAAAATGAAGGAAGCAGAAGATGTGGAGGAGCAGGAGAAGAAGAGGAGGAGAAAATAATGGAGCACTAGGGTTGACTGGCCCTCTCGTGGAGGAGACAGCCCTTAACCATGGGAAATCCCAGAGTAAAGATGTGCCTATGTTCTCCTCCTAGGGACCCCAGGAGGCTTCAGGGTGCTTCCCAACCGAGGTCAGAGCTTGCTGCTGGACACCGAAACCTAGTTTCTCCTAAGTGGTTCTTCAGGGTCTGTGTTTAAATTCAGAAGAGGAACACGGGGGCAGGGAGGAAACAAGCCAGGCGGAGCCCTTAGGGAACCGGGCAGGTGGGCAGCTGGTGATGGACTCTGTGGGCAACACATGAGGGCTCCTTCTAAAAACACAAGTTGTTGTGTGCATGTATGTAGAGATATGCGTATGTGTGTTATGTGCATGCATGTATATATATGTGTATGCATATGAATGTGCATGCTTCTATGTGTACATGTATGTGCATATATATATGCATATAGATGTATACGCATGTGTGAGTCTCCATGTGTTTTGATTCAAATGTACTCCATTCTGAATGTCAGAGAGGAGACCAAGAGACCTGGGTTCCCAAAACAATTCTCTCTCTCTCTCTCTCTCTCTCTCTCTCTCTCACACACACACACACACACACACACACACACACACACACCCTGCTGCGTGGTCTTAGCAAATGAACTGCCCTCTCTGAGCTCGTTTTCCTGCTAGGAATGTGAGGGCGCTGAAACCCACCTCTAAGTGTGCTGAAGGGACCTCAGGCAGGAGGGCACGGCTCAGAGTCCAGGCCAGGCAGGCCCTCTAAGAACTCTCCAGCCAGCAGCAGCCCCTGCACCACTCCTCTGCGGCTCAGCTGATCCTGGGGAGCCACGAGGAAGCTCTGGGTCCCCAGAAGTCTCCCACCATGGTTGCTAGCTCTCTCCAGGGAAGCATCTCCGCCCCAGGTCCCTGCAGCTCCCGGCCCTGTGCCCTCCAGAGGGATGAGGCCCCAGCTGATGGATTTCTCATCCCTGGCCCAGCTCTGCATCTGGCTGGGAAACGACCTGCGGGGCCATCAATCAACCAACAGTGACTGGCGCCTGTCCCTCAGTAGAGTCATCATCAGCCCCTGGTCACCTGTCTCCCGCACCCTGCCAGCAAACTCCCTGGGGACGGGATTTTCAGAAGGAGTGGGCAGCAAAGGAGCAGCGATCTGACCCCAGTGCTTCGGGGTGTCCCAGCCAGGCTGTGCCTGCTGTGGACCTTGGCTTCCCTCCTGTGTGCTTAGTTTAAAGATGTTCTTTAAGTCGACTGGCAATAAAGAAGGGAACTTGGCAGCCAGAGGGAGCAGCCTGGAGACAGGTCCCATGCACAAGACTCTTACACGGTTACCAAGCAACAGGCCCAGATTCACACTCCAGCTCTGCAGCCTGCGGCCAAGCTACCAAACCTCTCAAAACCTCAGCTCCTCTCTGGTACAGCAGGATTCACACCAGCCCCTGGGGGGTCCCGTGAAGATTTTAAAAAGAAAAGGGAAGGCAGGAGGGTGAGCCCCATCTTTATGGGGTACCGACTACAAGCCCTGCCCCACCTTAGGACCTTTGCACCTCCACTTTTTCCACAACAGAGAAGGAAACTGAGGCTTGGGAAGGTTGAAGGACTTCCCCAAGGCAAATGGCAAACTCCACAGTATGGCTTCAGACAATGTGGCTCATGGGTTCACCAAAGGCCAGACCTGAGAAAGGTCTGCACATGCGCATAGTAGGTACTCTGCACCTGCCACCTATTAGAGCCTCATTACTGACTAGCCACCCACCTTTCCTAAGCTAAACAGGCCCTCTGGACTGGATTGGGTTTTCCTGGATTTGTCTCTGTGCTTTGGACTGAGCTGTGGAAAGAAAGAAAAATAGGAAGGAAGGAAGGAAGGAAGGAAGGAAGGAAGGAAGGAAGGGAGGGAGGGAGGGAGGGAGGGAGGGAGGGGGGGGGGTGTGTGTAGGTGGACGTATAGGTGTGTGTCTGTGTACGTCTGTGTGTCTCTGTGTGTGCATGTATGTCTATATATGTGTGTGCGTATGTGTTGATAAAAGTTGATGTGTGTCTGTGTGTGTCTGTGTGTCTGTGTGCATCTGTGTCTGTGTGTGTCTCTGTGTGTGCATGTGTGTCTATGTATGTGTGTCTGTGCGTATGTGTTGATAAAGGTTGATGTGTGCATGTGTGTCTGTGCATGTGTGTCTGTGCCTATGTGTTGATAAAGGTTGATGGTGGCTGTCTTACTTGACGGCTCCCCACTTTATTTTTGGAGCCAGGGTCTCTCACTGAAGCCAGAGCTCACCAAATAGGCTAGACAAACTAGCTGCAGGGACCTCTATCTCTACCTCCCTGACCCTGAGATTGCCAGCATATGGCACCCCGCTTAACTTTTATGTGGGTTCTAGGGGAATCAAGCTCAGGTCCTTGGGCTTGTGTGGAAAGCGTCAGGCCTACTGAGCCATTTCTCAGCCTCAGTGGTACCTTTAAGGGCAGACCTGAACCCGCACATCGCAACATCCTTCACTGCGTGGGCACAGTTGAGGCTGCATAAAGGCCCAAGGGAGGAAGCTAAGAGAAGGTGGCAACAGGTCAGAGGTGTGGCTCAGCCTGACAGGAAACAGGAGAGGGGGAGCTTCCAAGGTCACAGCAAATTGAATAGGGCAGAAGGGAGAGGGGAAGAACAAGAGCTCTGTCATATCTAGGAACTAAATGCAATGTCACCATTGGCTGGGACACCTTCTGTGTGACCTCAGGGAAGTGGGCTGATTTCTCTGGGCCTAACTTCATCATCAGTCAACTAGGGCTCTCGATGCCAGCTCTGGAAAGCTGTGATGCCCGAAAGTGCCTGGCACAGAGCAGACGTTCCGGAACGGGTAGCTGTCGTCATTTATTATTTAGCTTGGGTGAGCTGCTGCTTCTCGGCCAATTACAGTCAACCTGCTTCAAACTCAGCAGCTGTTGGCCAAAATCCGTCTGGCTGATCTCAGCACACCCAGTGGCTTCCGGGAGAGCTAGTTGAGTTTCACTTGCTGGTTATTGGCATAGCATCCGACTGCTCAAATCCAGCCTGGCCAGCAGGTTTGTCAAAAGGCCCATCTCTGAACGGAACAATGTGGGCACGCAGGGGCCGGTTGGCGGTATGTCTACAAACAGCCAGGTGCAGGGTGGAATTCAAGCTCTTTTCTTTGTCAACAAGGGTCTGGCTTGGACTAGACCTGGCTCAGTTCCCCCACGGTGGCCCTAGCATGAAGGTGATGATGGCTCAGCACCCAGTTCCAAGCCTATCCCTGTAACAGAGACATTGGTTCCATGCTCTGGGGGTGTAAGAAACAGTGAGCCCTGTAATGATGCCAAGAATGTTCCCTGGGAGGTGGAAGAACCTTAGGGGGATCTGGGGAAATTTCCAGAAAGGGTCAAACTCGTTCTGACCAGAGCCTCGCACCCTGGATGAGTTTCTGTCTCCCGCCACCGTGCATGGAAAGATACAGCAAAGAATATGGGTGTGTAGTAGAAGAGACAAGAATAGGAAGGAAGTCATATGCTCAAGGCTCCATCAGAAGGATCCAGGAGGGAGAGGGCCCAGTAGGAGGCCTGGGAAGCAGCATTGTTTTGTTGTTTGTTTGTTTGTTTGTTTTGCCTCCTCTGCTGTATGATCTTGTATTTTCTGTTCACCCTCTCTGATTCTCCTCTGCCCTATCTGTGTCACAGAGAGATTAACAGTGGCCATGAAGCAAATAGACCAATGCCTGGACTGCGCTCACTCCTGTGTCTGGACCTCAGTGACTCCTCTAAAGAGTCATTGGGTGGACCAACTTCTTTCTCCCTTTTCTCTGGCCCCATCTCATTTTCCCAGAGGTACACTGTAGGTGAGAAGTGTTCTGAGTGGTTATGCACAGATGCTGGTACGAGTAACAACCATTGTGTCTCTAATTTAAAGAATATCCATTTCTAGCCAGTCCTGATCCTACTGAGGCAGAGGTGGCAGAGTCACTGTCACTGGACCTGCTGGCAGCCCTGAGCAGTTGATGATCTCCAAAGGAAGCAGGACTGAAGATGCCTGCAACATGGGCCAGGGTCTGGGGGAGACAGGACCCATGGAGACAGCACCCTTCTTTTGCGGGGAGCATGACCGACTATGACATGCTTTATAAAGATCTAGACATTGATGTAAACTTCCCTGATTTGTAAGTACCAATGATGCAGTCAATCCAAAGGAAAATGCATCCTGCAGGTGGAATTTAGGGGTGCTCTGTCTGACTGGTGGTGCATAGGAAGCTGCTCAGGGGGAGGAGACTTGATCTTTAATCCAGGGGACCCATTAGTCTGGTGGTAGAGACCTGGCTTTGCTCCTGGCAATCTTCAGCCTGGCAGAAATGAAGATACTTTATAGAGACACATGTGCCCATCAATCTACCAGACTATGGAAATAATGGACTCCTCCCTCACCCTCCAAAAATGAGAATTTTCCCCCCAGGAATCTTACGTTAGGAGATGAAAAATCTCAGCCAGCCAGAGAGGAAACTCCTCTGTCAGAGAAAGGTTCATCTCTGGGAGACTGATTATCTCTAAGATGAGGGGATGGTAGGCAGGACAGCACCTTGGCCTGAACTACATTCTTCTCTCTCTGCTTCCTGACTCTGAATACAATGTGACCCACTGCCTCACAATCCTGCCATCATGCCTTCCCCACTGTGATGGACTGTGCACCCTCAAACTGTGAGCCCAAATCAACCCTTGCTCCTTTAAGTTACCTTTGCCAGATATTTTGTTACATCAATGAGAAAAGTAACTGACACAGGAAAACGATACCAGGAGTGGGGCCGTCACTGTGATGAGCCTCACCATGTGGTTTACAGAAGGAATGTGGGAGAGTCTGGAGCTAGAGAAGCTCCAGGGTGTTGTAAGCAGAGCTTTATAGGCCATTCTGGTGGAGTTTAGGGAACCAGAATTCCAAGAGAAATGGAGAGCAGAGGCTCATAAAGTTGGAGCGGAACAAGGACTCTCTTAGGAACTGCACTAGAGGCCACACATAGCACATTCTGGTAAAGAAGCTGACTGTATGATACTTTTATCCAGAGAAGATGAGTGAATGCAAGTTTAAAAGGAGTGGACTAAGGCTGGAATTCACTTTGTAGGCTAATCTGACCTCGAATTCACCGAGATCCACCTGACTCTGCCCCCTAAATGCTGAGATTAAAGGTGTGCACCACCACCACTTGGCAGATGCTAGTCTCTTCTTAATCACAGTTGATTCTTCAGGCCCATCTAACCAGAACTCAAAAATAACAAACAGTCCTAATAAGGTCATTAAAGGATTCTCAAACTTAGCATCATCTGTGTTACTCTTGACTGACTTATCTCCCAAGGTTTCAAGGAGCTTTGAAAACGTAATGGCTTTTCCAGCCCAAATTTCCAAAGTTCAAAGCAACTTGGAGAGGAAAGGGTTTATTTGGCTTTCGCCTCCACATCACAGTTCATCATCAAAGGAAGGCGGGACAGGGTAGGAACCTGATGCAGAGGCCTTGGAGGGGGGCTGCTTACTGGCTTGCTCACATGACTTGCTCAGCCTGCTTTCTTATAGAACCCAGAACTACCAGCCCAGGGATGGCCCCACCCACAATGGGCTGGGCCCTCCCCCATCAATCACTAATTAAGGCAATGCATTAGAGCTGGATATTATAGAGGTATTTTCTCACTTGAAATTCCCTCTTCTCAGATGACTCTAGCTTGTGTCAAGTTAACGGAGGCAAAGGACAAATGAGCTCAAAGCATCTGCCAAAACAGGTGCCAAAGAAGGCAGAGAACCCATCCTGAACTGGGGTAACAAGGGAGGTGCCTGAGAGCACGACTTCATCCATCAACGTAGAAGACTTCAACTCATGAAAACACAAATGTGTATGAATGGAGAGAGTTTGTATTGTAGATTCCATGAAAGGGGTTCCCTGCTCACAATACAAACGCCCGGGAAAGTTTTTTCACAGATTCAACCCCCAAAACATAGAAGCCACTTTAGCTGTGCTTTAAGGGTTCAAGCCTTAAACTGAACCCTGGCAGCAGAACATGGCAGCATTACAGGCAAAACGGGAGAATGAAGGGACAGTTCAGAGGGGCTTGTGCCAAGATTCCAGGAAGGAGCTGAAGCCAGGCAATATGTGATAGGATTGGTGATATGGGATTCCCCTCTGTATGCTGTGAATACCATTGGTTAATAAAGAAACTGCCTTGGCCTGTTGATAGCGCAGAACTTAGGTAGGTGGGGAAAACTAAACTGAATGCTGGGAGAAGGAAAGAGGAGTTAAGGAGAAGCCATATGGCCCCACCGGAGACAGACACCAGAACTTTACCCGGGAAGCCACTGCCATGTGGCGATACACAGATTAATAGAAATGGGTTAAATTAAGATGTAAGATTTAGCTGATAAGAAGTTAGAGCTAATAGGCCAAGCAGTGTTTTAAATAATATAGTTTCTGGGTGATTATTTCAGATCTGAGTAGCCGGGCAGCTGGGAACAAACAAGCGGCCTCCTTCCAACAAACTGGAGTACCTGCAAGGAAGCTCTGAGAGGCTGTTGTGGGAATCTGTGAAGGAGAAACCTAAGTTGCAGTGGAGACCCCAGGGTGTTGGAGATGCTGGGACCATGGGTCATCTACAACCATGGAATGGAGCCAGTCCAAGAGAGAGGTTGTGTGTATTACAGACAGCAATGTTAGAGGGACAGGGATGTCCAAGTCCTTTGGAGCTCAGATGATTCTATCATGAGTCTCAGATGCCTGACGTGGATTTGGTGTTTGTCCTGCTGGGTCTGTCTTGCTATGCCTGCTTCCTTCCCTTCTGGAATGGAAATGTTCATCTTGTACAAGAGATCTGTGGTGTGATTTGATAGGCTCTCACAGTGTTGAGATTGCCTTGACAGTGTTTGTACTGTTAAAGACCAAGGATGCTATCAATATTAGGATGAATGCATTTCACTTACAAGATGAACACAAGACTTTGGGGAGTCAGGTGGGACATTACTTAAACAAAATTTTATTTGGGTAGAAAGTTGACCAAGGGTGGGATTGTAGATTTGGTGGGAATTAGAATCACCATGGAAACACACTTCTGGTCATGACTACAAAGGCGTGTCCAGAAACCTAACTGAAGAAACAAGGCCCACCCTGGGTATGGGTGGCACCATACCCTAGGCTGTACGAAAAGGAGACTCAGGGCAAGCACCAGCATTCATCATTTTTTGTCTCCTAACTGGTGACAATGTGACCAGCTGCCTCCCACTCCCATCACTGTGGCTTCCACTGTATCTCCTAACTGGACACAATGTGACCAGCTGCCTCCCACTCTGGTCCCTGTGACTTCCACTGTGTCTCCTAACTGGACACAATGTGACCAGCTGCCTCCCACTCCCATCACTGTGACTTTGCCCCCATGATGGATGAAACCCTGGGACTATAAGGCAGAATAAAGACTTCCTTTCTGCCATCGTTTTTTTGTTGGGTAATTTGTCACACCAAGGAGAAAGGTAATTAATACGCTTTTCTCTTAGAAAGGCAGATGTGGGTGACAAGGAAGGTGGCCCAAGCAGGACGTGCAGCAAGTGCAAAAACTCAGACATAGCAATACAATACGGGCAGGAGGTGACAGGGTGGGCAGGAGAATGCAGCCAGGGGACAGATAAATCCAGCCACGAGGACTCCTAGGAACCTTACCTGGGCCACTGTCCCAACACAAGGCTGGGAAGTGAAGGAGGGAAGGAGCTGAATGTAGGCACTGCACTGGGCTGGTACCGTATACAGAATGAGAGGGTAGCTACAGGGGACCAGGATGCCATGGGAGGGCATCGGAGATCTACCTGCAGGAGAGTCATGCTGGCGGTGATCCTTCCAGTGCCCTGTCTGACCTGTGAGTTGGAGTCAGCTGGAGGAGGCCATCCCCCAGCCACCCTGCCCTTTGAATTAACCTTTAGACTCACAGATAAATGGCGCCATCCTCCTGCCACCGGGTGTCCTCATGCAAGTGGCAGAAAAGTGAGTGTGGCCCACAGGAGACAAGGGCTCCATTAGCGCTAACTGGTGTCTCCGAGACAAGAGACGTGGGGCCTTGCTGCTCACTGAAGGCCCAGGAAATATGTGTAACACTGTTCAAGGTGGGCCAGGTGCCTGGGAGCAGGGCTCCGTGGATGTCACCTCTTTGAGTCCCCTCTCCATCAGTGAGGTCAGGACTCACTATCTGTGTTACAGAGGGAGACAGGGACCTGTCCCAGCCACCTCGCCAGAGAGGGAGGCTCTAGAATGTCAATCATTCAAGACAAAAACCAAACACAGGCAAGATCATGTGCCTGCCTGGTAATTCCCCACCCCCCACCCAGGGCAGTTGTCAATTCGTGTTTCTCATCTTGGATCCCTCCCTCTCCCTGATCCCCAACCTCACTCAGTAACATCCAGGAACTCCCTCCTGATGCTGTCCACAGAGGACCACCTGGGAGCCTGCAGTGCTCAGAGATGGGACAGCCAAAGATTGGAGCTGAGGAAGTCCTGTCCCAAGTGTCTGGGAAAACAGGGCAGGGGCAGGGAAGACATCATCCCCTGAGGCCAATGAAGGAATTTTCTCTTGGTTGCATCCTTTCAAATGGTTTGAATTGGGGTAGGAAATGCACGAAAGTCACCACACGTAAGCGGTCAACTCCATGAGCTTTTCATCACCTGTAGCCACAATACTTTCACAACATGAAGGTGCGCATCAGTCTAGAATCCAGAGTTTTCCACAGTCTACCTAGTGTGCACGGGTGTACGTGACATGTGTGTGCCTGCCCCAGCTGCGTGTGCAGGTGTACATACACATGTGGGCGTGTCTCAAATCATGTGTGCATCGATATAAATGTCACAGGGCAATCCTGGCCATATTTGATGAAATGCTATCGACCTAGTTTTATTTGTTTGAGGCTCTTTATTTATGTACATGCGTGTGTGTCTGCCTAGCTGTATGTGCACACAGGTGCTCTCAGAGAACAGAAGAGGGCATCAATCCCCCTCTCTGCTACTGGAGTTATAGGCTGTTGTGAACAATTGAATGGGTACTGAGCCCTGAACCCAGACTTTGGTAAAAGCAACGTGTGCTCCTAACCACTAAGATCTCTCCAGTCCCACATTGCTCTTTGAGACAGGCTCTCACACTGGCCTGAGGCTTACCCATTAGACTAGGCTGGCCGGCCAGTGAGCCCTAGGGATCTGACTGCCTCCACCTACCCAGCACCGGGATTACAAGCAGACACTACCATTCTCTCTCTCTCTCTCTCTCTCTCTCTCTCTCTCTCTGTGTGTGTGTGTGTGTGTGTGGTGTGTGCATGTGTGTGCATACATGTGTGTGTATGGGTTCTGGAAATCAAATTCAGGCTTACATGACAGGCATTTACTCCTTATATTTCTGAAATATAGACATGAGATACCAAAGATTGCCAGGGCTACTGGACACCAGAGCTGATGCTCCGGGCTTGTGGGTGGCTGTCATTTCTCTGTGTCTTTATGTCACCTCTAGGTACCTGGTTGTGTCAATGCCTCTTTCTCTAAAGTTGCTGTCCTGGGGCATCAACAACCTCTGCCTCCAAGGTGACCTCACTCATCTGGGATCCTGACACGTAGTGACTCTGTGTCTAAGAAAATCACATCGTAGGTGCAAGAGTTTGGGGCTGAGTGAGAGGACAGTTCTGGGTGCCTAGATCCGACCTAGACTGGCTTGTCTGCTCTTGTTGTCCCTCATGTCCCTGTCTGGGTTCATTGTCAGACTCCTGCAATGACAAAAGTCTTTAGACAGACAGCCCCATGCAGGTGCCCCAAGCTCAAGGGCCAGCAGAGGAGAAAGCCATCCCTCATTGAATCATCTGTAATCCTCCATCCTCCTTCTGGGCTTCAGAGCCACATGGATGCCTAACACTAACAAGAGGCCACTCTTGGATTGGTCCAAGAACCAATCCCTGGAACAGGACAAGGAGTGGTTCCATGAGGCCAGTTCTCCCAGAGAATCTCAGCGGAGACAGGGCACAGCAAATGTTTGCCACAGACAAAAGAACACTCGAGCATGTGACTTGAGCATGTCAGCCAGCAGCCAGCGACCACTGAGGCAGGGACAGGAGGAGTGTGTCGAAGTTCTAGGTCAAGCTCCCCAAGCCAGCAGCATTCTGTAGAGGATGGGGGTCACCATCCAAGTCTCTTGAACCCCATTCCCATTCAGAGAATGGCATGCTCAAAACCCAGCCCTGAGATCCTAGGGAAAAAATGGTATTTAAAGACACTTATTAAAGATACTCAGAAGGCCGCTCGAATGTCAAACAGCTGTGAGCCATCCCTAATTTGATGATCTACGTGTTAATGAACCCCAGACATGCAGATTAAACTCGCTTGAAATTGCACGTGGTTTTAAAATGTATTTCTCTCCGGCGTGTCTGGTACAGAATGAGGTTAGCAAGCACCTGTGAGGCAGGTCCACTGATTCGAGGATGGAGCCCGAGTCCATGACGGTTCTCGCTCCGGCTCTGGAGCCTGTGAGGAAGATGAGAAAGACCTGGACCAGGATGGCGCTCAGTTGGTAGAGGGCTCATGTACCATGTACAGAGAATCATCCGCGATACTTCGTAAGCTGAACATGGTGGCATGTGCCTGAAATCCCAACAGGACACACGAGCCCCTCGGGGTCCAGCAAATGTACCATGTTCCCCACACAGAACCCTTGC
>JABTXL010003386.1:3303958-3316893 GCA_025134845.1 Neodon shergylaensis
AAGGAAGGAAGGAAGGAAGGAAGGAAGGAAGGAAGGAAGGAAGGAAGAAAGAAAGTCACTGTTATCTTGTAAAGGGTGGAAGGGCCAGTGAGGCTCCTGAATAGGGCTGGGAGCCTTGCCCAGTTCTCCCAGGAGTAAGGCCAGGAGGTACCATGTGGCAGCCACCAGGATTTCTCCCGTGCTCTGGATATTGTGTGCACTGAGGGTGTGGATTCTTGTCGATGCTCTGGGATGATCTGGGAGCTGCCTCACAGGGGCTGGGGCTGTCACCCGAAGCTCCCAGCCCGCAAGTGGTAAAGCCCAGATATGAAGCAGGTTTCTGGAGTGGAAAACTGACTTTAAACCAAAGATCCTGTTGTCTCCTGCACCTCCTTGGGTGCCGACTTCCTCCAGGGCAGTGGCTCTCAACCTTCCTAATGCTGCGCAATGCTTTAATACAGTTCCTCATGTTGTGGTGACCCCCAACCAAAAAAAATATTTCCTTTCTATTTGTAACTGTAATTTTGCTACTGTTACGAATTGTAATATAAATATCTGATATGCAGAATATCTGACATGCGGCCCCCGTAAAAGGGTCATTTGATGCCTCCCCACCCCAAGGGTTCACAACTCACATGTTGGGAACCACTGCTCTAGGTGCCATGGAGAGATGCTCTGGGCTGGTCCTCTGCTGCTGCCTCCCTGTCTCTGGACTGTGTGGGTGAACCCCCTTCCTACCTCATGGGATGCTCAGACCCTGCCACCCCACTGACCCCTTGCCCAGAGCCAGAGAGCAGAGAGCCTTATTAAGAGGAACTGAGGCCACCCCTGAGGCCACTGGCACAGTGGAGGCTGCTGATGAGTTGGCCAACAGGACCCAGCCACTTGCTGCCACCTGCTGGGTACAGAGGCACGGAGGCTGGAACACTCTGTGCCTCCCCTTCAACAGTCAAGGGCCTAGTCACTCAGAGACCACCGGGCTTCGTTCTGTCTGTCTCTCCAGCAGGTAAAGCTACTAGAGTGGACTGACCTTGCCACCCTGATCACTAGATCCCAGGCACAGATCGACATCTGGCTAATTCAGGGGCTGAGGCTCTGCGGAAACAGGTTCCCAATGGGAAGAAAAAAGTGGGCTGGATCGTTCCCCTCCTGGCTACCTCTGGGGAAACTTGCCTGGAGCTAGCTGCTGCTGGAGAGACTGCTTTATGCAAAGGTAAACAAAATAACATCCTGCTGCCTCTGGGAGAATTCTCTCCACAGCTGGATCCTCCGGATGAGGTCTGCCAGGTGGTTTCACTGGCTCCTGGGCTGGGGCCGTGGCTCCTTATTGCATAATACCTTAAGTCAAGCATTCAAGGACAGACATTGAACAGAGCTAAGTCGAGGCCCCGTTGTACTGAGGGACCCTGAGCCCCTTTACAGCCACAGTGCTGGGCTGCTCCAAGTAGGGACAGCTGTTAACAAGCTCTCTGAGGTAAAGGAAGGCAGAGTCAACAGGTGCTGGCCGAGGCTCCACCCCCAACACTGCAGGAGTTTATTCCTCTGTGTGCTGAGGGCACCTGCCCTGCCCCTCCTGTCCTCTCCATCCCTCCTGCCCCTCGGAGTGCCCTCTCCACTCCGCTGTGTTCCTTCTCCCCATCCTGGTGGAGGCCCTCTCCTTCAGGGAACCCACCTTCACATCCCCTTCCTTGAAGCAGCTTGTCACAGGGAGAGGCCAGACCTCTGCCACCCAATTCCTGTGCTTTGCTTGTGTGTGGAAAAAACTCCCGCTTCTTCAGGCCCACGCCAGTCCAAGCCACTCCCACAGCAGACTCTTGGCGTCTCACACTGTCAGTAAGGTCCCTGTCTTAACCATCTGTCCATTTCTGTCGCTGGCTCTTTGGGTCTCCTGGTCTCTTGGTCCTGGTCGTTTGCTCAGGAGTATCACAGCTAAAGGCCACCGTCACAGCGGACTCCAGAAGCAGGCCCCCACCATGCCTCCTTCCCTCACTGTTTACAGCGTTTCTCTCCTGTCATGCCTTCTGCTTACTTTCCAGCTTCACTCTGACTCCCGACACACGACCCTCAGGGCAGGGACCTGTCTCTCTTGTCCACGGCACTGCTCCCAACTCCCAGTGAGCACTCTATAAATTCATGGTGAATTAATGACTAAGTCAACTAATCAATTGAGGAATCAATCATGAAGTTGGGCTTTTTTTTTTAAGAGGTCCAGAGTTGCCACAAAACACCAGTATCAGTATTCCACAAGGGGAACTCCCTGCATCACTTAGTGGTGCGGTTGGTCAACAAACACTCTCGGGGCTTGATCATATATATACCTTGCTCTATGAGGCAGGTGGTTGTCTACCTTAATCCCTGAGCTTGACGTCATAAAGAGATGTTAGCAGCAGTGGATAAAGCTGCATAGTCCCCCAGGCTCCAAAGAGATGAGTGTCTCCACCAGCACTGCCCGTGCAGACCTCCCCAGGTATGACAGTTTGTACTAAGTATTCACTTGACAGAGGTTAGAGACGCCTCGGAGATGGGCCTCTGGGCCTGTCTGGGAGTGGTTATCTTGATTGTGTTAACTACAGTGGGGGAGGGGACACACCCACTGTGGGCGGCACCATTCCCTAGGTTGGGGATTCTGGCCCAACCAAGAGAAGGAAAGCAAGCTGAGCCTTAGCATTTGTGCATCGGTTTCTCTCTTCCTCGCTGCCACATTCAGCCTGTCAGAGTATGCTATCGCAGCAACAGTAGGTTGGGGGACCCATTCATTCATTCATTCGCTCAGTCATTCATTTAATCACTCGCTCATTCATTAACTCTTTAACCTCTGCTCACTGTAGACTGGAAAAGCAGTTAGCCCTCTGGATCTGGGCTCAGACCCTGCCTCTGACACCGAGGACATCATGCCTGTCAGCTGTCTGTCTAGGCTTCAGGATCTCCGTCTGCCCACCTACATTTAGGGACAACAGTTCTGTCTCGCTCGCGGAGTTGCTCTGAGGAAAAGGCGTCAAAGCGAACTCGCCGCCGTGGGGCTTGGCACCTGCCATTAGAGTTGGTCACTATTATCAAGATGTCAACAAGCTGCCTGGCTGGGTCCTAGGGTGCATGTGGAATCCAGACACAGCCCACTCCCAGACATACCCAGAACCAAGGAATAAGTGTCACCAGACAGAAGTGCAGAGAGCCTCGGGGAACAGTGGGCTTTCAGTTCACCCTAGGACCACAGCTGGATCCCAGAGTCCCCATATCTACTAAGACAGTCAAATCACGCACCCAATCTTATTTCTGTATACATACATATATGTGTGTTACATATGCATACATATATACATACACATTACACACACACACATATATGTATATGTTTATTACATACACACACACACACATAAATCAAGCATCAGTGAGGATGCAGGCCTGGTGGCTAGGTGACCTCTTCCCCACTGGTTCTGATTTTCTGAAAGGAATTAGCCACTGGCTCTCAGGAAAGGAGAGGACAGAGAGTGGCGGCTGCAGTCAGGAGCACAGACCTCCCTTGTCCAGCTGGCAGATCCTAGAGAGATGCCAAGCCCTCTTCAGTCCAGAGCCTGGGGCCCACATAAATATAAGAAAATAGGAGCTAGGCCTGCAATTGCAGAGGAACCAGCCAGCCCTCCCCTCTCTGGTTCTATGCCCAATTCAGATGCCAATCATCTCCCCTGTACAAATGGGGAAACTGAACTTCAGGGGGCCCAAGGACGGGGTATTGCCAAGATCACAGGTGGAGCCGGTACAGCAGTTCCCTGGGCCACCTGGCGTTCTCCCCAAAAGAGGAGCCTCAGCCCCGCTCTCAGCCCAGCCGCACCAGGGCCTTGACTCTGCTGCCCTCTAGTGGCTACAACATCAGATCCATCTGCAGGTCCGCGGCAGAAGCTGGAACAAATTCAACAAGAAGGAGGTTTTAACATGGAGAAAAGGTCAGTTTCCCCAGCACAAACTGAAGAGACGCCCCAGGGAAAACCTTGGGGGATAGCCAGTACAGGGAGGGTAGGCACGAAAGAACTGTAGTCTTAGACACTCGCGCTCTGGCTGAGCTCGGCGGGGCTAACTATAAAGGGCCCATACCCTCTGTGCTTCTCCCAAAGTACAAGCCAGTCCCTCCTTTCTTACCTCTACCAGTTATGCGCTTGTCCTGACCCACAGAACATAGCAGCTGCAACGTCGCATAAGTCCCAAGGCTAAGTCTTAAGAGCATCGACCACTGCCTCTGCCTTCTAGAAGCGTCGCTAAGCTCAGCGGCCCATTACCTATTCTAGAGACCACAGGTGAGATGCTCCATCCAGGTGACCTCAACTGGAGTCCAGGGTTGACAGGACCGAAAGCCTCCTGTGGTGGGGGATGTTTGATAGCACTGTGAACCCCGAGTTTGCATTTGTGTTAACGAAATAAAATTAACCTCGGGTCGGGAGGCTGAGTTAGCAACTAGTTGACAGAAAGCAGTCCCAGAACCTCAGAGGGCATCCTGGATTGATAGAGAGATACCCTGGAGGAGTAGGGAGGGACTAGGAGTGGCAGTGTTTTTGTTTGGCAGAGCAGAAGGACGCTCTTTTAGGGAGATGCCAACACAGAGAGGAGGTTAGCTAGGTGCTACTCAACCCCTTTGAGTCAGCAGGTTTTCGTGCCAGTCTTTGAATCTCGAGTATTATTTGTAAAGAGAATGATAGAAATTTAGTTAAAGTCACCTTTAGTGACAGTGGCAGAGCCGGTGCCTGCAGGAACAATATTCCCACCCTGCCCCAGAGCTGCTGTGTTTGCTGCTCTTCTCATTGCTGTGACAGAATACCTGACAGGCAGGAATCTGAGGAGAGAAAGGTTTATCCTGTTCGCAGCTCAAGGATGCGCATCCCATCCTACCGGTGAAGTCACCAGTGGCAGGAACAGGAGGCTAGCCGGTTACCTTACACCTGCAACCAGAAAGCAGATGGTGACTAGGAAAAGGAGCCACCTTCCCAAACACTGTCACCAACTGGGGACCAAGTGTTCAAACACTGTAGGGGGTGGGGGCATATCACAGTCAAACCACAACAGCCAACCTCAGATGTCATCATGGGCTTGTCATTAGCCGTTCTGGGGCCAGAGGCACCCTCATTCACACCCTGAGGGAATGAAGGGCGCTTGTGTGTGCGCATAGCTGATATCTGACCTTCTCCAAATGGACCCTGTCATCCACACCAGTGTAGGCATGAGTGTCTGTTCCACAGGGTGACTAGCTAAGGATGGCTTCTGGGATGTATGTTGGTTTGAATAAGAATGGCCCCCACAGGCTCATATATTTTAATGCTTGTTCCTTCTCCAGCACTGAGCTAAGAATGGCCTAAACCTCTGAAACTCTAAGCAAATTATGCTTTCTTTTATAAGAGTCGCTGTGGTCGTGATGTCTCTTCACAGCAATGGCTAAGGCAGAAGTTGGCTGTTATCAGAGAGGCTTCATCTAGCAACTGATGGAAACCGATGCAGAGACCCACAGTCAACCATTAGGCAGCTCTTGGGGAATCCTGCAGAAGAGGAGGAGGAAGGATTGTAGGACCCAGAGGTGTCAAAGGCACCACAAGAAAACCCACAAAACCAACTAACCTGGACTCAGAGGAGCTCACAGAGACCAAACAGACAACCAGGGAGCCTGCACGGGACTGACCTGGGCCCTCTGCTTATATGCTACAGCTGTGTAGATTGATCTTTGTGGGAGTGGGGGATGTCTCTGACTCTGCTGCCTGCTTTTGGCAGCAGATCGCCTCATCCAACGTTAATAAAGGAGGAGGTACCTATTCTCACTGCAGCTTGATACCCACGGGAGGCCTGCCTGTATCTGAAGAGAAACAGTGGAGGAGGAGAAGATGGGGTCTGGGGTGGGGTAGGGGATGGGACAGCAGAGGTGGAGAGAGGAACTGGGAAGAGGAGAATGAGGGGAAACTCTGCTTGGGATATAAAAACAAAAATAAAAAATAAAAACGTCAGAAATAGGTACCATGGAATAGGATATTGCTGCAATGGCTTGACCATGTTGCTTGTTGGCTGCATGTAGACTTTGAGGATTTGGGTTAGGAAGGCAGCTGAATGCTTTAAGCAGGGCTTAATGGGCCAACATGGAAGACAGTAGTGCAGAGGGCAATGTAGATTATGATGATCCAGCTCAAGAAGTTTCAGAGCAGAATATGATTAAATGACCTAGAGACCATTCTTGTGATGTTTTGGCAGAGAATGTTGTTGTTTTTAGTCCTTGTCCAAAGATGCTGCCTCAGGTGAAATCAGAGAGTTTGGGGTTGATGGTGCTGGCAGAGGAGAGTACTGACTGTTGTGTGGTTGCTAGTGGCCACTCTTGTGTAGATCTATAACGAAAGAGGGCAAGCTGAGAAAGGGAAAATACAAAATGTACAGTCTGAGGAGAAAAGGAGCACCAGGAAGCATAAATGGAGCTAAATCCAGTGTTCAAGGAGATAAAATAAAGAAAGGAAAGCTTGATGCTAAATGGAATAAAGGCAAGGGTGAACTCAGGGCAAGGCCCCAGCCAGGTTAGCCTCCTCCCTGGGAAAAGGAATTAAAGAAAGGCTTAATCAGTAGAGGAAATGATCAACACCAGAAACCCAGTGCTGGTGTAACTGAACGAGGGCGCCAAGTTCCAGCCCCAACAAGCAGCAGAACTTGGCCGCTTTGGCCATGAGGTTCTGGCTTTAGAGTCAAGGACAGAAGAAAGGGGTTATAGACTCTCCCTCTGTGACTAAGGAAAGCTACTGATGTCAGGCATGTGTCAGGGGTGTTCCTGTATGGAGGCCTAGAGAGGACATTTCTTGAAGCTGTGAAGGTGAAGCCTGCATTGCCTTGGAGACCCCAAGATGTTGGAGATGCCAGAGCCGTGGGACACCTGCTGAGGAGAGCTGCTAACGGGGAGTGGAGCCAGCCCAAAAGAAAGAAGTGTGTTGCAGTCAACAAAACTGAAAGGAGTTGCAGATCTAAGAGTGCTTTGGCATCAGACATGGAGATGCAGAGTTTGGAGTTTGCCCAGCTGGTTTTTGGTCTTGCTTTGGTATTTTCTCACTATGCTCCCTTCCCTGCATTTTCGAATAATCGTGAATATCCTGTGTCATTGTATGTTGGATCTGCTTTTTTATTTTGATTTTACAGAGAACTGAAGTTAAGAGATTGCCTTAAGTCTCAGAAGAGACTTTGAACTTTGAACTTTTAAACTGTGTTGAAACTGTGATAGACTTATGGGGACTTTGAAGTTGGACTATAATGCACTTTAGCATACGATATACTACAAGCCTTTGGAGCCAGAGAGCGGAATGTGGTGGTTTAAGAATGGCCCCCATAGGCTCATATATTTTAATGCTTCATCATCAGGGAGTGATGCTACTTGACAGTGATTAGGAGGTGTGACCTTGCCGAAGTAGGTGTGGCCTAGTTAGAGGAAGTATGTCACTGACCACAGGCTTTGGAATTTCAGAAACTCAAGCCAGGCCCTTGTATCTCTCTTCCTTCTGCCTGTGGATCTATAAAACTCTCAGCTTCTTCTCCAGCACCATGCCTGCCTACCTGTCACTATGTTTCCTGCCATGATGGTAATGGACTAGATCTCTGAAACTGTAAGACAGCCCCAGTTAAATACATTCCTTTATAAGAGTTGCCATGGTCATGATGTCTCTTCAAAGCAATAGAATGCTAAGATAGGATGGGAGGGGAAAGGAGATGGAGGGATCGGACCCCTGTCAGAGCTCTGTGTAATTTAGGGAGGCTCTTTGGTGCAGCATCCACAGGAATCTGCAATCTGTGGAGCTCAGGGCCACCAGGGCAGAGACTATTCCCAGGGTTCAGCAGGGAGACCTCCTAGAACGGAGAGTACAGTATGAGCATAGCATGCCTCCTTGGGGTATCTCAGTTCATCACAAGTTGCGAAAAGTTAATGCAATCTCACATTCTTACAGCCCTTGGGGCAGAGGCAAGAGGATGAGGAGTCCACAGCCCATTTCAGCTATGTACTAAGCTAGAGGCCAACCTGGGCTACGGAAGACCCTGTCTCAAAAGAGAAAGAAAACAACAGGGGCTTAAATGCAGTTAAGAGCACGGGACGCTCTTGAAAAGGACCTGGGTTCGGGTCCCAGCACCCATATGTCAGCTCAAGGGATCTGATGCCTCACCTGACATCCATGGACCAGACATGCATACATTCAGGCAAAATACCCATACACATAAAATGAAATAAGTAAATCTAAAAAACATGTTTTTAATGAAAAAATAAAAACAAGGTTAGCAGGTGTCTTAGTTTCCTTGTGTTGTTTTGTCGTGAACAACAGCAACTGACCAAAAGCAACTCAGGAGTTTTTACTTCCAGGTCACAGTTCATCTCCATACTGGTTAGTTTTATGCCAATTTGACATAAGCGACATAAGCAATAGTGGTCAACACTTGTAGGCTGCACTAATTGGACTCTGCTTTATTGAAAAAAAAAACAGAGGACATGAAGTTGGGAGGGAAAATGGGTAAGAGGTTCTAGGGAATTGGCTGGAGGCAGAGGTAAAGGAATATGATCAAAATACATTGCATAAATGTACACAATTTCAAAGAACAAATAAAGAGCAATAAGAACAAACTAACAGCAACATAAACCCAACCCTGCTACTGGGTGTGTATGTGTGAGTGTGTGCATATGTGTATGTGTGAGTGTCTGTGTGTGTTTCTTCACATGTGTGCAAGTGGGCTTGCATCATTGTGCACGAGGTGTATATGTAGGGGAAAACTTCAGGTGCTGCTCTCCGGGTGACATCTGTCTTGGGTGTTTTTGAGATAGAATCTTCCATGGCCTGGAGCCCCCAGAGTTGACGAGGCCGACCAGCCAGTGAGCTCCAGGGTTCTGCCTGTCTCCAGCAGCACCGGGATTGCAAGTATGGGTTACCATGACCAGCTTTACCCATGGATTCTGGGGCGTAAACATAGGTCTATGCTTGGAAGGCAAAGCCTTAATTGACTGCACCATCTCCGCAGCCCAGCAGCTGTCATGATCAGAATCAAAGTATATTTATCAATTAGCTCGGGGATAATTAAAATTACATGGTGCTGAGCCTCCTTCCTGGAATTCAATGCATCTTCCTGCTCTTTCTTCTCCTTTGTTTTCTACTAGTTTTGTTAATTAAAATACTTCTTGAACTAGAAAATGGATAGAAAAGCCACAACTCATTCCGGGTCGATACGATGGATTTCCACCAAGTGAAACAGCTATCCCCACGGAAAGTCAGGCACGGCCTGCAGCCTGGAAGCCCTTGTTCCACCTGGAAGGCTCGCTGCTCCGTTTTTATTGTCCTTTGTACAGCTTGCTTTAATCACTGTTAATGTTTGATACAGGGTCTCCTATGGTGCAGACTAGCCTCAAACTCACTAAGTCGTGGAGGATAACCTTGTACTCCTGATCCTCCTGTCTCCACCTCCCCAGCACTGGAATTTCAGGCATATGCCAGCATGCCTGTTTTCTGCAGTGCTGGGGATTGAACCCAGTATTTCATACATGCTAGACAAGCCCTCTTCAGACTAGCCTTGTCTGCTTATAGACATGAGGCATGTCCTCTGCCACTGGGTCCCATCCCCTCAGCTGCCATTTAATTGAGCTGTCGGTGTTCTGGGGTCTGGTTGCCAGTGCACCATGCAGCATGAGCTCTGCCCATGTTCTGCAGGCGGTGGCCCATGCTCTCCATCCACCTCCATGGCCTCGGCATGCTCCCCTGGCTGGCAGCATCATCGTGTGTCTGGGTATTTTCCCTCTAATGGATGTTTGGATTATTGGGAATAGTGCACAGCATTGGGATAAGCTGCTAATAATTTAAATTAGGTCTTAATCACAACAACAAATGACGGTATCAGGAACAGAACGTCGGAATCTATATCTGCTACTCACATTGGTTGACTTCCTAGTGTGCTCACCTCATCTAGAGCACTGGGGACAAACCAAAGACACATTGTCACCTAAGGCTAGCCTGGTAAGCTATTGAGTTCATTGAAGTTATTTATAGGAGCATGAGTGACCCCTAAACAGCCACATCCCTGAAGGGTCTAACTCCAACATGGCTGGCAGTCTTACAGATGCATAGATGGGGTCCCCACTTCACCAACTTTCCTGCCTCTACATACCTCCTGAGCTGAGGCAGAGTTATGTACAGCTGAGAGAGGTGTGCACCCCTAGTCCTTCAATGGGGAACTGTCAGTAGGCCTGGTCTTGTTGAAGTTCTCTTTTGGGTAGTAACATTGTGATAATTAAAAGGATAATGGCTGTCATGTCCTCAAGAACAGTGTGCTGTGACCCTGGATCACAAGTGTGTCCGTGAGCTAAGACAAACGCCACCAGACAGTTTTCTGAAGATTGGTTGTTCCTTCCCTCTGCCCATGAGCAGCTACTTTACTTCTTATTACGAAAAATATCTAATGGAAACATAGTCCCTTTCTCTTTGTGTGTGTGTGTGTGTGTGTATGTGTGTGTATATATATATATGCATGTATGTACAGGAGTGCTCACCTATACTTGCCCATGTGGATGTGGAGGCCAGGAGTCAACAATATTTAACACGACTAATAAAGAACCCAGAGATAGATATGGGAGTTCAACCTGAAGATCAGAAAAGCAAAGCAGTCAACCCACTAGAGAGCTCTTACCCCTAAGAAATCCTCAGACTGAAAAAGAGTGACTTCCTGTCTCATCCTGGCTTATATTCTTCTCTAGGGCTGGGATTAAAGTTGTGCACCACCACCACCTGGATCTGTTTCTGCATTGATCTTGTGTAGCCCGGGCCGGCCTTGAACTTACTGGGATCCATCTGCCTCTGTCTCCCAAATTCTGGGCTTAAAGTTGTATGACACAACCTCCTGGCTTCTAGTGGCTTGGTTTCACCTTCTGGTCTTCAAGCAGAAAAGGACTGCCAAACCTTGCCAAGACAGGGTAAGACGGTTCTAAAAAATTTCCTGCCTCTGAAAATAGTCTGTCAGTTATGCTAGGCCTTAGTCAAAGTTGGTTGCTTCAATGTTACAAATGAGACTTTGGGTGATTGCTCAGGTAGCTAATTGTCTCCATCATATACTGCTTGCTTTGGAAGCTGCTTGATTACACTTCCTACCTACTCAAGTAATATTATCTCCCTTCTCAGGCCTTCAATAGGGTTGAAGATTATGTAGTTATAGTTACCTTCTTCTCATGATTTAGCCAAGCTTATTTCCGATGCAATATTTAGACTCTTTTAAATAGAATGTTTATTAAAACATTCGTCATGTGTTCCTTGCTTAATGTTGTTTATGTTGTTTTGTGATTTTATGCTTGATATCTGTTCCTATTATATATAGTTTTGTATTGGGTTTGGATTGTTCTTGTTTAGACAAAAGGGAGAGATGATGGGGAAAACCTTGTTAGCCAATTATCTTTAAGAGTTGGATCCAAGGGGCTGGAGAGATGGCTCAGTGGTTAAGAGCATTGCCTGCTCTTCCAAAGGTTTTGAGTTAAATTCCCAGCAACCACATGGTGGCTCACAACCGTCTGTAATGAGGTCTGGTGCCCTCTTCTGACCTGCAGACATACATACAGATAGACTATTGTATACATAATAAATAAATAAATATTTAAAAAAAGAGTTGGATCCAAGTTAAGGCATGGCTTTCTGGGACCAGGAGAAAAAAACGGGCAGGCACACAACCCAGGTGCACTCTTTGTGTGATTCCCACGGGGCACAGCTGAGCTTGAACTTCTCGTTTCTATTTCGTGAGTTTTCCCCTTATAATTAATAAAAATACAATTGTTTTATCCTTTAGTTAGACTGGTTATTTCCTGAATTGAGCTAATTTCTACAGCACTCAGATTAACCAACGTTTTTAGTGATAAGACAAAAACAATAAAGCTGATAATATTAACAATTGACATTACAGAAACCCCATCTAAATTAGATAGCCTCTCATTTAAATGTTCCATTTTAAAACTGTCTACCATATTATCATACAGAGACCCAAATCCCTCCATTGTCATGGTTTTTCTCTTTTTTTAATGTGAGAAAAAAAAACTCTCTTTTTAACTAATTCCTCCCTTTAGGAATTCCCAATTGTCTTACCAAATCTATGGATGATATTGATGAAGATGTGAGACTTATTGCTGCTGCACGGGAAAATAAAAGCCTGACTGGATTTCAAAGCAACTACCTAGTTTTATAGCAGTCTTAGAAGGGAGTTCAGGGAAAGCCTGCAACCCATGGTGGAGAGGGAGAGAAAGAAAGCCAACTGTCTGAAAAACACTCAGGAGGTTATGGGGAAAAAACACCTGTGGCAGGGGTAGGGGGAGCCGCCTGAAGGCAGAATCAGCCAGTTTGGAGCCCAGGTGCTTCTGGAGTTTCAGTATCAATTAGAGATTATTTCAGAGAGGTTACAACAGGAAAATCCCAAACTTTTCCCCAAGACTTGGGGGAAAAAAGAAAGCCTGGCCGGGTGTGTCTTCCTCCATTGCTCTCTGCTTTCTTTGGGGGAAGGGGACAGGGTGTAGTTGTTTGAGTAGGAGCTCCTGTGACCCAGGGGCTCAAGTATTTGTGGAGATTAGGATCCTTTAGGAGGGGCAGAACCAAAGGGGGAAATGCAGCCCTGACAGTGGACTTTGTGGGTTTACAGCTCCACCCCATTTCCAGTTTTCTCTGCCTTCAGCAATAGTTGGGGATGTGATCTCCCTGCTTCCTGCTCCAGCTGCCTGTTGCTATGCTCCCCCATCTCTCCCCTCTCGCCATTGTGAGTTCTCTCTCTGGAACCATAAAACAAACTTTTTCTTCCCTAAGTCGCTTTAGTGTCTCATCTCAGCAACAGAAGAATAACCAGTTCTTGATAGAACTCTTGTTTCCTTTGGAAACATCACAACATCATGAGCTGGGTCCCCATGGCCTTCTCTCTCTCTCTCTCTCTCTCTCTCTCTCTCTCTCTCTCTCTCTCTC
>JABTXL010003386.1:3326590-3337647 GCA_025134845.1 Neodon shergylaensis
TCCTCCTCCTCCTCCTCCTCCTCCTCCTCCTCCTCCTCCTCCTCCTCCTCCTCAGTCCTCCATCAGCATCCGGTTCCGGGCTTCACTTTCTCTCCTGCACCATGACAGACTGGACTGGACATCTCTGGGGCCTCCTAACTTTGAATGTAAGAACTGAGCAGTAGGGTTGGAAGTGTGGTTTAGCAAGGTAGAGCTCTCACCTAGCATGCACAAGGCCCTGGGTTTGCCCCTCCAATTCCACATGAACCAAGGGTGTGACCTCAACACCCGAGAGACAGGAGAATCAGAAGTTCAGAGTCATCCACGGCTATACATTGACTTAAGGATAGCCTGGGTTATATGTAGCCCTGTGTCAAAAATAAGAAAGACAGGGTCAGACTTGTAGCATACAACTGTCCTCCCGGCAGCACGGAGGATGGGGGGCACTGCTTCATCCTCACCACAAACAAGAGGAAAGCTGGTGGGGGTGCGAGTGTGACCTGTCCTCTCCCCGGTGTCTGTGGTACTGCACTCCAAATCCCTCCTGGGGAGCAGGCATCAGCACCCACGGTGCTTCTGTGAAGCTAGGATTAAACCTTCATCATCCAACTTCTCATCAACCTAAAATAAATACAAATGTGTGTCTGGAATCTTAAAGCTCCGTGCCGATTCCCGGCCACAGCAGACTTTGTGGGCCAGGGCCGACATCCACGAGCTGTGGGGATATTGCAGGCTTCTACTCCGAGAGATGGACAGGGAGTGGGGTACAGTTGCCAAGCCCAGTGTCACTCTGGAGGCACCACGTCTTGGTCTGATTTCTGTCGCTGTAACAAGATACCTAGTTTGTGGTGTTGTGTGAAGACAGGAGGTTTCTGTAATTCACATTCTGCAGACTGAAGCGCGTGGTGCCAGCGTCTGGAGTGGGGCCTGGCCACATCGGGACATGGCAGGGCATCGTGGTAGGAGCCAAGAGACAGGGAGAAGGCACTTGGCAAGAGAGGAGGCCTGAAAAATTCAAGGACAGGTTCATTTCCCCCCAGCCTACTCTTGCAGGAACTAACCAGGGTCCTGAGAAACCCTCAGGAACCTCTGCAGAGGACAAAGCCCCTTGACCCAAAGGCCTCCTATGAGACCCCCGCCTCTTAAAGGGCTCACCACCTCTCCACACAGCTGTGCTAGAACGCACCCTTCCGGGTGAGAACTTTGACAGATATCATTAAATCGTACCCAAACCAGGTTTGAAGAGATGGCTCAGTGGTTAAGAGCACTGACTATTCTTCTAAGGGACTCGGGTCCAATTCCCAGCACCCACACGGCAGTTCACAACTGTCTGTAATTCCAGTTCCAGGGGACCCAACATCCATGGCAGAACACCAGTGCACATAAAATAAAAGTAAATAAATCAAAGAAAAACCTAGTCCAAAAAAAAATCATACCCAAACCACAGCACACCATTTTCCCAGCATCCTCTCGGCTTCTCCACAGCTCCCCTCTCTCTGGACCACCGTCCCTAGCATGGGCATCACTGCTGTCTCAGGGAGGAGAGCCGGCTTCTACCCAGCAGGCACCTGCAGAGACCCATGCTCCCCAGTTCTGACAGCAAATTCATCTGCACGTTGCTTCTCACTGGAAATGTTTGCTCACTGAGGAGGAAACCGACCCACCAAGAACCATGAGCTCTAGCAGTTAAAGCCACTGAAATAACTTTAGCCAGTGGCTTAGCTTTTCTAACCTTTAGTCTTCTCATCTGTACAATGGGATCATCAAGATTCTATATGCATGTGCTGAGGATCCCAGGACATACGGCTTGAGAGCCATACTTAAAATATTTAGCCTGGCACTTAAGAAATGAGCTCACAAGGAAAATGGCATAGTACAGGAGAAGCAAGTGGGGTCATCTAGAGGAGTTCATGACTTCCTGAAGGAGACACAGTGCCCTGGGGTCACAGTGCCCTGCTCTTTATACTCCCAACTAGTTTAGTTCCTGGTCTCCATTCTGCACTAGAGACGTAAAGAAAATGTGACCATATCATAGCTGGGAGTGGGAGCTATAGGGGCACCTCTGCATCTAATGGGCACCTTGTCTCGTGATTTTATGTGTCTGAGCGATTCACCTGCATGCCTCGTACCTGAGAAAGCCAGAAGACAACATCAGACCCTCTGGGACTGGAGTTATAAATGGTGTGAGTCGCCATGTAAGTGCTGTGTATCAAACCTGGGTCCTCTGTTAAGAACAGTATGTGTTCCTAACTAGTAGTAAGTCATCCATCTGTTCAGACCTAGGTTCTAACCTTAACTCTTTCTCATCCAACTCCCATGTTCAATTATTCTTTTCCCCTTTCTACCTTTAGAACCTTTCTTTTTTCTTGCATATGTGTGTATGCTCACATGGTGTGTACATGTGAACCTGGAACTTGCTGGTTCAGCTAGCCTGGCCGGCCAGCAAGTCCCCCAAATCCTCCCATCTCATCCTCCCCGGCACAGGGAATAGAGACATATGCCACCACACACAGCATTTAGGTGGGCTTTAAGAACACAGAATTCAGGTCTTGGTGTGACCAGCGCATCACCAAAGGATCCATCCCCCAGCCCGATGTGCAGTTTCTCTTGTGACTTATTTCACCATTTTAAAAAGCCATATAAATCAAGCAGGTGAGGAAACTGAGGCAGTTCCAGGTGTTCAGTGAGTCACAAGCTGAGACCTGCTGGAGAACTGAAGGGAACTTCAGAGACCAGGGTGATCAGCTTCACACACTGGAGCAGTGACGACGTTAGTGACAGCACTTCACATATGACCCGAAGTGACCAGTTCATCCGCTCACTGACCCCTGGAAGTATGGCATAATTTCCTTTAACTGCTGAGAAGACACAGCATCCCCAGCCAGCATGGGTGGCCAAACCAGATCAGCGCATCCAAAAACAAGCTCCATTAATTCTCCCCACGAGCACAGGCAAAGACCCCTGCAGGCTGACACTGGACCACATCTACCCGTTCCCAGCCAGCTCTTCCCATACTGTGCCCTCCTGTGCCCTCGATCAGCTGCCCGGTGCATCACCAAACTCCAGGGCAGAAGCAGGTATCTGTATGTGGGAATATTATTCAGCCATGGAAAGAGGTGCAGGGATCAACAGGGTGAGCCCAGAATGTGTGATGAATGAAAGAAGCCAGATTCCCAAGGACCCACACTGCGGCTTTACCAGCTGGAAACCCAGACGGACGGGTCTCCTGAGGCAGGAAGTTAAATCAAGGAGGTGTTAGGGGGAGACGGTGGGAAACGTCTGCACCTGCTCAAGCTTGTCATCCTCATCATAGCTTTCGATACTTTGTAGCCTAGGCTGGTCTGCAGCTCTGGAGCCTCCTGCCTCAGCCTCCCCAGCTGCTAGAGATGGCTTTAGCAAGAGTGATAGTATGTCTGTTTCACCATAAAATAAACACACAGATAAATAAACAAACAGCTGGGTATGATGTGCACATGATCCCAGCACTCAGGGGGAAGTCAAGGTTACTCTCCCACGCTGCAAATTCCAGATCAGACTTGAGAACCTGAGACTGGGGCTGGATTGAGAGATGGCTCAGTGGTTAAGAACCCTGGCAGCTCTTCCAGAGGACCCTGGGGTTCAATTCCCAACACCCACACAGCAGCTCACAACTGCCTGTAACTCCAGTTCCAGGGGATCAGACACCCTCCTACAGACATACATCCAGGCAAAATATCAATGCACATAAAATAAAAATAAATTGATTAAAAGAAAAAATAAAAGAGCATGAGATCTTTGTGGGAGAAAGAGAGCACGTGTGGGGTGGGGTTCCCCTTACCTTTCTACATCTATCTGAAAAGAAATAAACAAACAGAAAGGACTCCTGCAATTTGGCTGCTGGCTCTGGCGATCCTCCTTAAATCTACACAAAGCTGTTTCTTCTTGTCCATTTGGGTTTAATTCATTTTTGCAGACAGCGCGATCCAGAGGTTCAGCTTTCTGCTGAGTGGACACAACAGCTGTGTTCACGGCTCCCACCTGGGACCTGGGTGGCCCGGCTCCCCACCCCCACCCTGGGATAAACAGAGACCCAGCACACCTGTTCCATACCCCTCCCAGGAGGAGAAGCTCTGGGCCTCCCTGTTTCGTCATCTCTCCATAGCTTGGAGTGAGACCCAGACTGACTTTAGCTCCGATCGCCCCGAGGGCCAAGCTCCTTCAAAGATAGCCCTGCCCCTCTCCTATTAACAGGCCAATTTGGATCCCTGGTCTTGAGTGAAAATATTATTTTTCCCCAGTCAATCTCAAATTGCTCCTTCATGAAGTTAAAGTGGCCAGTCCAAGCAAGGGAAAAGAAAACAAGAATCCAAGCTTTGAACCAGCTGCACACTCTTGTGTAGACAAAATATCCCTTTGACCGGCGTCCCAGGCAGCCCCAGGACCCCAGTGCATCCTCCCATCTCCTCGCCCTAGCTTCTCACACTTGTCTGCTCTGGATGGGCTTCTGATACAGATGAGATTCCAATAGTCCAGAGATGGAGTGAAAAGGAGATGCCCTTCGCTGGCTCCTGGCCCTGTCTTGTGTTCTCGTCACTGAGAATGGATCTATAGCTTTGTAGATACTAAGAAAACATTCAGCCACATGGCCTGCCCTTTTTTTACAATTATTTAATTACTTACTTATGAGCTGTAGCCCAAACTGTCCTTGAACTCACAGAAACAAGTATATCTTTTGAGCTCTTGATCCTTATGCCTCCACCTCAGGAATGCTGGGAGTACAGGTATGCGCCACAATGCCCAGTTTGTGGGGTTGAACCGAGGGCACACATGTGTGCACACACACAGAGGCACACTCACACACTCACGCACATGCAGACATATGCACGCACACACACACAATGAGGTGCATCCCCAGCCTTCAGACATCTTTCCTTCATTCTCCCGACCGCAAATACTGAATCTGCTTTACTCTTGGGGATTTTTTTCCCCATGTATATTAATGTTCTGCCTGCATGTATGTATGCGCATCACATGTGTGCAGTTCCTGAGGAGACCAGAAGAGGGCCTTGGGGCTCCTGGTACTTGAGATGGCTGTGAACAACTATGTAGATGCTGGGAACAGAATCCAGGGTTTCTTGGAAGAGCAGCTAGTGCTCTTAACTGTTGAGCCTTCTTTCCAGCCCAGTGTTGCTTTTTTAATCCAAAACTATTTTTCCCCAAGAAAATTCCAGGGAATATCAAGAAGAGCTTCCATTGGAAAGGGCTCTCAGTTCAAGGCCAGCCTAGTCTATAAAGTGATTTCAAGGACAGCCAGGGCTGCACTGAAAAACCCTACCTTAAAAAACAAACAAAAAAAAAACCACGGGGCTGAGAAATGGCTCAGAGGTTAAGAGCACTGACTGTTCTTCCAAAGATCCTGAGTTCAATTCTCAGCAACCACATGGTGGCTCACATCTGTAATGAGGTCTGGTGCCCTCTTCTGGCCTACAGGGATACATTAAGGCAGATGCTGTATACATAATGTATAATAAATTAGGGGGCTGGAGAGATGGCTCAGAGGTTAAGAGCATTGCCTGCTCTTCCAAAGGTCCTGAGTTCAATTCCCAGCAACCACATGGTGGCTCACAACCATCTGTAATGGGGTCTGGTGCCCTCTTCTGGCCTGCAAGCATACACACAGACAGAATATTGTATATATAATGAATAAATAAATATTTTTTAAATTAATTAATTTAAAAAAGTCAGGCAGTGTTGGTACATGCCTTTAATCCCAGCACTTGGGAGGCAGAGGCAGACACAGATCTGTGAGTTCAAGACCAGCCTGGTCTATTCAATGAGTGCAGGACAGCCAGGGCTACAGAGATATCCTGTTTCTAAAAAACAAAAGAAATAAACAAACAAACAAACAAAGAAACAAAGAAAAGAAGAGAAGAAGAAAGAAAAGGCTCTCAGCCTGCAAATGGCTCACCATTCTTTTCACTTCATGCAGCAGGCATCTGCTGAGAATTCTCATGGCAGGAGGGGAGGCAGCAGCAGGTGGCTTAGGCCTCCCAGCCTTGTGGCTGCTTTCTGGAGTGACAAGTCAAGAAATACAGCTCAGAGAGGACCAGAAAAGCTCTGGGGGACACACCACACACATCCACTCAAACACACACACACACACCACACACACACACACACTCAGATGCCCACTTACACAAACTCTCAAACATGCTCACTCACTCACACACACATGAACACCCCTCTTCTCTCACACGGCGGAACACACGGGAACAGACACACACACATTCTCTCTCTCTCTCTCTCTCTCTCTCACACACACACACACACACACACACACACACACACTTACTCGCACACAGGCTCAGCTTCCTTCCCCAGAATGAGTCAGTCCACACAGCTCAGCTTTGGTCTCTCACATCTGGCAGCACCCAGCTCTGGAAATGCAAAGCCCAATAGAAGTTCCAGATTGCAATTCATGGATCCAGGATCAGGACACCCCCTCCCCACGCCCCTGTAGTTAAAGCAAGGGACAAGGAGGCCAGGGCAAGAAGCGACCTACTGGGATGGAGAGATGGCTCAGAGGTTAAGAGCATTGGCTGTTCTTCCAGAAGTCCTGAGTTCAATTCCCAGCAGCCACATTGTTGCTCACAACCATCTGTAATGGGATCTGGTGCCCTCTTCTGGCATGCAGGCAGACTACATAATAAATAAAAACATCTTTCAAAAGAAAAGTAATCTACTGTGGGGCATGGTGGCACATTGCTTTATTCCCAACCCTTGGGAGGAAGAGGCAGGCAGATTTCTGTGAGTTTGAGGCCAGTCTGGTCTACATAGTGAGTTCCAACCTACTGTCAAAAAAGAGGAAGGGAGAGAGGGAGGGAGGGAGAGAGGGAGGAAGGGAGGAAGGAAGGAAGGAAGGAAGGAAGGAAGGAAGGAAGGAAGGAAGGAAAAAGCACAAGATCATGTTAGTAATTTATGTTAGCTGGAGTGGGTGCTCAGGCCTGTGATCCCCCCAGAGCCAACTCTAGGGAGAGAGGCGTGGGACTGAAGACATGGGCTGGGGATATGGCTCAGTGGATAACATATTTGCATGCAGACCTGAATTCAGAGCCTAGAGCCCCCTTGCGCCAGGTGCAGCAGTGTATGCGCTGCAATCCCAGCATGCCTATGGTGAGACAGATGCCAGTCTAGAGTGCACACCAGACACTGTCCTCTGACCACTACACATGAGCCATGTACATACACACTCACACTTAAATATATGTACATATATGAAGAAGGAAGAGGAAGAGGAGGAGAGGTGGAGAGATGAGTGGTTAAGAAACCTGTATATTCTTGCAGAGCACCTGAGTTCAATTCCCAGCACCCCGTGGCAGTTCACAACTATCCTTACAACTTCAGTTGTGTAATTCACAACTGTCCACAACTCTAGATCCAGGGGATCTAATGCCCTCTTCTGGCCTCCAAGGTCACCATGCAACACCTAGTGCACTCATGTGTACACACACAGGCAAAACATTCATACAGATAAAAATTCAATAACAACAAAATTTTACAAAGGATTGAGGACACTAAGTCCTAAAGACACAAGACAATGGTCCCTTCCCGGAGGAGAGCCACGGAGGGAACTTCTGCAGACACTAGCACCACAGAGTGTTCTCAGAGACTTCCTTGGCTTAATGTATGTGGAGAGACCTTTGGGGACTTGTTCCCATTCATCAGCTGTCCGTGTGCTGCGAGGGAGGCCTGGTGGAGACGCTAACTCATTTACCAGAGCCTGGCTTCCCAATTTCAGAAATGAGTTTAACAGAGCCGGCCACTCTGGGAATATTCAAGAAGATGGGAAAAGTCCCCTCCTCAGACACCCCAACCCCTGTGTATATGAGGCCCTCAGCATCAGTGACTCACTAGTCATGCACCTTGGAATCTTCCAGAAGGCTTGTGGAAGCAGAGATTGCTGCCTCCACCCACCTGCCTTCTCACTCTTCAGAACCCTGACTCAGCAAGTCTATTGGGGGAGTCTTTTGGGGGTGTGGTCTGTTGGGGGGGTAGTGTCTGTTGGGGCAGGGGTGGGGTCTGTTGGGGTGGGGTCTGTTGGGGTTAGGTGGGGTCTGTTGAGGGTGGGGTCTGTTGGGGGGTGGAGTCTGTTGGGGGTAGGGGTGGCATCTGAGAAGCTTCATTTCCCCACAGGTTCACAGAAGACACTGAGAGGCTGCTGGTCTGTGGCCCATTCAAGGTTCATCAGCTGGTGTCCTAAATGCTACACCTATTGTTAGCACGTGTCCTAAATGCTACATCTCTTGTTCAAACAGAAGAGTAACTTTCTTCACCTAGAGCAGAGGGGTTCATTGCTTCTGGCTTGGGATGCAAAGTCAAACAGGCACTGGGGGGAAGGTTCAGTCGGAAAAATGCCTTCTGTGAACGCCTGGGGACCTGAGTTCAGAACCCCAGGAACCATGTGAAGAGCCAGGCGTGTCAACACACGCAGGAAACTCCAGCAGTGGGGAGGCAGAGACAGGAGAACCCTTTGGGATTCACCAGCCGGCCAGTCTAGCCCAGTTAGATAACCCCAAGTTCAGAGGGAGACCCTGTGCCCCCTAAAGTAGGACGAAGAGTAATTAAGGAAGTCACCTGACATCAACCTCCACATATGCGCACGCGCGTGTTCACTGCCCCTTGTGTGTTCCCATGAACACACACACACACACACACACACACACACACACACAGTCGTGGGCCCCAGTGGGCATGCGCAGCAATGATCACGCCATGAGTCCCAGTGGGCATGAGCCCCAGTGGGCATGCGCAGCAATGATAAAGGTTGTCTCTGGTTGTTGTCTTTGTCGATGAGAAGAACAAATCACAGCAGGGATCTTGCCTCCTGAGAGGAGAGAAAGAGGAAGGGCCTAGGGTCACAGGTGGGGTGGGGACACCTCTAGTGACTGACTTCATTTACTTGACTGAGGGGACAGTCGGGTGCGGGTGCAGGGAACAAAGGCAGACGCCATCAGAGTGGTTTTCACCTGGGTTGAACTGGATGGTCCTTTGTTTTGCTATTTTGCAGTGCTGGGGTCAGAATGAAGAAGAGGAGGAAGAGGAGGAGGGGAAAGGACTGAAGAAGAAGGCACCATGGCTCCCCTTTCCTCCCCACCAGAACTAAAATGCTGTTAGTACCCCACAAGTTGTGAGAATGGCCCAAGCTAATCCATGCACAGACGGTGGCTAAGATGGAGAGGAAGAAACGCACACAGCACAATTGCACATCCTCTTTCCGGTCTGCACGATACTTCTAGAACATGACATAAGACGGATGTTTCCTGCTGTATCTGTCAGTATCCTGTCATTACGAGTTTTAGTCCTATCCCATGTCCCCTTTGTGGGAATGTTGGGATGTTTGTATGTCTTGGCACACATGCGTGACAAACCCCAGACACACGAACGATATGCCAACGAGGGCGTTAAACACTGCTATAGCTTCTCAGACTTTCCAAACTGTGCCTCCGCAAGCTGGTATCAATTTACTAAAAGTTTCCAGGGCTTTAGCCCCGTTACCATCATCCCCTCATGGCTGCCACTTTGATGGGTGAGTATGGCATCTTACTGCTCGCATTTCCCTTTTCTTGGATATTGGGTGAGACTGACAATTTTTCACACACTTGAAGCACTCAGGTATGCGTTTCATAAACTGCCTATCTGTATCCTTGGCCCAGAACTTGTTCATCATTCTTATTGATTTAAAAAAGCTCTTTATATAGCAAAGATATCAGTCCTCTAAAGCAGAGACCCTAAGGTATCTTGCTGGCTTGTCCTTTGTTTTTATTTTATTTTACTTGGTGTGTGTGTGTGGTGTGTGTGTGGGGGGGGGAGAGAGATGCATGGAGCATACACCTACAAGCATTTATGAAGAGGTCAGAGGAGGTTGCCATGTCTTTCTTCAGTGCTTTCTGCCTTATTGCCTTGACCCAGGGATCTGCCTGTCTCTGTCCTCTAATTCTGGGTTTTACACACACACACACACACACACACACATTTTTACCTGAGTGCTGGGGATTCGAACTCAGGTGCTCAGGCTTGCATAGTAAGCACTCTTACTGAACCAGCTCCCGGGGCGCCCCCCCCCCAATTATCACTGTCTTATTTTCACTGGACTTCCTTCTTCATATGTCCCTCTGTTCCTTTGAGATCCACTTGGTCACCAGACAGGGGGCCCCCTTGTCTACCGGCATGTACCCCACCCACCCCACCAGCCCTGGGCCCTCTCCAGCTGGCAGCCTGAGGCAATTTCTTTGATTCCCTACATAATGAGAAGTCCTAGTTGGAAAGTGGCTTGTCAGGTTCTTCCAGAATTCCAAAATGACCCCCCACCACCCACTGGGCTCCTACTCCTGCTGGCTGTGGTCACAGATCACAGGTCATCATGCCCCAGTGACCCCCAGAGAAGTATGACTCTAGCCACCCTAGTGATAATAGTTGATGCCAGCCGACTGTTTCTGCAGCTGGTGGAACGTGGGCAACTACCCAGGACTGCAAGAGGGTAGGTGATGAGCCACATGGAGCCAGGCTCTCAGACCTGCCATGTCTGCCTAGCCAGAGGCTCCCACATGCTGCGGCTACTGTGTTTATTCTTTGGGAGAGATGAGAGTTGAGTGGTTTTCTTTGGGGTTCCCTCCCAAGACATGAAACCAAGGTTACATTTAGCAAATCCACGCCATTCACAAGCCTTTCTCCATGCTTAACACTTGGCTGATCATTTTATGACAACTGGTGAACCGCTCTGTGGAGCCACCACCAGCCTTCCTCCATCTGACGTGAGAGTTGGTCTTCACTTCACACAGGATGGAAGAGAGAACTGTCAAGGGATGAGTATGAAGAGGGTTGGAGAGGTGGCTCAGCTGTGGTAAGAGCACTGGCTGCTCTTTCAAAGAACTCAAGTTTAGTTTCCAGCACTTACATTGGGCAGTTCACAACCATCTGTAACTCTAGCTTCAGGGAATGAAATACCCTCTTCTGGCCTCTGAGGGCAAAACACATACACACACACACACACACGAGAGAGAGAGAGAGAGAGAGAGAGAGAGAGAGAGAGAGAGAGAGAG
>JABTXL010003386.1:3353731-3364134 GCA_025134845.1 Neodon shergylaensis
GAGAGAGAGAGACAAGGCAGAGAGAGAAATAGACAGTAAATTGACAATAGCTTCACAACCTGCAGCCAAAGCTTCAGGCAGCTGACAGTGCTCAAGCAGAAGCGGCAAATGAGCACTTCAGACACAGGATGGCTCTCTAGGCTACAAGGCCCAATGAGGTTATAATTAACATGAAACACTCAAAAGTTACTGGGGGGATGAGAAATTGTTTTCCCGTGTGGCCGGGAATACCTACGGGTGTCAGGGTCCAATGGGAAAGGTGTCCCGGAGTGTGGAAGGCCGTAGAAGGCTAGGGAGATGGGGAGGGTGGGGAGCAGGGCTTGATTTTTCCATCCAGAGTCTCGCACTCGCCAGGCAAGCACTCACTCTCCTCCCACAGAGCTACAGCTCAGGCCTTAGGTTTGTTTTCTTTGCATTTTCCCCTTCATTTGTTTGAAGAAAGGCAAACTTACAGGTGTGGAGTGGGAGATGATGGGGAAGGATGGAGAGGAGGCAGAGCCCGGAGTGTCGGGTTTAGACACTTGTAAAAGGAGGTGGGAAACAATTTAATTTGGCAGCGACGATGGCTGCTAATGCGGTTTTCGGTCGTTTGCCGCACCGGAGGAAGCTGTTTTGATTGTGTGTACAAGGACCTGCCAAATTTAATTAGGCTCCGGGGGAGCGAATGAATGGGGAAGGGGGGCAGGGCTCCTCTCAGTCCACACTTCTTTTCTTTTTTTCTTTCTTTCTTTTTTTTCCACCCTGGAGACTTCACACCTGGAAGGGTGGCTGTTTGGGGAGATAGGTGAGAAGGGGGTTGGGAGGGGCCTTGGAGAAGAGGGCTGGGCCGAAAAGGGACTTAGTCGGCCCATTTATCAGGAGACGATCTGCATTGATTTAAACCTACAACTTCCCTCCTCTGTAAATGTGTGTTTAGAGAAAGGTAATTGACACTCCAGCAAATCAAAGGATTACCCCGGGTTGGCAATCTAATCAAACACAGTCCAGGCGGGATTTGAGTCTGTTCAGAGGAGGATCAGCTTCGCATAATGGGGGCTCCGAGGAAGATAGGGGTGTCAGGCAATTCCTCGGCTTTAGGCAACGCTCCGCTGCGGACGTGGAGGGAACAGAGCAAGCGTGGGAGGGGGCCCTGGAGGCCCCAAGGCCCGGTGGGGGAGGGGGACACGGGAAGGTCCTGGGGGAAAGGAACTCCTAGCGAGGGGGTGAGCCCACACTGCGCTGACAAGACCCCCCCCCCATTTCCCTGAACCCAAGACGAGAGTGAGGGGGAGGGAGCTGAGACTAAACGACACTACAACGGGGGATAACTGTTACAAAGGCGAACACGCGCTCGGACGCTCGCAGCCCCGCTTCCCGCAGTAAATAAAGTCTGCAAACTGCGCTCCAGATAAACGGGTGCCTAAATCTAGTGTGACGGGCCAGGAGAGAAGAGACAGAAGGAGATAAGGCTGGGGAGGGGCGAGGAAGGAGAGTAATCTAATAGAAGACATTCAGAAAACAAACTTTATAAACAAGAGAACCAGCGAGTGCCGAGAGCGCGAACCTAGCAGGGCAGCAACTGGCCGCTGGGTCTGGTTGCTGGGGTAGCCTCAGGGACTCTGGGGATGCTGCTGGGATGCAGGAGCCCGGCCCGGGATGGGAGGGGGCGTTCAAGGAAGAAGCCCGGGCTACAGAAGTTGCTGGAGTCTAGCAAGTGGGGTCCCCCGCTGTGAGGACGCGCGGGTTCTGTGTTCACCTCCGGGCACGCACCCGCAGCGCAGCGGCCATTTCAAGGCGTCTGTACCTAAAAGATTCGTGTGCACAGAGTGGCAGTTAAAGGAATTAGATATTTACCAGTATGAAATAAGCCTGGCTAAGAAGAAGAGAGAAGAGAGAGACACACACACACACATTGAAAATATGAGGCTGGGGGAAGACTTCAAACGAATTCATCATTTGGAACGGTGAAGAGAGATTTACCAGACAGTATTGGGAAGTTATTTAGATATTAATAACACATTTTCCTGAGGCGCGACCACGGCAGCCGTCTGCGCTGCTCTCCAAGCTATTTGGCTGGGTAAAATATGGGCGTCTCAAATGCTGGGAGGCGATAAGGCAATCGGGCCAACCCTGGTCCAGAGTCTGCATCGCAAGAGCGTTAAACCCGGATTAACCTCCCCCGCCCGCCACCCCTCCCCTTTCTCAGCTTTCCAAATTTTTGAGTGGAATTTACATGGAAGGGTTTTAAAGCACACATAGCAACGGCCACAAGGCAGAGAGGTGATTCTTATAACTTTTATTTTTATTTAGGAGCCTTTTTATGAAAACAGTTGTTACACATTACGTTACGTATCAATATTACAGAAAGCACAGAAAGAGCGGCCCCGAGTAAACGACGGTTCTTCCCAAAGTTGCGATATGCCATTAGTCCTCGGCCTTCAACAAAGTTAAGGCGGTCTCACCTGGGATTGAGGGCATTTTAGGATATAAACCCGTAAACTAACAAGCTCAGGACAATCGGCCTATGAGGAGCTTGAGACCCCAAAGGGAAGGTTCTCTCTGGGGCCGGGAAGGCCTGACTAAGAGGGTGGGGGGTGTGCATTCCGGGAATTCCTGAAAAATAGCTACAGCCCCTCCCACTCCGCTAATGGGGTAATTAGGAAACCCAGTTGGGGACCCAAGGTGATTGGAAGACTGAGATGCCCCCCTAAGTTTCTGTTACCCGGGACCCTCCCTCTCTTTTTCCCGACCCCTAACTCCCGCTGAACGTGGGGAGGAGGTGGAAATGGGGTCAGCACTTTCTGACCCGCTCTGTTGGGACTGGCCCTACTGGGGTCAGGCCGGGGGGAGGGAGGAAACTCGCCTTCCCAAATCTAATCAAGGCAGAACGGCGACCTAAGGAGGAAGCTGCACCATTAGTAGCTAGATCTCTTCATAACTTCAAACAAAGTGGGGCTGGGGAGAGGCGAGACCGGGACGCGAAGAGTGGGGAGAGCTAGGGGAAGGAGTTGGGGGGAGGGGGAGACTCAACATGCGAAGGGGTGGGGCCTGCAGGAGGAAGAGAAGGGGTCGAGGGCAAAGGGGAGGTGGGGGCCAAACGAAGGGGTGTGGGGAGAGAGATTCGTGAAGGCGGGGTCAACAACTTAAGTCCCGGGGGAGAGAGAAAGCCTCCGACAGACCCTGGCAGTTTCAGGAGGGATGCGGGAAAATTGTGTGTGCCCCAAATCCAGTTTCGAAGTATCCTAGAGCTTGTGTCTGGTCCTTTAGTGCGGCAGCGAGTTGAGTTCGGGCGGATTTCCAGGGAGCAGGAGGCCGCCGCAGGTCTTTGGAAATCCATTGCTGCCATGAATTGGCCTAGTGAGCCCGAGGTCTAGGGTCAGCTCGGTGGCTTGGTTGCCAGGCCTTGGAAGTGCACGAAGCCTGAGTCCCAGTGGAGAGTCAGGCAGCGGCGTGATGGAACCAGGGACCAGAGAGAGTCTGCAGAAGGGCGCGATCGTGGAGAGCCACGCAGGAGAGACGACTGGGAGTAGAGTGTGGGGACGCTAAGCAGTTCCAAGGATAGATAGAGAGGGGCGCAGGATAGCAGCTGGAAGGACAAAAGGATGCAGTAGCCGAGAGGCAACCCGGGCCCGCGAGCGCGGCAGGCTACAGAGCTAGCGGGGCCGGACGACGGGTCGCAGCGCTTTTGATCCTCGGCGTTGGGTGACACCAGTACAAAGGCGGCTCATCGTATTACCGCGCGGCCCGGCGGCTTCCCGGGATCCAGCCGCTTAATTAGAGGCGAGCGCGCCGGGCTGGTGGGGCGGGGACCCGGGCGGCGCGCTGTGACCCAGCGCTGGGCCTCGGCCGGCAGTGCGGCCGTGAGCGATCCCACCCCCACCCCCCCACCCCCCCCACCCCGGCTCTCGCCTTCCCGCTTAACTGTCCCACTGCAAAGTTCCCGGCGACAATGCCTAAGTTATCAGCTCCAGGTTTTGGTTTCAGAATCAGAGGAATGGGGTGTGTGTGTGTGGGGGGGGTGACGATTACTGAAAGACTGCGTCCTAGCGCACAGTGAAGACTGAGTGCTGCCCTGGGTCTTGTTCCACCCACCGCTTATCCGCAACTGGGTGTTCGTGGCCCTCAAACGGCCTGTGCTCCTGGGCCCCAGCAGCTACCGGTGGGCGAGGCTGGAGTACCAGGGAGGGGCCTAATGCACCAGTCCCCAGTCCCCAGCACACTAAGTCTTGCAATTTACAACATGTCGAGGAGTCTCTCTGCGCCTGGGTTTTCCATGGACAGGGATTTACACAAAGGTCCCTATCATTTGAATGGGATTCTGGAGCCACTTGCCAGTCAGGTAAAAGCTAAACAAACCAACCAAGCCTTTACTGGAGTCCATAGGGGCAGAGTTTTAAATACTGAGTAAAGACGTGCCTTGCTCAGAACGCCACCGCTACAGTTTTTGATGACCCCGTATTCTTTAAAGAGCCCCAGTTTCCCAGAATGAAAAGATTTCCATAAAGGGCAGGAGGGGAGTGAGAGCTAGCTGTCTGGCCTCACTTCTCTCTCTTTCCAAAACAGCCAAATGCCGGGGGACCCAAATAGTGTCTAACTAGTCTTTCTCCAAAGCAGCCTCTTGGCTTCATGATTGGAAGGGTCTTTTCAATTTTTTCATTTATTTTTTGTTTGTTTGTTTGGGAATTAGAATGCATATGTGGAGGTCAGAGGACAATTTGCAGGAGTCCGTTCTCTCTTCATCATGTAGGTCCCAGGATCAAACTCAGATCATCAGTCTTGAAGGCAAGCCCCTTTCCCGGCTGAGCCATGTCACTGGTCCCTTCACAGATAAGTGCATATGTGATGTCCCTTTTCGTCCCATATCACTAAAGGAAAAAAAAAAGGAAGGAGAGAAAACTCTGCCCCTGAGGAGTAAATACATATGAGTCTCATCATTCATTCTTTAGGACTTTTGTTAAGCATATTTGAGGGACCAGGCACAGTGTTAAGCGCCTAAATTATACTCCAGATACCAGGTCCCTGCCTTCATGAATTCTGATCCTGGCAGGGAGAAACAGACAATAAGATAAACACTGCGTGCGTGCGTGAGCGCGCCTGTGTTCAAGTCTGCCCGGGAGCACACAGCAGGGTGTGTTGGTGCTGCCTCTGAGTGGAGCAAGCAGCCTCCCAGTTGACCTTTGGAGTTCCAGGCACCCGCTGCCCGGCTTTCTGCATTGAGGGTTCAAGGCAATGGTGGAGGGAGGACCGAGTCTCTTGCCGTCACTGAACTCTTTGTCTGAGGGACCAAAAGACCTGAGATCAAAGAAATCCCGGCAGGACAGAAAAGGGGGTGGGAACAAGAGAAGTAGCTTAGAAAACTCTAACCTGAACTTTTCTGGGGTCCCTTTGGGGGAAGCCCCAGCGAGTGGGCTGGGATCCTTCTGGGGGTTCCTCTCCAAGGCCGGAAGCCTCAGCAGGGATGACAGGTGATCAGCCACGCCTCCGGATGTGAGTTTAATTTCAGACAACAGGTCTTTGAGGAGATTGGAGAAAGTGGAGCCCAGCCTTCAGAGGTGTTCTGTATGGGTGTGGAGGTGTTGGGGAGTGTGATGTGGAGTTGGGGGGAGGTGGTGGTGTCTGGGTTCAAGCTTCCTGGAGCTCAGGAAACTGTCTTAAAGTCTACCTTGGGTTTATATGAGCTGTGTAGACATGAAATCAAAGAAAGCTGGAGCTTGCCTCCTAGGCAAATTTTGGGGTTGATAGGGATGGGGGGGGGTAAGGAAAGTTTTGGATCTTTACTTTCTAACGGAAGCTTCCAGAAGTACCCCAATCCCCTGCTTTCTCTTGTGATTACAGAACCAAGAGATTTGGTATACTGAGCCCTTCCGCTCTGAGTTAAGCTCCTGACTCCACCCCCATCCTTGTAATTTCCTTCTTCGACAGGACTTCCTGGATTTGCCCTTTCCAGGGCCCAAAAATCCGGTAGAAAACAATAAATTCCAATGGAGGAGGGGGGCTACAGCTGGAAGGCACCTTGGGCTTCAGCTCTGGACCTCCCCTGACCTGGGGGCCAGTACCCTTTCTCTCATCATCCTCCTGCTGACCCAAAAGGAACAGGAGTCAGTTGGAATGCTCACCCCTCTAGTGAACTGCCCCTGTATTTCACGCCTTTATTAGTGGGGCTCCAAGAAGACCCTAGGAAAAGAGACTGTGGAAGTTTATTGAAAGTGGGAGACTCTCAGTGTGTTCCAGTTAGGACATTCCTTTCTAGAACCAGATGGGGCTATAGTGAGGTCTCACGAGAGCTAACCACGCTGCAAATGGCCTTTTGCTCAGCTCCCCAAGGACCCGTTTCTCTCGCTGTTTAGTGGGTTCCTATCCCAAAAAGTCTAGCCCCTGGCAGGGAGCCTTGCAACAGCAGTGACTTCCCAGTCAGCCATGGCCTCAGTTTCCCCATCTGATCAGCTGCTTTGATGAGATGCACCGGACTGGAGAAAAGTCTGGGCGGGTAGGGAGAAAGCTCCCTGGAGCCTGTCAGGGAGTCCCAAGCGGTGGAGAGGCCCTGGCTCCTCCTCCCCTCAGTCGCCGGCCTGCTCTCGCCTCAATGGCCACTTTAGAAATACAAACAACTTTAGAAATAAAGTAACCAAACTCCCAAAGGGCTTTGAAGCCGCGAATGCCTGGTGGCGCTTTGCTGTGGTGTGGGCCAGACCCGGGCCTAATCTTGCTTTCATTTCCACCGGTGGCTGCGGGGGAAGAGCTCCCGGCCTCCGGGCCCCTCAGGAGGCTCATTAGGCCACAAAGAGCCCCCATTATCCCGAGAAGAAAACGGGGAAGGGGAGGCGAGGGGGATGCGAGGGTGGGGGAGCAGCCTCTGAGCCAGTCTATTGACTTAGTAGATGAAGTCAAGAGTCGCACACAGCACACACGCGGGGCCTCGAGGGGCGGGGGCAGGCCCACAAAACCCCCAACCAAATGGGAGCAGCCAATCCCCCCCCCCCCGCGCGCGCACTGCTCTGCCTCTGGAATGTCCCTCCTTGGTGAGTCCAGGAAGCTCCAGAGCACCTGAGCAGTGCCCTCCTGGCTCTTGGAAGCTACCAATTTAGCCGCTAAAGAGGTGATTGAAACTGACACCCAGGAGGGTCCACGCACGGAGGAAGAGGATGCTGAGAGATCCTGGTAACTCAGAGAAATTTCTCTGAGACTCCATGTGCTTTTTTTTTTTTTTTTTTTTTTTTTTTGGGTTTTCTCTGTGTAGCCCTGGCTGTCCTGGAACTCGCTCTGTAGATCGAGCTGGCCTCCAACTTAGAGATCCACCTGTCTATGCCTCTGCCTCTCAAGTGCTGGGATTAAATTCAAGTACTCTTGGTGAATGGCAGGTGGGCATAGGTCTCAGGATGCTGGGAAGGGGAAAAGATGACACCATGCAAAGCCAGCACAAACTCCCAGCTTCCTCAGCATCCTTCCTCCATTCAGGATTCCTTCGAGAGGTGGAGGCCCTCCTCCATTACCTTGGCATGCGGGCTGTGACTCTACAGCCATCATCCAAAGATGAGTAGGGGGGAGGCAGGACCTGGACAGATGGCCACATCCTTCCTGTCTACAAACCTGAACCAGGAAATGTGATAGACTCAGGGACCTGCCCATCTACAGAGGACCAAAGGAGAAAGAGCCAGCTCCAACAGTTGCACCTAACTGCAGGTGAATGCAAAGACCTTGGTAGCTCTGTCCCTCTGCAGGTAGAGGCTGGGCAGCTGGGCAGACCAAACACTGGGGACCAAAAATGGCAAAAAAAATCTGTCCAGATAGGTGTGAAGGAGGCAGGGAAAGCTGAGTGGCAGGACTCCCCTTCTCCCTGCCTCTGTTCCCCCAACCCACTCGGCCTGCTGCCCATAACATCCTAATCTGTACCCCTGTACCCTTGAGACAAGGTCCATGTGACCCCTGCATGGCTGAGCCATGATGTGCAGGCGTGCTTCTCTTCAACCATTCATCCCATCTCAAGAGACTAAGCTTGTCATGGTGGACTGTGCTGGGGAGGTGCCCCCCCCAGGGACCTAGCTGTAGGCTCCTCAAATGCTGAGCTGGAGACTTCAACGTACAGCTTATTCTAAGGGCAATGGGGAGCCTCAGAGTGATGGACTGAGCAGGGAATGTATTAGAAGGCGTGGAGGTTGATGCTGTGACCCGACCCGATGGGAGTGGAGAGCAGAAGATGCACAGAGAGGTGGGGGACCTCCTTGCTGCTGCGGAGGGAGGGAGGAGGCAGCTCAGTCCCTGAGTCCTCCTTGCACTGGAGGCTCCACACCTGGGAGTTTTCCTCTTCAGGCTGGGTGGACACAGACTTGTCCAGATCCCAGAGCTCATCACTTCACAGTGTGAGGTTGGAAAAAAGTGACAGGAATGTGACTGAGGAGAGACAGGTCACAGAGATTATGGGTTGAGGGGCAAGATCAGCAAGCGGAGGACAGGGCATTTGGAAGGCGCTGGGTGAAATCCACTCCTTTCTCATCTCTGCAGACTCTTTGTGTTGAGTGTGGCACATGCTTGAATACTCAACTGAGTGGGAAACTGAGGCAGAGAGGTGGTTGGTGGGGAGGAGCACTCTCTTCTGTGTCAGCTAGACCCTAATGTCCTTGGTTTTCAGTGGCCTGGAGGGGGACCCAGCCCCATTCCTCTGTTTGTTTGGGCTGGACAACTGAGGCCCACCACCCTCCCCTGTCTTTCATGAGCCCTGGACCTTCTTCAGTCCCAGGGGACACTATGGCTCCAATAGGCACCCCTATTAACCATTTAGTATGTTAACATCCCCAAGTATCTTTTGAGGGCTGAGACTAGACAGATGTCTCAAGCATGGCCTCTGAGGGGTCTGTTTTGTCACCCTGTGAAAGACCCAGTAAACAATAGGGACATGAAGCTGGGAGGCTAGGTGGCCACAGACTGACAGGAGTTGGCAGTGGACAGAGTGAGCCCCTTCAAGTCTCTGGTCCTTGGATCTCTTTGTCCTAACCGTGGCCAGGCTCAGCCCGGTGGTTTTCAAGTTGTGTAGGATGGATATGCAGAGCTCCAGCTCTGCGCAGGTGTGCACCGGAGGGGAAGATACACGAGGCGGACTTGCTGGGTCTGGTGGAGGGCATTCCAGTGAGGCTAGGCTTTGTCCCAAGGAGGACAGGCCGGGCTGCTCTCCAAGGCTTCTCTGACAGGGCGAAGGGGGCGGAGGGGAAGCTGTTTCTCTGGGAATCAGAGCCTGGGGCTGTGGTTATTGGTCCTCAGAGATAAGGAGGTGATACTTATCTGGTGGTGAGTGAATCCTCTCCCTTTCTAGTCCCCTGATTAGGGAACTTTCTCTCCTGGCTGTGAGTCTTAGGCAGGGCTGTTTTATGGGCCCTGGTGTCTGTCTCTCAAGTTTGCCCAGCTTGCTGTGTGAGGAAGGCAAGAAATCGCCCCTGGGCTTTACTGGTAATGGTGGAGAGGGACTGGGTGCCAGCAGTGTGGTGCATCAGGACATTTCTCAAGGGCGGATGAGGCAGAATGTGTGCAGAATGGAGGCCGTCCAGTCAGCAAGACAAACATGTGTGTCCCAGGTCATTTGATGTCCACCAAGGTTGAGAGTCACTGGCCTAGTATAAAACACGGGTGTATAGATAAAGAAACAGAGGCCCCGGGGGGGGGTGTCAAGAGCATCTGAACAGAGCCAGAAGGCTAGGTCCTTCTTCCAAAGTCGATGGGTTCCTTATTCTTTTCACATCACTTGTCCCTGTTGAGAATCTGCTCTAGCTGGGGACAACACTCTGCTCTGTCCTGCTGCTCCCTGCTCTAGCTTGGTCCATGAGGGGGCCTCCTAGGCAGTGTGTCTCCATCTCAAGCCTGGTATATCCCTGATCTGTGGTTTTCATTCTCTCTGTCCCCTGTCTTGGCTTTCTCACCCAGCCATTGAGTCACACAGACAGGAAGGGACTGGAGCAGAAGAGGCACCAGGCCTTTAGGGGGGCCTGGCTAAGATGAGGGGAAAGACTGGAGGGTGGTCTGTGTGGGATGGAGCTGACAGGAGGCCAGCTAAGTGAGGGATTCCCAAGTCAGTGCATACCAGTCACCTGGGGGTTTTGAAACAAACACAAACAGAATTCCCCCTCTTATGCATTTAAGGATTTACAACAAAGGTGATACATGCTTGTGAAATTGTTTTATTTTTCATTATTTTTCTTACTATTTATTTATTTATTTTGCTTTTTCAAGACAGTTTTTCTTTGTATAATGGTTCTGGCTGTCCTGGAACATGCTCTGCAGACCAGGCTGGCCCTGTATTCACAGGGATCCATCTGCATCTGCCTCTTGAGTACTGGGATTAAAGGTGTGCACCACTACCACCACACTGCTGGAAATTTCTTTTTTTCTTTTTTCTTCTTCTTCTTCTTCTTCTTCTTCTTCTTCTTCTTCTTCTTCTT
>JABTXL010003386.1:3364144-3377156 GCA_025134845.1 Neodon shergylaensis
TTCTTCTTCTTCTTCTTCTTCTTCTTCTTCTTCTTCTTCTTCTTCTTCTTCTTCTTCTTCTTCCTCTTCTTCCTCTTCTTCCTCCTCCTTCTCCTCCTCCTTATTCTTCTTTTTGAGACAGGTCTATGTATCCCAAGTTAGCCAGAAACTTACTGTGTAGTCTAGGATGGTCTTAAGTCTCCAATTCTCCTGCCTGCCCCTTCCAAGTGCTGAGATTACAGGATCACCCCACTCAGGTCATGCAGTACTAGTGACTGAACCCAGGGCCTCACGCATGCTGGGCAAACACTCTACTAACTGAGCTACATCCCCAGCTCCTATGGATTTTCAAATAATAAAAACTGTTAACTAGGGCTGGAGAGATGGTTCAGTGGTTAAGGACACATGCCGCTTTTGCAGAGGACGCCCCCTCCCCCATTCAGGAGCTACACAGTGGCTCTCACAACCATCTGGAAGCCCTGTTCTGGGGACTCAGACACTGTCTTCTGACCTCCACAGACACCAGGCACACAGGTGGCACACACACACACACACACACACACAAGGCAAAACACTCGTGCACATAAAGGAAGAGAAATTAATTCAAAAAATATTTTATAGTATAGAAATTAATGTTTAAGGGGTCACTTTTGGGTCCATGGGTAACCTTTCAGGGAAGAACTGACTGGCGTCTCTCTGCGTGGCTGTGACTATATGTATCTGAGTGTTCCTTGTAGACCGGGAGCTGGATGAGGGTGTAAAGGGGACCATGTCAGCTCACTCTGTGACCATAGAGGTGTGGACCATGAACCCCAGGTTGAGTTCCTAATGATCTCTGTATGCTGCTGCCCCAGGGAGCATCCTTGGGAATTGTTTGTTTGTTTTCTCCCCCTGGGCTGCTTGTGATGTTCCAGCTGTACCTTTAGCTTGGCCAGAGCTCAGCATCCCTAACAGGTTAAACACCCAAGTCCAAACATTTGCAGGTGTTTGTCCTCTCAAATCAACCCCCCCCACACACACACCTAAATGCCTCCCCTCCCTTCCCCCTCCTGCACCTGCCCCAGCTTCCGCCTCCTCCGCTTCAAAGCAGCAGGCTGGGCTTTACCTGCCTGTCTTTGAGAAAAGCAGTCAGGCCTGAAAGGGGAAGTGGTATTTTAGGGGCTTAATTAGACACAGGACAAGAATGGAGGTTAGTGCTCTGGTTGGGCCAGAAGAGATTGTTGGGATTAACACCCAGGTAAACCTATCAAGGCCTCAAGGCTTGCTGGCCTCCTGGCAGCAGGCCGCAGGTAGCAGGAGAATCCTGGGCAGCAGAAAGCCTGGGCCAACTGAGCTGCTACCCCAGGAACCATACTGGGAGGGGTTAGGAGTCACAGTGGTGTGTGTTGCAAGAACACCCCCCCAGCTGTCCCATCCCCCCTCCCTTCCCGCGAGAAGACAGAGTTAAGAGACATCATTTTATTCTGTCTAGAGATGTGGAGAATACGTACTGTGGGCGGGTCAGGGCTGAGAGCGTAGATATGGAGGGGCAGGACCCCACTTCAGGTTTATCCACTGGGGAAGCTGGCAATGAGCTGGTACACAAACTAGGAGAGACTTGCAAAAGGTAGAGATGGGGCTGGAGGATGGAAAGAGGGGATGCCAGAATGCAGAGCTAGCAGGTGCTTGTGGGGGAGGGCTGCGGGGGCAGCAGCAGTTTGACCTAAGACCTGCAAAGCAGGAGGGAGGCAGACATACATTGAAAATACCAACCAACCAAGCAAGGCGATATTGTCTGTAATCTCAGACCTGACACTGCTGAGGCTGGAGTATCACAGCATGGAGAGAAGCCATACAAAACAAATAAAAACCTACAACTGACTCTATACTTTAACAGGAGTGAATTCTCCAGGCCCACCAGACAACACTTGGAAGTAGGAATTATTACAAAGCCCATTTAGAGATTCAAAAACTGAGACATAGTGATCCCACTGGGGCAGGACCTTCTTGATGGGCACCTATGTTCAATGGGACCGCCTTTAACTAACCTGAAGGACCATGCTGAGTGAACCGGTCTCACTCAACCAGCCAGCCTTATTATCTGTCAGCTGATAAAAACAGAAAGGTTCATTCATCCACCTGGTGTCACACAGCTAGAAAGAGGCAGAGCCAGGAACTAATAGACGTCTTTCTATTGTGGCATTGGCTTTTCCACAGGCATGCACTTTGGAACGTTCTTCAGAAGTTCACAGAGTCCTGTGTCCTTGGAGAGGGGCTTCCTTGTCTCCTCCTGGGAAGGAGTTTACCTTTTAGGGAAAGATTCCTGGAGAGTAGTGGCTGGCTCCTTTTTCTAACAGAGTTCCAGCAGGTGGTGTTGCCAACTTGCTGTCTGTAATCCTAAATCAAGAAACCTCGGTGGCCTGGAAGTGTGTTGCATGGGTAGAAGCAGCAATTCCTGTGTAGCCTTTGTTAACCTTATACCTGGCCTGGGCTGAGCTGTATCTGGGCTGTCTGGAAGCCCACAGCAGGTGTCTCTGGTCTTCAGTGTATGTGTGTGAAATAGCCTAGCATGTGTGCCCACTGCTGCGTGCACGTAGGTGTGCGACTGTTGCCGCCACGTGTAGGGGTGTAGCCACGGGTATTGCTATAGAACAAAAGAGGTGTGTGCCATGTGACTTTGCGGAGCCCACTCTGCTGGGTGTAGGCCTGTAGATTTGCCCACGGCCCCATTCATAAAAAGGAAACGGGACAGAAGAGCCAAGTCAGTTTTGTGAAAGCAGCTAGCTGTGAGTGGCTACGTGGGGACTAGAAACCAAGGCTGGCTTCAGAGCCTGGCCGCTCTTCTCGGCACCCCAGGGAAGATTTAAGTGACAGCAAAAAGTTTAAAGGAGCTGGCAGCATGCAGGGGCCCCACTGTCATCGAGGAGTCTGGAGGACGTGTGTGTGTGTGTGTGTGTGTGTGTGTGTGTGTGTGTGATCACATGCATGCCCCCTCCTCATTCTGGCCTCTCAGCTCCTACCCATTCCTGGGCCCCCAGCCCAGCCCCATCACACGAGGGCCTTTCTTTCTGGGGATTGCAAACGCGCCAAAGATTAACGCCTGCAGCTGGCTGCAGCCTTGAACAATGGAAAGACCTAGGAAGTGAAGGAATCGACAGGGGAACACAGAGTCCTGTCCAGTGGGGCGGGTGGGTCACGGTCTGCCCGCTTGACTCCAAGTGACCCCAACCGCCTGCCCTTCCCCCAGCTCCAGCTCCAAGCTTCAGGCTGGAAGCATAAACAGTCTGCATAGAAATTCTCACTCTACAGACTAGACCACTTTGCACAAGTAAAGCCTTCCTCTAGAGATTGGGGGTAGCGGGGGGGGGTGTTAGAGAAGAAGGGGAGCACCCTTTCATCCAGGAAATAATCAACTATTGGGGAGGGGCCTGGTGTCAGAATCCCAACTGGGGCTTTCTACCCAACCTGTTCTACAACGACAAGATAAGCAGACAGTCCCAACACTTAACAGGCTGAGGTGGGAGAATGGCTAGCCTGGGCTACTAGCAAGATTCTAGGGGCTGGGAGGGTAGTGATAAGGAGAGACAAAACCAACCCAGCCAGGTACCCCGCCCTTCTTCTGCCCATATCTCCACCCCTCCCTCCAGAGACAGCTGAAATAGCTCTGGCTACTTGAAAACTTCACCCTGCCCTACTGGAGGGAAGGAAACCAAAGTGGGAAAGTCCAGGCGGTCATCTGAGCTGACTTTCAAGGCAGTGAGGGTGAGAGACATGGAGGGCTGGGACATGTAGCCTGGAGCCCCAGCACCGAAATAAACGAGCCATAAGATGAGCAGTCTGCTGACCGGTGGCTGGGGGAATTTCTGGGTGCAGATCTTCTTTGGCAGCTGACTTCTGTGTGACAGGCATAGCCTTAGCCTTCCATCTCAGAGCCCCGAGAAGATGCTTGTGATCCCATTTTGCAGATGACAAAATACAGCCCCCAAGAGATTTAGTCACTTGACCCAGGCCACAGGGACCGAGAAAGAGACAGAAAAGCAATTTGATCCTAGCCTTTCTTGTCTCTGGGTTCAAGACTAACACCTCACTGGGCATGGCGTTCAGCCTTTAATCCTAGCACTCAGGAGGCAGAGACAGGTGAATCTCTGTGAGTTTGAGGCCAGCCTTGTCTACAGAGTGAGTTCCAGGACAGCCAGGGTTACAAAGAGAAATCCTATCTCAAAAACCAAAACTGAACTAAACCAAAACAAAAAGGTAGCTATCACCCTTGTGTATGTGTGTGTGGGGGGGGTGGGGGGTGGGATGGGGTCAGGAAGAATCCATCAACGGGAGAACTGGCGTTGCTTGGCTTGCCTGGCTGGTGTCTACAGTGCAGCGGAGATTTTAGCTCCCAATCCAGAGCCGCCTATGTCTTTCTTGAATTTGGGCATTACTGACAAATTCAGCTATGTTCTTTCTTAGCTTGTAAACCCTTTTTAACCGCCTGCAAACACCTTTCTGGCCCTTCCCATAGGACACCAAAAAGGAAATAAAGACACTGGGTGGAAAACAATGCCCCCCCCCCACTTCTCGTAGCCAGATGTGGGTCTCCTTGGATCAGAAACAAGGGCTGTGGCAGGTCCCAGCCCATGACTGCAAAGCTCAGAAATGCAGGTGGCGAGTCCCCTCCACAGATGAAGCCACTTAATTACCACGCAATCAATATGCAAACAAGTGCCAAACTGGGTTTGAATCAAATTTCTCATTGGGGACTGAGTGGGGGAGGAGAGTCAGGCAGAAGGGGGGCCCACCAGGGTGGACTGCAAAAGGAGGGGGGCTGGCTGATAGAGAAACGGGTATCAGTGAGACCCAGGCACCCCAGGGCCACTCAGAGGCCCCTAGAGTCTGGCGTGGGACCATGCTTCCCATTGAGAGGAGCTGGGGTCTATGCCTTCAGGCTGCCTTCTTCAGGAGGGTTCTGAGGCCTGTCAGCTGAAGTCTGGCGGCCTCTGCTAATTCATTTGACTCGGAAATCTCAACTTGACCAGGTTCCCCCTCCCCTCTTTAAAACAAACTCATTAAACTTGTCAACACTCATTAGGCCTGTAAAACATTGAACTGGAGCCGCTGGGGGAACTCGGAGAGGGTATGTGTTAGCTGTGTGTGAGCATCTGGGAGCGTGCACTCCGGAGCTGAGCCAGGCCCTGGGAGACTCAGCTCAGGCTTGGCCATGGGACCAGAAGTCACAACGGTTTGTTTTCTTGCATCTGCCGGTTATCAAAGGCAGAAAAACGCTGGGAGTGAGGCCCCCAGGAGCTCTAGAGTCGAACTTCAATTGGAGTTTGCCTGTAACTGTCTGGTCTATCACAGTGGGACTTAGCTTGCTGGGCAAGCGCTCTGCCACCAAGCTGCACCCCAATCTGAGCGGCTACATTTCAGAGCCTGACTTTGGTAGCTGCTGTGATCTCCAGGAGCTCTTCCCCGGGACCCTTAGTTGGAACTTCAGCTTCTGTGTTTGCAGGAGAGCCTTTTCTTTGAGCCTCAGTTTCCCCAAAGTTCAGTGAAGAAGCAAGGTTGTGGTGAGGAGTGGGTTGGCACAGGAGTAAAACCAGTGAGCTCTGTGGTCCCACAGGGACATTAGGAAGAGAATTTCTTTTTTGCCCCCCCCACCTCATCTACCTGCCCCCACTCTCAATCCCTTGCTACACAGTGTGGAATCCCTGAGGGTGCTGTCTAGATCCCAGTCCTTGAGTGAGAAGCATATGTGTTTGGAAGGAACCCTTATCTGAAATTGGGAAAGCGGAAGCTTCCAGAAGAGAGTCTGAAGTCAAAGACAGAGGCCACAAGGGTTCTTCGAATAAGAAAGCAAGGGGAAACCATGTTACAGGGTTGGGGGACTAATTCAGTCACAGAGTTCTTGCCTAGATGCAGGAGATGATTCTCAGCATGGCGGGGGTGGGGGCGTAGAAAAAGACGACTTTAAAGGAGAGCTAATTACTGTGTATCACCACCCCCTCAACATGCGCACCGGCTTTTAAACACTGCCTGTTGTAGAGGAACCCAAACCACTCAGGAGTCTCCTCTTGGGCTGCAGTCTGCAGAGTCCAGAGGCAGCCTCCCTGCCTCCCTGGGTCTGCTCTCCGGCCGGCCGGGGAAGCAGCATCCAGCCGATGAATAGCTGTTTTGTCTGGGTCCCCTTTTAGGGTCTATGATGTGTTCTTTTTCCCTTTAAAGTGGGGTGTCTGCAGTCTCCAGCTCTTTCTCTCTCCCTTCCCCCTCCCCCCTCTTATTGAGAATACCCCCTTTAAAAAAAAAGGAGAGAGAGAGACACGCCAGCCTTCTGCTATTTTCCCCTCTCCTTGAAAATGAGAACATCAGCCATTGAAGTGGATTGATGAACTCTTCCAAAAAGTTTATTAAGAGAGGTTAGACAAAAGCCCCCGGGCCTGCAGGCAACTGAGCAGTCAGTATATAGACTGGGCCCTTTTGTCCCCCCAGGGCCGACGCTTGAATACCTCTCAATGGCCCTCTTCAGAGTGACAAGATCAAGCCAGACAACGGCTTGTTAAAAGGAACTGCTAGCCGTTTCTCTCTGCCTGGCGCAAAGCTGCGTCCCCCCACTTCGCTCCTGCATTAATGTACATCTGCACCCGCGGGAATAATCGGCTGGAATTCTGTTGGTTTTGTGTGGGTTTTTCTTTTCTCTTAAATACACCCTCCTCCTCCTCTGCCCTGCCCCCACCTGCCCCTCCCCTTGCCACCCCCTCCCTCCCCACAGCTGTCCTAGAGGCATATGTTACCCAGCTCTGCTGTCTATGTCCTGGGAGTACCCCTGCTATTTCTGGAAAGGAAGGAAAGAACAGGGTTTGGGAGCCTCTGTTTCGTTGGTCCATCCTCCTGTGCGCCAGGGGATGGGCGCTAGGAACTTAGCTACATCATCAATCCTGTAGTTGGGGATCCTCTGTTCCCATGTATGGATGGAAATCCAGGCAGGTGAGTGGAAGTCTGGGATATTCCCCAGACCCGGTTAACTCAGTGTCTGGGTTTAAGAGTCCCTAGATATGATAGGTTTCCCGCGCCATAAGCTGGTGGTGAGAGCAGAGAAGCTGTTCTAAGGGACAGGGACAGCCAGATGCCTGACCCAAGGAAGCTAGGTGGGCGAGGCTGTGGGAGATCCATAGGAGTGGGACACGAGGGGAGGAGAAGTTACCTAAAGAGGACTCATGGATACTGACATGTCCAGGGGTGGACACTGGACAGAGAAGCTTAACAAGGGTCAGATCTGCCCTCTTCAGCTGGACTGGGCAGTGTACATGCATGTATGGGTGTGCAAGCCTGTGCCTATGTGTGTATACTTCGAATGCATTTTGTTCTGTCTGGATCCCGCAGCTCCAGGGTCAGGACACTGTAACAGACAGGTGCTCAAAAAAATGTTCCTTGCCTTTAGAACCTTCCTGAGATCTGGAGGGGCAGCTGCTGCTCCTGGGGACCGAAGCTCTTCCCTCCCAACCGCAGGGACCACTGCCTTCCCCTTCTGAGCAGTCCTCTCCTGGCAATGCTAGGGGGATTGATATTCCCCTTCAAGGATAGGGATAGCATGAAGGAGTAAAAGGGGTTGGAGCCACTGCCTGAGAAGAACCCACTCTGGCTCCTAACGGCCCTCTCTGATAGCAAAAGGGTCTCTCAGTTTCCTCTTATTTGTGCAATGGAAACCACGCCCCACCCCCAGCCCCAGGCCATCTAGGCCGAAGAATGGCCCAGAGAGCTCAGGTGAATCAGCTTAGTTTACTAGTGGGGTAGCCTCAGCCTCACCTCACTTTTGGTGTGGACCAGCACAGGTTCAAATCCTGCCCCTGCTGCTTGCCAACTAAGTCACTGTGACCCAAGTTTTCATGGCCAGTGGAAAGGAAAATCTCCAAGAAAATGTTCAGGTTAGGACCAATGTTCAGGCATCCAGGCCAGCCCTGTCTCTGTTCTTGCCCAGCCGTTTTCATGTCTTCTGGCTTAAGGATAGGATTGGGAGAAAGGAAATTCAGATGTGTGCATTCATATGTGCATGTATATGCATGTGTGCATGTGCATACTTGCATGCGTGTGTGTATATGGGCATGAGTGGGGGAAGGTGATGGTACAGCCATTGTAACTGAAGAAGTCTGCCTCTCGCCCTTGTTCACCCACTCCAGTGAAAAATAGCTATTTCACGGATGATTCAAGCCAAACTTCCCTGGAGGAAGGGTTCTGACCCATGACCCCTGTAACCTGTAGTTAGCACCTTCAAAAGCTCCTCCTAGCCCCAGAGAGCTGCCCTGAGCCAGCACTAGAGAACAGGGCCATCAGCAAGCCAGGTCCTGAGCTCAGGAATCCTGAGTGAAAAGCCAGATGGGTCTGGGAGGAGCCTTCCTAGACTGTGAGTAGTCACAGGGAACCTGGGGAGGTGGAGGGATGGAGGACTGGGCTTCTAGTTGGTGAGCAGGAGGTAGCGAGAGTTAGGGCAGCTGCCCCCACATGAGATCTCTCTTCTCTCTGGCGGTGTTGGTTTACCTGTAAAATGGAGTGGCTTTGCCTTCCTTGTGGGGTTTTGCAAGGATGCATGGACGCTGTGAAGATGGCAGCTACCACAGGCCTCGCCAGGAGTGAGGACTTGCCTGTGTTGGAGGGAGACAATGCGAAGGTCTGTGCCCAGGCATGACAGAGGACGGGGCAGATACAGCAATGAGGATTGCAGTTATTAACCCAAGGGTGTGAGCTGATGGCATATCTTGCCTCATCGCTAGCAATGCCAGCCCCACGGAGAAGCCAAGAACAGTGTAGACTCATCCCTGTCCCCAGGGACCCCTGTTGTGTTAGACAGGCAAATGTGTCCCCTCTTATCCTATATAAGATGTCTCATGTTGGACAGGTGATTGGCTGGGTTTCTCCGTCTCTCTGTCTGTCTGTCTGGTTGGCTGGCATTTTGAGACATGGTCTCATTTTGTGGCCTCCTGCCTGTTCAGACTCACCCTGTAATCCAGACTGGTACAGAAGTCCCAGTCTTCCTATCTCAGCCTCTCAAGTGCCAGGATGGCAGGCATGAGTTGCCATCTTGTTTGCTTTTGTCCTGATTGTCTCCAATTGCATTTGCCATGGATCTCTGCGGACTTTCAGATCTCCAGACTAGGGGGGAGTTCATCTGGTAAGAGCTTGCTGTGCAAGCATGAGGACCTGAGTTCAAATCCCAGGTGTCCATGACTGTGCACATCTGTAACCCCGGTGCTGTGAGGGAGGTGCAGTGGAGGCAGGAGGATTGCTGGGTCTTACTGGTCCCTGGTCTCCAGATTTAGTGAGAGACTCTGTCTCAAGGGAATGAAGTGGAGATTGGTAGAACAAGATACGGTCATCCTCCTGTGGTCTCTGCACGTGTGTGCACACATGTATACATCACACACACACACACATACACACGGGGCGGGGAGAGATTGATTCTGATCTCTGCTCCCACCTCCTGCTTCTTGCCCCAGGCTTGCCTTTGTCCTAGCCATATCTCTTTAATCGAACCCCGTTCTCCCTCATCTTTCAGGTAGGAAGGTAAGGGCTGGGGGAGGAGTCTGTCCCCACTGCCCCTCCAGGTCTCTTTGGAAGCTGGCATTGGGCAGACTCCTATCTTAGCTCAGCCCTTGCTCTGCCACCGCAGGCAAGACACCACCTACGTGGATGGAAGTGGGTTTGCTACCTCACAGTGGGAGGAGCCACACACTGAGTTCCTGACCTGGCACACAGTGGACCCTTAGAACATAAGTGCTAGTGTCCAGGAGGCCCCGGGGCCCACATGGGCTTCCTGGCTGTGCACAGAGCCTGGGCTCCCACAGCCTGGCCAGCCTTTGAAGGTCAGTGCAGCCCTTTATTACCACAATTAATCATCCAGGGACAATGGTGCTGTCATGCCCTCAGCCTGGCCTTCAAGGGGCAGGGGTGGGTGGAGGGCACCCGAGGGGGGTTTAAGCAGCTGCCCATTTGTTTAGGGGTATAGAACATTTTGCTGGTTTGTGCTGCAGCCCCATGTTGGAACTAAAGAGTGTTCCTAGGGAGGGGTGGTAGTCAGCCTGAATCTAGAGGGAGACTTGCTTTTTTTGATACGCAATTTGTTCTCGGATTGTGCCAGCATCCTTTGAGGTCCGCTCAGGGGCTGGGTGACAGCTGTGGGTAGCCAGTGGCTAGGGATGCCACCTTTCAAGGTTGGCTAAGGAAGACAGGGAGCTTTGGTGTCTCCAGGCCCATGATGAGCGTTCCACAGTGTGAGACTTGAGTCGGGTAGAGTACCAGCACCCCAGGGATGTGCTGAGGACACTTACTGGTGGCATCCAATTACAAGCCTTTGGGAAGGTTAGGGTTTAACTTCCACCTTCCTTCTGCTCACCATTCATTCATTCATTCATCACCCATCCATTCATTCTTTCGTCACCCACTCATCCGTTCAGTCTTTGTCCTGCCATTCCTTCCTTCCTTCCTTCATTCATTCCTTCACCACGTATTCATCATTCATTCATCATTTGTTCATTACTCATTCCGTATTAGCCATTAATTTGCATAATTCACCATTCACTCCTTTACCCTGTGAAACTGCAGCTTCAGGTCAGACTTCTGCCTGGAATTTGAGCAGAAGAAATCTGGGTCTTAACGTCTACAAAAATTCTATTGACTTTTCTGATTGCAGGAATCACTTGCTCCTTGTAGAAAGAAATTGGTCAAAGTGCATAGAAAGTTTGATATTCTAGATGTTTCTCTCTGATGAAGTGTACTTATCTCTGCCATTGTGTCCTCTCACAATGGGACAGTGCGGTGACCCTGTTGGAATCTTACCTAGATGATGATGTGCCTAGGACAGTGTTTACTGGAAGTTTGGGACTTGAATCAGCTCTCTTTTCTACTGTGTGGGTCTTGGGGATCAAACTCGGCTCAGCAGACTTGGCAGCAAGTGCCTTTACCCACTGGGCCATCTCGGACCTCCCTCAGCTCTCTCTCTATTTTTTATTTTGAGACAGCTTCTTACTAACTTGCCCAGGCTAGCCTTGAACTCACTCTATAGTCCAGGCTGGCCTTAAACTTGTGATCCACCTGCCTCCGACTTCTAAATGGCTTGGATGACAATCAGTAGCCACCAGATCCTGTCATAGTTTGGGGCTGCCCTGAAAAACTCCCTAATCATCAGACCCCTCTAGATGCTAGCTATGGAAACATCCAGACTGTCTCACTGTTCACAGGGGCACACCATGTCCTCGGGAGAGTTACCTGACTGTCCCTAGGTAATGTAGCTCACTGGTGTCAAACCGAGGGCAGAACCAGTCTTCTGAGACTGTGGTGATTGTGACAGGAAAGGAAAATGAAGGCAGGGAGGATGACAGTGGCAATGGCTGGCGATGGCCGGGTTGTTTGTGCTCTAGAGGTGAGGGTCAGGATTGAAGATACCACAGTGTTCAATTGTGGCTTCGAACTTCACAGTTTACCAAGTTTCTTCAAGGCTAAGTGTGCATAACCTTTGTGGAGGAACCTTGACCCCCTCTTTTATAATCAGAGAAACTGAGGCTCCAAGGGTAGTATCAGTCGCTCAGAGCACACAGTAAGTGATAGAATATCAGGTCTGGGTGGGCTAAGGACTTGGAAACCATACAGTCCTTCCCCCCACCCTCCCGTTGGTGAAACACTAAAGAGTGGAGGAACTCCTGGCTCTGAAGCCTCTTCCAGACAGAGGGCAGTGAGCCCTGAGTGAGTAGAGAGGCCATCCCTGGACATCAGTGATTCTGAGCAAGGCAGGATTCATAGTGGTCCCTTCCGGCCGGGCTCTATTCAAGTTGAATTCTATTCAGCTGAATTCAAGTTCCAACCTGAATCTGTTGTTTGTCCGTGGGGAAAATGGCATTGTTTCTCTGTGTTCCCATCTTTCTAGGTGTAGTGCACATTTCTTTATAGTACTTGAGAGAGGAGATGACCTCTTATAGGCAGCCAGTCTGGTCACAGTAGATCCTCAATACATGTAATGACCTAAGTGTTGCTGTCAGGCTGACTGGCTAGGGGAGGGTTTGGCAGGGTCTCTGCTCTCAGTTTTGAGTCACTGGCAACATATCCATAACTTGTATCATGTATCCATAGATGACCAAAAGTGGTCAAGGTGGGGTCAGCTAGGCTCGTGCCGGGGGCTGGAGAGATGGGGTGTGCGTGGGCTCTGCTGTGGAAATGGTCTCGTTCTGAAGAAGAGCAAGAACTGTGGCACTCTTTCCCCAAAGCACAACAGTCAGACCAGCTTCAAAGTAATGGCTTGATTACTTCAAACTGTTCTGCAGCCTGCCCTGTGGCTCAGCCCTGACATCTTAGCACCCATGATGGGAGGCAGGATAACGCATTTCAAGTTGGCCTGTTCCAAATAGTATAAACCTGTTTCACAACCGAACAACAGAATCTAAAATAAACTAGGCACGGTGGCATGCGTCTGTCATCGTAGAACTTGGGAGGTGGAGGCAGGAATATTAAGAGTTCAAGACCAGTTTTGGCTACGAGACCCTGTTCTCAAACACCCAGAATTACATAAAATAAACTCAAAATGAAATCAGCTAAAAAGAAATTAGTTAGGTCAGGTGGTAGCAGCACACGCCTTTAATCCCAGCACTCGGGAGGCAAGGCAGGTGGATCTCTGTGAGTTCGAGGCCAACCTGGTCTGCAGAGTTCCGGGACAGGTTCCAAAGCTACACAGAGAAACACTGTCTCAAAAAAACCAAAAAGAAGGAAAGAAAGAAAGAAAGAAAGAAAGAAAGAAAGAAAGAAAGAAAGAAAGAAAGAGAGGAAAAATAGTTTTAAAAAGGTAAAATAATTCTGTATTCCAGGATGAAAGCCAAGACCAACACAATGTCTGTTCACATGCCTCCGGCTCCCAAAGCAGTTGTCAGGAGGAAGACTGGCCCATGCTCTGCTTCTACCCTAGAATGGCCAGCACATGGGTGGACACACCCCAGGTGCCACAGTTCTCTGTAGGTGTAATGCCACAGGGACCAAGGGGCTCTTGCTGCTGCTGCTGCTGCTGCTGCTGCTGCTGCTGCTGCTGCTGCTG
>JABTXL010003386.1:3386090-3417294 GCA_025134845.1 Neodon shergylaensis
CTCTCTCTCTCTCTCTCTCTCTCTCTCTCTCTCTCTCTCTCTCTCTCCTGTGTGTGTGTACACCCATGCATCTGCAAACATGTACTCATGTATGTAGAGAACCAGAGAACAAGCTCAGATGTCCTTCCTCGGGTGCTGTCTGCCTCTGTTTTGAGACAGGGTCTCCCAGAGGCCTAGAATGCCCCATGTAGACTAGGTCTGCTGGCCTGTGAGTCCCAGACTTTCTCCTGTCTCAGTCACTCCATGGCTGGAATGACAAGGCTGTGCATGACACCTGGCTCTTACATGGGCTCCAGGGATCAAACTCGGGCTTGCCAACCGAGCAGGCTCCCAGGTTCTCTGTCAGTTTTTGTTTTCCGAATGGGTAAGGTCTGTGGCTTCTATATTTAGCTGGTGGCTGCGGACTCGTCCATTCTATTTTTGAGACAGGGTCTCATTAGATAGCAGTGGCTGACTTTGAACTCACTACGTAGCCCAGGCTGGCCTCGAACTCACAGAGATCCACCTACCTCTGCCTCCTGAGTGATGGGACTAAAGGCACAAGTAACACTCCTGGGGCTAGAGCCTGAGGCTGCCAGTCTTCTCTACCAAGCGAGATGAAAAGAAGGGTCTGGGATGGTGGCTCGCTGAGTTGGTCACCTCGGACTCTGTCACACACAGGTCTGGAAGCTCAGCTTGGGATTCCATTCCCTCACAGCGGTTTCCCTCTGCTTAGCTTCCCTCCACACTGTCATCAGTGATCCTTGTCATCAATGACAAGTCCAGCAGTATCCATGGCCTGAGCCACCAACTCTGGTTCCTCCCATTTCCCTGGCACCCTTGTCAGCTTTGGTTGCGTTGATTGACCATACTCTCTCAGAACTAAGAAGGCAAGAAATGGTGTCATGGGCTCTACTCTACCCAACACTGGCCGTTGCTCTCTCTGATAGACTAATGCCAATTTTAAAAATTGTTTATTAATATAGGTAGTTGGAGTCAGACAATTATTGGAATAACCCAAGGAAGGGACAGGGAGATGGCTCAGTTGGGAAAACACTTGCTTTGCAGGCAGGGGGACTCGAGTTTGAGCCCCGGGAACCACTTAAAAAGCCAGGCGCTGTGACACACGCTTGTAATCTCAGCGCTGAGGAGGTTGAGACAGGCACATCCCTGGAAACCCGCTGGCCAACCAGCCTGGACTACTCATCGAGTTCCAGGCCAATCAGAGACCCTGTCTCAAACAAAAAGTGGGAAGTGCCTGAGGAATGACCGCCACATTTCCTCATGCCCACTCTCCCACCCTCGCAAGCACATGAACCTCTGTGTGTGATGTACACTAAAATAACCCAAGGAAGAAGAGGACAAAACAATGTTCTTAAAGCCACAGTTAGAGTGGAAAGTTTTGAAGGTCAACTCCAGTTAGTAAGGTGCTCAGATTCTCCCATACATCTGTCACACCTCCCCACATACCACATTAGTCACATGGAACAACAGGTTAAAGAGACTGAGTCGGAAAGGTCCCCAGGACCCTTGATCTTTCGTCTTCAGGCAGATAAACTATAGTTTTGAACTCTGCACCCAGACTCAACCCTGGTGGAGGCGTTTCCCACATTGGACACCTGACTCCCACACATGACATATGCCTGGTTCCCAGGTCAGTGCGGGAGAAAGAACACTAGGTCCACCCTGGAAAACATGCCTGAATTCTGATTACACAGTAGTGTCCAAGCAGGGCTACTTCCTTCTTCCTGGATCCGCCCCTTCCTGTCAGGAATGTATAGACAGCGCCCTCTAATGCCAAGGACAGTACTGAGCTCTTAGCACAGGATCATGTTCAAACTGTTCCACATGGACTCCACGATTTCTGATACAAATGATCCCTCCCAGAGAAACCGGGTCTCGAAAAAGCAAAAAAAAAAAAAAAAAAAAAACAAATAAACAAAAATAAATGATCCCTCCAAGGCTCAGAATTTGAAAGTACAATCTCAAGGAGACTGGGGACTTCCTACCTGAGAAGGAGTTTTGTCGAGTTGTGGGTAGATGTGAGATCAACCCCTGCGTTCCCAGAGAGGCTACTTCTTGTCTCTTGTTGGATTAGGAGATTGAAACATCAAAAGACTGGGGGTCCGGGATCCTGTTTGCATCTGCCCCTCACCAGTGCCCCCACCTCTGGAGGAACCTCTAAGGAAGCGAGGGTTCTAACAGCCTGCTGTCTGGTTCTGGGTCACAGGGGTCCATCAGACCTGAGGGGGTGGGTATCCTACCCTCTGACAGACCAGAGTCCCCTGGAGAAGTAGGAGCTAGCCCTGCTGGACTGGTGCATTTCACACACCTCCCTAGACATGGGGTAGATCTCACAGAGCTCCTGGGCTAGCCTGGGCTCAGGCTGTGGAAGAGCCTAGAGGAGAAGCACCACCACCACCACCACTGCCTTCTTGACTGTGGCTGTGGGCACATCCCCCAGACTCACTGGAAAAGTTGGGTCCCCACTATGAGATGGTTCCACACAAGAGTCCAAAGAATCCTGTGTGGGCCAGCAACTAGTATCTGGCTGTTTTGCCCACTTCCAGCCTTCCTGGGCCTGGCTAGTTAGCCACAGGCTTCATGAGTGAACCAGGCCAGGGGGCCATGATGAGACAGAGGGCACAGCCCAGGGTGGGTGGAAAGGGCAGACTTGGGCAGGACAGAGGGCTGGGGCCTGAAGCTGAGTTGCTTGGTGCTAGGCTGAGTGCTAAAGACGAATATGGGTAGAAGAAGTAGGCAGGATTGGGGTGCTGGGTTAGAAGAGGTGGGCAGGATTGGGGTGCTTCATCTCCGGGCAGAAGTCCCGAAGTGTCCGTGAATCATGCGTAAAGAGGTGGGCAGGAATGGGATGCTGGGTTAGAAGAGATGGGCGGGAATGGGGTGCTGGGATAGAAAAGGTGGACAGGAATGGGGTGCTGGGATAGAAGAGGGGCAGGATTGGGGTGCTTCATCACTTGTCAGGAGTCCCCCAGTCTCTGAATCAGTAAGGCCAGTTCCTGCAGACTAGCCTGGCCTGTGAACACCTGGTGAGCCAGTTACGGCTGAGCACTTTGCACAGAGGGAACGAAAGGACAGGCCACCACTAGGCTGGCGGCCCCCAGCTGAGCTGTAAATGACTTTTCCATTTGCAGAGGCCTGCGCCCAGGCCTGCTTGGTATTCAGGGACACTGGGCCCACACTCGCCAGCTCTCGGCTCTGCCCGAATTACTTGATTAAAACGCATATCAACTATTATGTGATTCGTTTCTCGGCCACAGCTCCACACCAGGGCCTATGTTAAACTGTAATAACAGGGAGGGGAGGAGGAGAGAGAGGGTGCAGGGAATGGGGCTGGGAGGGCTTCTGAGTTGGGGTGCAGAGTAGAGACCCTCCCTGTGCCTCTTGACTAGTGTTGGCTAACACTGCCTGGGGGTGAGGAGGCCTTGGGAGGTGTGTAGTTTCAAAAACCATCACTACCCACTCAGGACTTCTCCAGCCAGAAAGAGGAGGGAAAGGTTGGGGAGAGCGGAGCAGCCACTGTGATTTCAAGATCATGGCGGGGGGGGTACTTCTCAGAGAAGCCTCCATGGCAGGTGTCCACCGCCAGGTGTGAAGCCAGAGTTCTTGGCTTTTGGTCCAGCCTCACTGCTCCAGGGCGCCACTGAGCACCTGTAAAATGGGCCGACCTTGTCTTCTGGCATTCCAACTGATCAGAACAATGATTTTGTGTTAGTGTGAAGGGTCTGCAACCGCCTGCATGGCAGTGGGTGCGGCAGGATGCCAGACTTCAAAAGGCACTTGAGATTGCTCTGCCAGGCTGTGAGCATTGGTGCTGCTATCCTGAGTGCCTGCTGTGTGCCAGGCACCATCTGTATCATAGGCAAGGTGGACCTGCTGGCCTAGCAGAAGACCCATACACAGACATGGATGGCCACTGTCTCCAGAGACTTAAGACCTGACTGCGTATGTGTGTGTTGGAGGATGAGATGTACGTAGGGACCAGACATTGATCTTGGTGCTGTTTCCCAAGGAGCTGTCTACTGGGACAGGGTATCTCACTAGGACCTAGGGCTGACCAGTTGAGCTGGGATAGCTGGCCAGTGACCCCCAGAGGTTCATTTGTTTCTGACTCTCCTGTGCTGAGATTACAGGTGCACACCTCTCCCTGGCTCTTTATGTGGTAGCTGGGGATTGAACTCAGGTCCTCACACTTGTGTAGTAAGCACTTGGCCACGAAGTCATCTCCCAGCCCTTCATCCCTGTTTTCTGATGGTTGAGATTTAAGACCCCCCTGCCTCAAAATGGTGCTGAAATTTACCTGGTCTGGCTCCTTGATGGAGGATCACCCACTGTGAGGGGTTTTACTGGATAAGCAGGCTCCATCCCACAGCAAGGACATGGCTAGTGGCAGAGGCAGGAGGTGGCCCTACATAAGTGATGAGCCTAATTGGGAGCCTTGTACATGGGAGTGTAGAGTCTGGACACACGGATGATAGATGGTTAGTAGAGTCACTGGTTTACAGAGACTTCTTGCCATTGCCCAGTACTTGGTGATGGCTTCCTGGGATGGGATGGATTCTAGCAAAAGACCCCAAAGAAGGCAGAGGCAGAAGCAGTGTGGCTGGGGAGGTTTTGGTAACCAACCCCAGTGACTTTCCAGTCTTCATTTGTCTTTCACTGTCAGCCTGAGCTAGGCTATCCTGGATAGGTTATCCTTGTCTCCCACCATCAGCCTGAGCTGGGATATCCTGGGATAGGCTATCCTGGGCTTTGACAAACCCAACATCTCTAGTCCCTGAACTATCCTCAGATTTCCCTGGCTTTTGCAGGCCATGTATCAGTCTTAATGTCTTATGTCTGTCTGTCCATGCACAAATACAGTGCTTCCCATCTTAGACTAGGAAGTCCCAGCACAGGAATGATGCCTCCTTCATCAGACTGGAAACTTCCTAAGATAGACTGTTTCTCCCTATAAGATTGGAGGCCCCAACTTAGAGACCGTTCTTCCTTGCTTGGCATGGGCCTCTTGTTCCTCTAAGCAGAGAACCCAGAGAGGGCTCCTTACTGTCCCTTTCCTTTTAAATTGGTGCTTGGTTCAGTTGCATCCTCCAGCTGCAGGGAAGGAGGAAGGTAGGGGTAACAACTGGCCAGGATCCGCTCCCTCCTGCCCACCCCAAATCTGCCGATTATTTAATGAGTGCTTTTCCATGTCTGCTTTCCCCACAATCCCTCTCCCCAGGCCCGATGCCCCAGCTACCAATTTTCCCCACCCAGAGGACTCAGCTGTGGTCTGCAGGGCTACCAACACACTTAGTCTTGTTGATTAGTCTAACTCAGAAGGTGAAGGGTTCTTAGGGGTAAAGAAGTAGATATTGAGAAAGTGGGGTACAAGGAACTGAATCAAGGGCACTGAGGGGTGACATAGAGACTCTTCGTGTCCCTTCTCTAGTCTCTCTGCTCCTCCCCTCCCCCCTTTTCTATCATCTTTACTATCATCATAATAATGACAATCCTACCTGTGCACTTTCTGTCCCAAATCACCCCCTGTCTACTTTTTTTCTGTTCCCTAAGCCATTGGGGTAGGGGTGGGTATGCACAAATTTATTTCATCCTCTCTTTCCAATTGAGAAAGCCAAGAGAGGAAGTGACTCTCCAAAGGCACCTGAAAGAGAATGTCAGAGACCTGGGTCTAGTTCTCAGGTCCCAACTGGACCAGAGTTGTCCCAGGAGTCCTCAGACACCCAAACTATCTCCCAACTACACCTCTCTACAGGAATGAAGAAACTTAGACTTTGGCCTCCTTTGAGTGACTCCAAACCTTATTTGGCCCTGTTTTTAAAGGACTCAACAGAGCAGGCATCACAGCTCTGTCAAATAAGGCTGCATAGAGAAGGCTGCAGCAATGGCTGCAGGAATGGTTGCAGCAATGGCTGCAGGAATGATTGCATAGAGAAGGCTGCAGGAATGGCTGCATAAAGATGGCTGCAGGTCCCCTGGGATGGGCCAGAGAGTTGGAAACTGAAGTCACAAGTAGGCTGCAGCCTTGGTCTCTTAAGAACTCTTTGGATCTCTGTGGGCAGTGGGATAGACAGGCTTTCCTCAGTATCCAGAGGGTTGTTATGGCAACGCTTCATCCCAGAGGACCAGTTCTCTCAAACAGCAGGAGCCTGTGGGCGCTGCTTTGCTGTCCTCAGTTTGGGCTTGGGTTTGGTGCCTCGAGATGCACAAAGCTCTACGGGTCCTGGTTTACTAAGGAGGGGAGGGGCAGGGAGTCAGGGAGGAAGTCGATGGTCTGTTCAGAAGGCTGCAATCTGAAAGCAGGGAGAGAAGAGTGAGGGAGGAGCAAGAGTCTGGCCATGGTACAGCACCTTGGGTTTCAGCCCTCAGCTGGCAGGATGGTCTCTACCCACAATTTTGTTCCTAACAGTCCTGATTGCCATTTACCTAGCCAGTGTCTGAGTTCTGAATCCAGGGTAACGTGGAGGAATATTCCCTGGAGCCTGATCTTGCCATGCCTGTTTGCTCCCCTGACTTAACTGCTCTCCTGGTCCCCATCAGGACACTGAGATCACTGTGGGCTGGGAAGGGAACCCCAGGATGCCATGTGTGCTGGGAAGGGAGCTCCAGGGTGCCATGTGTGCCCACCTTTGATGCTCTCATCAGAGCTAGGGTGGGTGGGCAGCTGGCAGGCTGTTTAGAGAAGAGCAGAGGAAGGGTTGGCTCTGACTTTATGTGGCTACCCATTGGCTCTCTGACCATGGAGTATAGTGTCACAATTAGACACAGCCTGGCAGTGGTCGTTAAATTACAGAGATGAGTCCCCAGTGAACAAGATAAAGTGGTAGAGGGAAGAGGTGGGGAGGAATCCGGCCCAATTCAGGGCATTGGCCAACTCTTCCCCTCCCTGTGCCGCCTGTCTCGTGGCCATGGATGCAGCCCTTCAGCAAAATGATCTCTTGTACTTTTGACTCACGGGGCCTTTGGCACCCCTCTTTCCTCAGCCTGGCATGACTTCAAAATTGCTGTTTTGTTGTTGTTGTTGATCTCAATGTGTTGTAAGTTGGGGTGGAGGGGGAGGGGAAGGTCCTAGACTCTTGTGTAGCCAATCCCAGGGGCATCTGAGTGTGTGCTGGTGTGTAGGTCAGAGAGGAGAGTGTAGACTAACTGCAGTGTAGACACTTGCCCAGAGACTTTGGACACTTCAGCCTGCCTTTCTGTGACTGTTTCTCCATTGAGAGTGTAAGCAGGCGGCCTCCGAGTCTCTCTAGCTTGCCCTAGACTGAGTGCTCTAGGCACAGAGTCTAGGTGCCCCCCCTTCGCGTGCTTGGCCTCTACAGGAGCATGGTAGGTGCTCAGTAAATGGTTCGTAAATGAATGAGTGAGTGAGAGAATGGATGGAAAAATGAACAGAAAAGCTCCATAGATCCCAATGGCATAGCAAAGTGCAGGGAAAGATGAAGGAAGGGTAAAAAGAGGGAGAAACAGAGGGACTGGTTCAGTTGCTTCTCATCAGCTCCACCAGGCCAGAGAAGGGCAGGAGGCTCAGGGCCACTGGTGGGGATGCAAGGCCAGCTCTGTTCCCCAGGTCTTAGCCCCAACCGCTGGGACAACTGAGTAAGCCAGTTTTTGGTTTTTTGTTTTTGTGTTTTTTCGAGACAGAGTTTCTCTGTGTAGCTTTGGCTGTCTTGAAACTCACTCTGTAGATCAGGCTGGCCTTGAACTCACAGAGATCTGCCTGCCTCTGCCTCCCCAGTGCTGGGATTAAAGGAGCGAGCCACCACTGCCTGGCTGATCAAGCCATTTCTGCAGTCCCCTCCCCAGCTGGACTCAGAGCTCAGTCGGCCTGTTAGCCCCTTCCTGAATAAGCCTGGCCCCAGACTCCCGCATGCGCGCGCATACACACACACACACGAATGTACACACATGTGAGACCAAAGCCTTTACCTTGTATGTTTTCCTGAAAGGTGGAGTTGCTCCATGCTTACTGGTTTATGCTTTCCTACTTTGCTTAAAGACAGGCTTACTGACAATGCCATAAAACACAACCAACCACTCCTGCCTCAGAGCTTATCATCCTTTGAAGAATTTTCAAAATTTATTTTACATTTATTTATTTTGGAGGAGGGGTTTATGCATACTTGCAAGTGGGTTCTCTCCCTTCACCATATAGTTTCCAGGGACTTGAACTCTGGGTTCTGGGTAGTGTTTGCGCCACCTTTACCCCCAGAGCCATCTCGATGGCACCTATCCCTTGAGTTTTGAGAGATGTATTTGATCAAGTCTTGTGTCAGGGGCATCTGTGTCGGTGAAGATAATCAAAGCTGGAGGGGACTGGCTTTAAAAGCAGGGGAATGGTTGGGCAGGAAGGGTTTCCCCAGTCTCCCAGGCTGGGCATGGAGGTTATCTCCCATCCTTCATTGCTAAGCCCTGATGTCATAAGCAGCCCTTTTCCTTTGGGAGAGACTGAATCCCCAGGGCAGCGTTCAGAGAAAGACATAGGCATGACCCCGTGCCCACTGTGTCGCCCGGCTATAGGGAACCGTCTGGACGAGGGCTCAGATGTGGAGTCAGAACCCGACCTCCCGCTGAAGCGCAAGCAGCGTCGCAGCCGAACCACATTCACTGCCGAGCAGCTGGAGGAACTGGAAAAGGCCTTCGAGAGGACCCACTACCCGGACATCTATACCCGAGAGGAGCTGGCGCAGAGGACCAAGCTCACGGAGGCACGCGTCCAGGTAAGGAGAATTGGGTGCTTGCTGGAGCCCGAGGATAGGGTGGAGAAAGTACTGAGGGCAGGTCCCGAGTGTAGTGTTTGTTCCCAGGGGTGCTGGAGCCAGAGACTGGGGTGGTGGGGGTACTGTGGGCAGGTCCTGAGTGTAGTGCTTTTTCCAGGGGTTTGCTGCGGGTGATCCTGGGCTCAGGGACATAGTAACACACTCAGCAGGAAGCACGAGTCAGTTGATTGATTTATAGATTGACAGAGAGGTGGAGAGTCCAAAGGGGAGGAGGAACACAGCGGGAGATGAGAAGAAAGAAGAAAAGGAAGAGGGAGAACGGGGAAGGGAAGTGGGAGGAGAGGAGAAGGTGGAGTAGTCAGTCAGAGAAGAGGGCAGGCACACAGTCTCCAAACCTCCCTGGGAGGAGGGCAATTTCCCAGGAGGCCTGTCTTCCTCAGGCAGGGAATGAGTTTCCCATCGCTAGAAGAATGCAAGATATGTTCTGGGCCCTAAACACCTGAAGTACATAGTCCCTAATCAATGGGTCTGTTGATGGGCTGAGGTTCAGGTCTGCATGGAGGGGGGCGGGAACAGAAGGGGAGGGGCAGCCCATCTTATCCTCCCGGCTGAGCACTGGGGATCTCTTCTGCAGAGCACAGACTAGACTCATCTCTGCACCTGCCTGGAGAGGCCTATGGAGGAGTTTGGGGGAGGGCAGGGTGACTTGTTGAGTGGCTTGTCCTGGACTGTCACCTTCATGTCCAGAGGAGGTGGCTCTGCAGAGGGGCCACCTCAAACCATGTCATCCCGAGAAGTGGTGCTCCTCAGCGACCTCATGGCTGCAAGCCGCGATGTTGAAGGGGATGGAGCCTCAGACTCGCACTCAGGTTGGGATGGCCACTCCCACAGCCCACGTCATAGACTGGAGCTCAGAGAGGTGGCCCATGGGACACAGAGGTAGACTGTGGCAGCTTGGCCTGGCTGACACAGAAGCTTCCGTTCTTTCTGTACCCAAGAGAAGGAAGCTGACCCCGGAGATGGAATTAGAAAGCAATAAGGAAAGTCTTAGAAGAAACTGGCCTTAAACCCTCCAGGAGCTGGCGAACCTTCCTCCACTCTCCAACCCTCAAGGGGAAGAGGGCAGGCCACGGCAGCCAGCTCATCTCATCCATCCCCTCCCCTCCTGGTGACACTGGAGCTGCAGACTGCCTTCCTGCTCTGCTTGATCCTCGCAGCAGCTGTTGTCCCGGGCACATTCCTCCCTGCCTTCTCAGAGCCTAGTCTGGCAGCCTCGTGGCTTCCCACCACCCAGAGCCTGGCAGCTTCTCAGAAAAGTCCCTGGCCATCAGGACAGTGCTTTCGTTGGCCCAAGGGACAGAGAAACAGGTGTCACTCAAGGTCCAAAGAGGGAGGGGTCTGGGAATGGAGGAGGCCAAGCCTTGACAAACCACGGAAAGACCACCAGCCATTGCTTCGCTGGGTCTCTCTCCTCTCAGGGGCTGTGAGCTCCCTGGGTAGGACAGAGCAGAGAGGAAGAACCAAAAGCAAAATTTTAGAGAGGCTGACCCCAAATCTGAAGTGGTAGCCCTAAGGGAGGAGTCTAGAAGCATCCAGACACTTAGAAGTCCTGGAGGTGGGACAAGGACTCACAGGACATTCACTCAAGTCCGACAGAAGGGTCTGTAGGGAGAGGCCCCAGGTGGAAAGCTTCCATCCCCACCACTAAGTAGCTGAGCCCCCTTCAGCAGCTCAGCCTCCTCCTCCAAAAGAGCTCAGGATCTCAGGGTTGGAGCTCAGACTCCTTTGGGTTCTGAGGCCTTATTGGCATCGCAATGTCCAGTGATGAGATGAGACCCCTGTAGATGGAAGTGTCCCAACAAAAACACAGCATCCATGGATCGGGAATCCTGGCGAAGGGTTCCTGCTGAGGGTAGCGGGCCAGGGACTCAAGGCTCTCAGTGCTGTTGGGATGTTCCAGTTCCATGTGTTTTGCCACTTAGCCTCTGCTTTGAAGAATCTGTGTTTGGGGCCTCACAACCCTAGCACATCTCATCTCAGCGTGTGGGTGATGGGAGTGGTTGAATTCTGCCCCTACGTATCCTCTCTGTCCCAGTGTCCTTTTCTGCAAAATGGAGACATGGCAGCAGGATCTGCTGTCTTCTAGGGTTACATGATTAAATGCAGAGCAACACCATGTCAGGGACTATGGTGAGCTTGTAGCTCAGTGGGCAGAGTGCTCGCCTAGCATGTACAAGGCCCTTGGTTTGATCCCCAGTGCTGTATAAACAGGTTGGTACACACCTGTAATCTCAGTACTTGGGAATAGAGGGAGAAAGAGAAGTTTAACATTATCCTTGGCTACCTTTCAAGTTCAAAGCCAGCCTAGACTACAAAAAACCTTGTCAGAGAGAGAGAGAGAGAGAGAGAGAGAGAGAGAGAGAGAGAGCGCAATAATGCAACATACCTTTAATCCCAGTACTCAGGAGGCAGAGGCAGGGGGATCTCTGTAAGTTTAAGCCTGGTCTACACAGGGAGTTCGAGGACAGTCTCATAGAGAGATCTTGGTCCACCCTTGTTCCTTTCTTCTTTCATTTAGCATTCATTTATTCAATGGGTATTGAGCACCTATGGAATGCTCAACCTGCAGGGCATAAGGGATGCAGGGTCTCTGCCCTGGATGTCCCTAACCTGAAGGACAACTAGAAACCACTCAGCCAGGAGCAGAAAAATGGAAAATCACATGAGGAAGGACCCAGCAGGGCCTCCCTTGCTCCACCTTAGATGCAGCCATGAGAGTGTTGGCATAGGAGGACTTTCCATCTGGAAGCCAAAGAGCCCGACACAAGAACAGCCTCTGGTGAAAGGGAGCAGGGTGTGTAAAGTCTAGAAGTGGGAAGGAAGCCCCCGCAGCAGTGCATGTGTGCATGTGTGTGTGGACCTGTGCATGTCCTATTCTAGCACTGCCCAGGCTATGCGAGCAGGGCAGGGTCTCAGCCTCCAGTTGACACAGTTGGGTGACATTCTGCATGTGTGGTGTTCTCTTGGAGGGCTTCCTGGAGGAGCCGGAGGTTTAGCGCAAGGATTGGAGACCTTGGGCTGGAGCACAGGCCTGGGAAGAGTGCTAACAGACTCCTCCAGGCCTCCTGTCATCCTGGCCTGTGGCTGTCACCTACTCCCTCTAGTTCTTAGTGTAAAACAGGGGCCATTCTAAAAGACCTCCCTGGATAGTGGTGAGGGGACCCTGCCTTTGAAGCTCCCTGCAGACCATCCTGGGCTGTTCAATGGTGGCCTCTGCTTCTTGGAAGAAGACACTTATCAGCTGGGAGCTGCCTGCTGGGTACCACCTCACCCATGCCTCAGCTCTCCGCAGGGACCCAGGCTCAGCATCTTCTCCCCTTCAGGTCTGGTTCAGTAACCGCCGTGCCCGCTGGCGCAAGCAGGCAGGAGCTAACCAGCTGGCTGCCTTCAACCACCTTCTGCCCGGAGGTTTCCCACCCACTGGTATGCCCACCTTGCCACCCTACCAGCTGCCGGACTCTACCTACCCCACCACCACCATCTCCCAAGGTGAGTGTCTGCGATTAGAAAGGGAACAGTCCTATTGTTATGACCTTGAAACTCTGGTCACTCAGGGCTAAAGGGCCAGCTGCTCCCACCCCTCCACCCTCCAGGGCTGCACTGGGCCACTGAGACCCCTCATCGAAGGAATATCTTTTGGGTTCAGCTCTTCAGGTAGCTTCTAAGACACCACACAACCCCAGCAAGGGAATGCCGAGGGAGGGAGGTGGCAGGGAGAGAGCCCAGGATACCCAACAGTCCTTGAAAGTAAATGTTTCCTTCCAGTTTCCTAGACGCCCCCCTCCCTGCATCTTGTCCCCATCCCAGGACACAGGAGGAACCTCTTGACATCTGAGGCACAGGGCTGCCTCCTGAAGGGCCTGGAGGCTGACGTTCCAGAAGCTAAGGAGGCAGAGAGCCCTGCCCATGATTCACAATAAGAAATCAAGCCAGTGCTGGAGACAGCTGTCCCTGTGCAGAGGGATGCTACTGAGCCAAATAGTGTAGTGGCCGCGAGGAAAACCAACTCTAGTTCAATCATTTCAAGCATAGTTCATTGGCGGGCTCAGTGGTTAAGAATACTGGTTGTTCTTCCAGAGGTCCTGAGTTCAATTCCCAGCAGCCACATGGTGCTCACAAGTAATGAGATCGGGTGTCCTTTTCTGGTGTGTATAAGGACAGAACACTCATGTACATAAAATACATACATACATACATACAATTTAAAAAAAGGAAAAGAACTCAAGCATAGTTCACTCATTGATTGACCTTGACTCTAGCCCAAGCTGACTGAACCCCAGAAGCCCCTGTCCCCTCTCCCTATAAGCTAGGACTCACTCTTGCTTTGAACCCTTCCTTCTCCAGTGTAAATGAAGGCACCTGACAGGTCAGCATGACCCTCAAAATGCTAACAGGGCAAGTTTGGGTAGACTATAGTCCTCGGCAGGTGCAACTCGCAATCCATTTATTGAGCATCTACTGTATACCTAACACAAAGCGCCAGGGCCTATCTGTGTGCAATTAGCCAGAGGTCATCTAGATGTCAGCTGGGTGGCAGTCAAGCCTGGACCAGTCTATAGGACTGCCTGAGAACCAGCTTGTTTCAGTCCAAGTCACTTGAGAAGCTGGTCCCTTCCTTCCAGAGGGCATGCCTGGGTGGGAGGGTCCCAAGGCTGCTTTGCCATTTGCTTATGACCTCTCTGGGTCTCTCCTCAGATGGCGGCAGCACAGTGCACAGGCCCCAGCCCCTTCCACCATCAACCATGCATCAGAGTGGACTGGCTGCAGCCGCTGCAGCAGCTGACACCAGCTCTGCTTACGGAGCCCGCCACAGCTTCTCCAGCTACTCGGACAGCTTCATGAACCCGGGGGCCCCCTCCAACCACATGAACCCTGTCAGCAACGGCCTGTCTCCTCAGGTAGGCGGCCTCTTTGCTCCATTTGGGGAATCTCATTGCCAGACTCCTGCTGGCCCAACCAGAAGGGCTCAAGGGTAACTCAGGCTGTTTCTCTCCCACAGGGGAAATGTGTTACTCAGAACTCAGTGGCCTTGGGAAGCCTCTGGGCCTGGGGACCCTGAGAGAATTTGAATGGGAAACGAATGTTTCTTCTTCCTTTCCTTGCCTGTGTCTGTGATCATGGTTTCCTCCAGGCTTGACAACTGACCCATGGTGCCTTCGTGTGCCCCAGGCACTTTCCTACAGTGAGCAGGAGAAGCTAGGCTCCGGGTTTGAATCTAGAACCGAGAGTTCTTCCTAGATCCAGCCGACACTCACTCCATGCCTTGTTTGTTGTCAGGAGTGACCAAACACTGGGAGAAAGGGATCATTCCTATTGGTGGAGAGAATTGCTGCCAAGGTGCTGGGCCAGGAACTCAACTCTAGATTAGAACTTAGAAACTCATTGGCGTGTCCTTGCTGGCTCAGTCACTCATGACCTAATGGAGTCAAGGCTTTGGGAAAAGATGGGACAATAACGAAGAGCTTGGAGTGGCTATGGGTGGGTCTGTTGAGCAGACCTGACGCTTGGAGTCTGAGTGATTTTTTTTTAGGAGTTGCTGTGCTTGCTTCTGTAGTTGTAACAGGCTCCCAAGTCCCCTGAGGAAAGAAGTTTATCCTACCTCCCACCTGCTATGTCCCTCTTCCTCCCATCTGCAGAGGCCAGGCTTGGCAAGGCGAGCAAACTGATCTGAACAGCTGTGCTGTGCGGGAGAAGGTGCAGTCTTTGGGGGAGGAGGAGAGCCTCCTTCTGCTGCTCTGGGGCCAATGTACATCTGGGTACCTCAGCTTTGCCCTGTTTACAGAGTCTATTCCTAATAGCCTACCCGAAACACAGCTGTGGTATGTGGATGATGACGTGCGTGTGCGTCCATCTACTGATGATTATAACTGACCTAGGGTGGCAAGGGTTCCCTCAGAACAGCAAGGCTTGAATAGAATCTGGAAGTCAAGAGTCTCAGCGTTTCACAGTCCCCGCTTAACTCAGAGTGAACGCTCATCTTCATGGCTCTGGGGTCTTGGGAGGGATCTGTTGCAGGGAGGGAGGACAATTCATAGTACAAATTGGCATCCCTTGTCCTCTAACCCCAATAGGAAACTCCCCCATGGTTCATCTAGGCCCCCTAAGAGTGTGTCATCTGAGCTGAGCTAGATTAGCACACTATCCCCAGAATCAGACCGGTCCCTGACACCTGGATAGTGTTAGCCATGCAAGCTGGAAGGCGTTTTTGTTTTTCCAGAAACCAAAGGGGGTCCTGTGTGTGGCTGAAGCTGGGAAACTTAGGGATGGGACCAGCATGCGTATCTTGCTGGTGGTCTGTGGCTGCCTGTGGGAAAACAGACCTCTTCCATGCTTTAGCTCTCTTTCCCCCTACATAATGAGCTACATGATGAGCTGAAGGCCAGCCTGGGCTACAAGAGACACGGTTGGGAGAGGGGAGAAGGAAGGCAGGCAGGTCGGCAGGGAGGTTGGCAGGCAGCCTTTGCAAGGTGAGTCCTTCAGATTCTCAGCACTGCAGGTAGATAAGATGGACTTTTGCTTCCAGTTCTTCCCAGGAACAGCGTGAAAGACCTACAGGACAAGGAAGAGACCAGCCTGATGGAAGGGTCCCAATCTGATGGCAAAGCAGGACCCCTGACCTTAGGAGAAGCATGGCAGAGACACATTTCTTGTCTCAGGTGTCCTGATGAGATGGCCTCCCTTGTTGAGGTCCCAGTGGGATGTAGAGACAGGTGTCAAGGGGCTATGACGAGCAGCTAAACATATCCACCCAGAACCCAAGAAAAGAGTCAGGTCAGGGGCGAAGTTCTGCCACACAGGGGACTTCAGGCTGCAGGCAGAGGATCTGTGCTGGGCCTCTTTGGGGGCACACTTGTGGGATCTGGGGGGAGAAGTCATTCCTTGTGCTCCCTTCTCACCCACCATTGGTGGATGGACTGGGGAGTGGAAACGGAGGTTCGGGGAGGCCCTGGTGTGCCAAGATTCTCACAAAGTCACACTCTAGACCCTGAGTCAAGGGCTCTTGCTGCTGTGTCACAGAAGGTGACATAATCACAGCTCACTCTTACTCCTCACACCCTCACTCACCGTCATCTTCTTTGACCCTCTCCATATTTACAGTTCCCTCCAAAATAGTCTGTAGGAGGGCCATGAGTCATGTGCCCATGATCTCAGCAAATCAAGCCCGTTTGTCTTTTCCTCTTCTTGGCTCCTTCTTCCTTTTCCCTCCCATGCCTAGAGTAGTTATACGGCACCCTAATGGATTGGGGGAGGGAGTGTGGCTCAGAGACAGTGTTGCTGACCTTGTACTAGGCTCTGGACTTGACCTCTAGCAGTATAAACGTAAATAAATGAATAAATGGGTCAATGCTAATTATAGTGACCATCAACACAAAGTTAATGCTGAATTCAGGCCAGGCATAGAAGTAGTAAAATGTGGTACTTGCTTCCATTCCTAGAAGTCTGGCAGTTGTCTTAGGACTTCCATTCTGCAGGTGGGAAGACTATGCCATCCAGGGTCATCCTTCTATCCATCCACCCACCCATTTATCCGTCCATTCACTCATCCATTTATCCATCCATCCATTCATTCATCTATCCATCCATTCAGGCACCCATCTATCCATCCACCTACCTACTAACTCATCCATCCATCCATCCTCCCTCAATCTCATTTATCCACTCATCATCCTACCCTACCAGCCTCACATCTAGCCATCATCTCATTTATTCGTCTATCCATTCATTCACTCACCCACAAGTCCATCCATCCATTCATATATCTATCATCCAATCCATCCTTCCATCAATCTACTTACACATCCATCCACATGTCTATACATTTACCTGCCTACCCTCCCACCCATTTATCTTCTCATTTATTTATTCATATTCCTATCCAACCACCTGCCCACTCATCCCCATCCACCCACCAACAAATCCACAAATCCATCCATAATACAGTTTTTCCATATATCCATCTACCTATCTACCCTTCCACCCTCCCATACTCCCTCCCATTTATCCATTCACCACACTATCCAATCCATCTATCTATCCATCCCCCTATCCACACACCTATTTATTCATCTTATTTATTCATATTTCCATTCAACCATCCATTCACTCCATATACATTTCCATCTACCTATTTATCCATCCACTCATACGTCCATACATTTAATCATCTACTCATCTATTCACCCATTCATCCATCCACCTATCCATCCACCTATCCATCCATCCATCCATCCATCCATCCATCCATCCATTCATCCAAGGTGCTGTGCCAGTCTCTACCAGGTTCTAGAAAGCATCAGAGCTAAGACTGGGACGGCCTGCCTGCAGAGTCCACCTTGCTCTTGGGTTGTATCTGCCCCATGAAGTTGATACAATGGTCCATATAAGAGAAGCTTTGTGTGATGATCCAAACAAGGAAGTTGAGGTCCAAGGCCACAGGGGCCACTAAGGGCAGATCTGGATTCCGAGTTGGCATCCTCAAATGGCAATATTCCTTTCCTCCCTAGACAGAGCTTCAGAACTGCATGGTTATTGACAAATGTCAACTCCCAAGTACTTCTCGATGGCAGGGGCCAGTTCTGCCCTCCATCACAGTCCAAGGCCTCCAGGGGAAACAGACCAGCAAGGTCAGACGCTTGACACCAGAGCCCATGTAATCATCTGACCTATTTGAAGACATTCAAGTCCCACAACACCCCTCCTGTTGGGGAGGTAGTCTTCGGGAGAGGAGGTTAAGAAATTCACAGAAGAGCCTCAGAGCCAGTGAGCGTAGAACTGGGGTTCTGACTGAGATCTACTTGACCTTTGAACCACACCACTCCTGACCTTCAATAAGACAAAAGCAAGGCAGTCCGCTGACTCTTGGGACCGGATTTTACCTGTACAAGAGACTTGCAGCCTCTTTCTCCTCTCACTTCCTCTTTGTCCCCACCCCTTTATTGGTGACATTGCATTTCTAATAAGCATTTAAAATGAGTCTTGCTGGACCAGGGATGAGGAAGGAGGAGGGAGTGAGAGACATGGAGGCAGGAAGAAGGGGCGGTGTAGGGGGGATCATGGGGTGTTCAATAGCCCAGAATTTTTAAAAACCTGATGCAAATCATTGGTAGGAGAGAAAATTACGCGCAATTATGCCCTGATACTGGAAGGTTTGCCTAGCCCAGGCAACAAGATCTCATTAACAAGCAGAAAATAAGATTGAAATGGTGTGTAAAAGAGCTGAAAAATGAATTTGAATGCTACGTTTGTCCACAATTACCCCCTCCTTCACACATATTTTATTGCAATTTTTTTATTATTCTTAATCCTCCATTCCTCAAAGCAGATTGGGGGCATCCTGGCATTACCCGGGCATCAGGAGGAGGCGTGAAGGATCTTCTGCTCCCCTGAAACGAGATCTTCCAAGGTTGGGATTTGAAGGGATCGGAATTCATTTCTTGGGCTTAGCAGGTTGTAGGGACACAGGGCTTTAACCCTAGCCAGAGTCTCCTCTGCACCCCCTCCCACCCTTCCTTCTCCTCCCTTCTTAGGTGTCTCTCCTGGCATTGGCTTCCTTCCTTCTGCCTTAGCGCAGGGTCTCTATGCTTCCCTTTTCTCAGGGAACCTTCCACTCAGGCCCCACAAGTGGAACTTGGCTGGGTTGGAAGAAACCTCAAGGTCGACACCAAGTTCTAATTCTATTATTTACTATGCTGTGTGACCCCAGGGCAGCTTACTTAACCTCTCTGGGCTTCATTTGCCTCACCTGGAAGGAGGGACATTCTCCCTGCTTCTCAGAGGAGAACGGAGATTTGAGCAAAGGACCTGGCACACAGTAGGTGCTTGTTAAATGTGCATTCTCTACACCTCTATGCCTTAGCCTCCAAACTGTCCCTCCCTCCTTCCCCCTTCCTTGCCCTCTCTCTCAGCCCTATTGGTTGGCTGGGAAATGGCTGTGCTGGTCTCTTCTTTAGAACAGCCTGGTGTGCTCAGCCAACCCAACCAGGAAAGAGCAATGCTGGGGTGCAGGCGGCACTGCTGTACAGAAAGCACGGGAGGCTGACCACTGTGCTCCCCAGAAGGCGAGCTGAGAGGGAAGGCTGAGATGACTCAGACTCTGTGTGGCTTCCCAGGGTCAGAGGACAGTCAAGGGAATCATTCCCACCCTCCCTTCCCTGCCCCGTTTCTCATCATGACTGGCAGTGCCAGTGTAGGGTCAGGGGTCAGTTTCCAGACAGGACCAGGAGTCTGTGGCTGGACTTTGTTGGATCCAAAGCCCAGTATCATTTTTTTTTCCATCTTCCCTCCTCAACCCCATACCCAGCAATAGTCCATCTCTTAGACATGCAGGCCACACCTGCCAGCCCCCAGTTAAAGCCAGATGGGGCAGCAGCTGGGGAACATGTCACCATCACTGTGCTCTCCAGGGGTCCCTCACATCTCTCCTTCCCAACAGCATTCTGGGCCTGGCCAGCTCTGGCAAGGAATTAGCCACTGCAGAGGTATGAGCCAATGGTCTTGGCCAGCTTTTGTCCCGGCTTGGATATGCTGAGCCTCCGTTGCCGGGGCCCAGACCCTGCCAGTGCCTGCTATCCAGCCGTTCTGCCTTTGTCCGAGGTCAGCCACCTCCGTGGAAAAGCTGAGTTATTTCCCACTGGCTGCTGCTTCTGACACAGCCACCTGCTTTCATCCATCAGAGGTCACGGCTCTGGTCCTCAGGGAGAGAATGGGCAGCCGCCTCCAGTGAAAACAGAGCTCTGTTTATGTCTCTGCTCTTGCCCTTTATCCTGGGTGGAGGGAACAAGGGGGGCCAGGGGTGGGAACTGACTCCCTAAAACAGAATGGGAAACCTCCGGGTAGCTAGCTGAGGTGTGGGTACCATGCCTGTGCTAATCAGGGTGAATGACTTGTGGCTTGGCTTTCAGGGTGACACTGGGGACTCTTTGATGATTGAAAGGACAATGGCTCAGTCTACTGGTCCTCTTTTGGGAATGAGACCCGAAAGAGCCGCAGCTTAGCCTACTATAGAAATAACTACATCTATCTAAGTGTCCCCATGCACCCATGGAGAACTGTGACCAGAGCCACCCTCTGTTCCTGTGTGGGGCTAGGGGCACCAGGAGGGACAAGAGTTTCTGTGGGACTCCACATCTCTAGGGGCTGAGGGAGCTCCATGTTTCTCAACACACTGTCGCTTGGTGACACTCATCATTCTCAGCATCCAGAACATAGTAGGTCACCAGGAATGGTTGGTCCACCCCAGGCCTGCAGACTTTGATGAGGCATAGCTGAGATCAGCTCCCACAGGGACTTGGAAGCAGCTGCACTTGAATTCTTCATGATGCTGTCAAGTTCACTGGGCACAGTACACAGGGAGGCTTGGGAAGAAGGGATGGGAAGACTCTTGTGCTCCAGCGAGGTGCATTTTGGGGAAAATGATACCTTCTCCTCTCCTCATCATGACTCTCCCCACACACACAAACATCACTGGAGAATTGATTGTGGACAATCCTGAGGGTTTTCTGGTTCAGCAGGAAGAGTGGAGGAGATATGCAAGACAGAAGGGCTGCATCATAGCAAAGACTGTGACAGCCAACAATAGATGCAGCGTGAACCGGTGTCAGTCTGCGTGTCAGGGTTTCCATTCCAGCTCCTCTCTCTATTTGTGTGACAAACAACCTACTTGAACCTAACTCCTGGGCCTCCCTCTCCTCGTCCAGGGTTTCTGTTCCAGCTCCTCTCTCTACTTGTGTGACCACAAACAACCTACTTGAACCTAACTCCTGGGCCTCCCTCTCCTCATCCACACTCATCTGTAGCCTTAGAATTAAGTGGGGGGCTGGGGGCAAAGCTCAGTGGGTAGAGTGCTTGCCTAGCATGCAGGAAGCTGGGGTCCATCCCCAGCATGATAGAAACAGAGCACGGTAGTACGCACCTGTAATCCCAGTACTTAGGAGGTAGAGGCAGGAGGATTAGAGGTTCAAGTTGAGCTTAGGCTACATGTCAGGTTAAAGGCCGATTTAGGATACATGAGACCCTAGCTAAAGGAAGGCAAGAAGAAAGAAGTTCAAGGGAAAGAGTTCTTGCCACTCCTTTACAAGGTAGGGACTTAATAACTGGTTTTTTTCTGCTTCTCCCACTCTGAGCCGAGATCCTACTGTGAAGAAGTCTTGCCATGCCCAATCCTCTGCAAACCCAGGCAGTCACGGGTCAGAAAAACTGAGAGATCCAAACTCTTTCCGAGCTTTATCTCAGACTCACTCTGTGGTCTGATGAGATGTGTCCCTGTTGTGGGCCTCAGTTTCCCACCTCATGCCAGTATCCCAGCTTGGGCTGCTGAGCTTCCCAGAAGGCCAAGGGTTTAGCTTTCTGGAGCTGCTTGGCTTGGTGGGAAAGAATGCAAATGACCAATTTCTCTTCCTTTCTGGGTGATGTAGGGAGAGAAGGTACAGGGCAGACGGGGAAGAGAAAATGAGGAAGGTTAACAATTAATATTACAGGCTGGCCGGGGGGGGGGCCTTGAGAACTGTCCTTGGGCTTCCTAGTGGAAGCAGGAACTGTCCAGAAGCCACAAGGACCCCACAAAGGAGAGGTTGGGGGTCACATTGAAGGTCTCCAAAGGGCCACACTCTTCCTGCTTCCTAGCCCTGCACCTGCTGCCCCTTTGTTATAGGGCTGGCTCCCCCACCCCCCCCCCCCCATCCCCTGGAATCCAGCCCCATTTACTCTTTTAGACTTCTCCTTCTGGAAATGTTCCTTGGGCCCCCTCCTACTGGGCTAGCCACACTTCCTCAGGCTTTTTATCAGTTTTTATCAGCATATGGAAAGTGCCTGAATTGTTAGACAAGTGCTTTTAAGTAGTAATAATGATGATTACATTTTTTTTCTTTTGCATGCTCACCCCAGGCCAGATGTGTGCTGAGCCCAGTATGTGAGCCACTTTAGTCCATCTTTAAAACATCCCTTTGGAGGAGGCCCTGGAATCATTTCTGCATCACGAGTGGAGGCAGGGAGAGGAGTGGAGCAGGTTAAGCAATCTGTCTAAAAGTTAACACACAGGGCAGAGCCTGGACCAGAATCCAGCCGGCCTGGCCCCAGACACACTGCTCTTCCTCAGGGCATGTCATAAAGATGGGTGAGATGTTGAAAAATATATATTTATTTGTTTATTTATTGTATGTATGTGCACATGCATGCATGGTATGAGCACCACAGTGTACATATGCATATGGAGGCCGGAGGACAATTTGATGGAGTCAGTTTTCTGGGTCTTGGGGATCAAACTCAGCTCTCAGGCTTGGTGCAAAATCCTTCACCCTCTGAGCCACCTCTCTGGCTCTCTGGCAGGATCTTGCAAAGCCCTCAGTGGGACTCTCTGACCTTAGTTGGTCACAGACTGCTCTAGAAAAGAATAGCAGAGGTCAGAGACAACCGAAGACCAGAGAACAGAAAAGGGCCGAGGTTGGGAAGAGTATCCGCAACACTGTCGGTCCACACCTGTGTGATCCAGGCAGCCTTTCTCCTGCTTCAGTATCCCCCCCCCCCCATGGAAAGCGATTCTAAGGAACAATGTGTCCAAATTGCACCTGCACAGCCTGTGTGCCTAGCTGAGGATCACAAGGGGACCAAGGTCACAAGAAAACAGTGTCTGTCTAGGCTGAAACTTGTGCTTCCGAGAATCCCTTTCCTTCCCTGCAGCTCTCAGCAGCTCTTGGCCTCCATCTTGTTCCCTCTGCTCCAGGCTCCTCTCTAACCAAGGGTCTCCCCTAACCGCTCTGGCTCTCTCCCCAGCTGGGACACTTCCTTTAGCACCCTTCTCTTTTGGGACAGGTGTTCCTTTGTTCGACCACCCACAGAGTTCTTTCTGCTAAAGCAAAGGCCAGAGGCACAGGAGACTCTTGCCTGGTGTGAAACTCCTGGGGATAGCTAGGTCTGGGCTGCTTCCCCCAGGTGTGGTTGGAGACCCTCGGAAGAGCAAGCCACACTGGGATCTCATTCCTATGTACCTTGGCTGTGGGGATTCTCTCTGCCTGCACTTTCCAGCGTGGGCAGCCTTTCCTTTCCTCTTCCCATACCTCCCTCACCTGAGGTCCCAGCCCAGAATGTTCTCTCAGGCACACAGCTGCTAAGAGTGTATCTTCTGTGGCTTCTGTTTATTCCTCTCCTATCCCCATCCTTTCCTCCGCTCCAGCCCCGCTGTGTCTTGATTCATGGGCCCCACCCCCACATCCTCTTGAACCCCCCCACCATCTTACTCTTCTGCATACCTGAACATAGGTGCAGGCCCTTCTCCCTCAGGACGTTCCCCATTCCTCAGTTCAGACCCTCTTCCTTTCTTCCTCCCTCTTTCCTGGCAGTCCCAGTCCCCACCCCTATTGTCCGCCCTAATCTCTCATTTTTCTCCACACCTCTCCTTTCCCTGGCTCAACAGAGGGCCTCTTCTTCCTCATCTTCAGTCCCTCCTCCACCTCTGCCACGATTCCTCATCTCTCTGGGCAGCTCATTCAACCTACACTGCGTTGAGGCCAAGCTGGGTGCAGGGTCCCCAGGCCTTGTGTGGGGGTGGGGAGCGGGAGGACCGGGATGGGGACACGGACGGGGGCGGGGCGGGCAGCTGAGGCCCCTCCCGCTCCGCTGCTGCTTCGGCTGCCGCGCCTTTGATCCATGGCCTGAGGCCGCCTGACAGTGGAAAATGCGGGGAGACAAAACCACTCAGTCAAAGTGATTCCCAACAACTGTCTCCCCGAGATAAGGACTCACTGGGCTCCGCAGCCTGCTTAATTCCTGCTGCCCGGCCTGGGATCCCGTGCAGCAGCAAGTCAACTGGCAGCAGAAGCAGCTTTGAGAACCAGCCTGGTCCCGAGACCCAGGATGGGGTGCAGCTCCGAGTACCAACATCAGTGGGCAAACCCAAGACAGGGGGTTGTGTATCCGGTGATACTGGCTAGGCCCCCTTCTCTTGGCAGTTTCGGGAATCCTCCTTGTCCCACCCCCACCAAGGCACTTTCCCCCTTCCCTGGAACATTCTCTGCCTCCAGCAAAGGCCGCCCACTCTTGGTCCTCACCTCTTTCACCCTCCACTTTCCCCAGCCTCTCTCGTTCCTGTACTTGCAGCATTAGCTTTGCGTTCTAACTTTCTGGATAGTTCTTGTTCCCTCTGTAGAGCGCGGTCCAGGCTGTCTGTTGTCCTGTGTCCCCAACACAAAGCTTACAAATAGCAGGGACCGGGTAAATGCTTAGTACTAGGGAGAGAAAGTGGACCAGCCTTGTTTGGGCCCTGCCTCCAAGAAACAAGAAGCCACCACTGAGAAGCCTTCAGAGAGGAAGGCATGCCGAGATAAAGTAGGAGGTGGTCTGTGGGTCCTAGACACCCCCACCCGGGGGCATAACTTCTTGGCATGACAGTAAGGTCTCTAGGAGGCTGGTCTGGGCTCTCTGTCCTTGGCAATAGGGTCTAGAAAAGCCCCATTGATAGGAAATTTCAGGGACCCCATGATGGACAACTTCCCACCATGGTGTTGGCACAGAGAGTTTTTCTGTGTGCTTGGTGACAGAAGCAAGGTTCAAAGGAACTGGATTTGGCTCAGGAGTCCTGACAGCCAGGGATGGAAGGGGGAGTTATGAGAGTTAGTGGATGCTGGGATGATGCAGGCAAAGCAGATCCTTCACAGGCAAGAGAGAGAAGATCAGTACCAGGGTTTTTCAGAGATGGGCATCAAAAGGATCTAGGGTGTTTGTTAAAACTCTACTCCCAGATAGGTCCATGACAGTCATGACAGGTTTGCAGTGGGCACAAGGAACCTGCTTTTCAAGATGGCACTAAGCACCTGAGGCAGCCCATTGGCAGCCTGGCACCCCAGAGCATTGGATTAATACTGGCAATATTGCCCAGCATGGCTGGAGACCTGCCAAAGGCCTCCCTGGTTTCATATGCTTGGGTCGCCTGTATACCTCAAAGGCATGTCAACCCCCTTTTCTTTATAATATGACTCTGAGAGCAAGTGGAACATTCCAGCAGTCCCACTGCGTGGAAGGAAGAGGCAAGGGAACTTTTACAAGGGGCAGTCCCCTCCCCCAGGCTGGGGAGATGGCTCAGTTGGTAAAGTGTTTACTACACAAGGCAGGAGGACCCAAGTTCAGTCCCCAACACCCACCTAAAACTCTGTGTGACGTGGTGCACACTCGTAACCCCAGTCCAGGGAAACAGATAGAGGAAAAACCTCTCAGGCTCTCCGGATAGCTGGTCTAGCCTGAACAGTAAGCACGGGTTCAGTGAGAATATTTGTCTCATAAGGTGAAAAGTGATTAAAGAAGATACTTGCAAGGGCTGCAGAGATGGCTCAGTGGTTCAGAGCGCTGCTGTCCCAGATTATCCGGGTTCAATTCTTAGCACCCACCTGGAAGCTCATAACTATCTCTAGCTTTAGGATCTGATGTCCTCCGGCCCCTCTGGCCTCTGAGGGCACTACAGGCAAACAGACACACCCATGAACATAAAATAAAAATAAATATTTCTTTAAGAAAGAAGACACTTAATATCCATTTACCCACCTCTGGTCTTCACATGTACACCCAGGCATGTGAATACACACCCACACATGTGCAAATGTGTGTGGTCATGCATGCATGCGCGCATGCCAGCTCTCTCTCTCTCTCTCACACACACACACACACACACACAACCACAACCACACATCACTCCCTCCGAAAAGGAAAAACAAAATTGCTTGTCAGTAGAGTCTGTTGGGAACTGCACTGACACTTTGTTCCCAGACATCTCAGAGCTGGGCGACACCCTGGAATAGCCTCTGTCTTACATGGCACCTGGAGAGGCCCCGAATCTTGGCTGACAGAGAGACTTGTTATTAGGCTTCTCTGAACCTGTTTCTGCTGCTGAGCCAGGGCGATGTCTTGACAGAGCCTGGTTAGTCATGGGTCCAAAACAGAGACAGCAGCAGCCTTGTGGGTAAGACAGTAATGGCCAAGGGGACAGGAGACCCACCCTGCCCTCTCTCTGTCCTTCCATCCTGCTGTAGCGCAGACCTCAGCTCCCCAGGCTCAGAGGACTGCCAAGCAGAGCTGGCCTGGGGCCAAATGGGCGAGACCCTCTCATCAGACCAGGGCTGTCTGACCAGAGGCATCAGAGGATTAAGGTCCCATGAGGGCCCTGGCAAGTGTCTTATCATAAAGGGGACATGTCCAGGCTGAAATTGAGATGTGGTGCCCAGGGGCAGAAGTCCCTGATCCTTACCCAAAGGGCTCCCTTTCCCTTCCAGCCACAGACATGCCCTCCAGGCCTGAAACTCTCCAGCATCCTTCCCCGAGCTCCCAGGGGGCTCACCCGACTCCCAGCCAACTTCATTCTCTCTTGTTATCTCTGGGGTGAAGTAGCTGCCACCATTGGGGTTTTGCTCTGCTTTGAGCTGCATATCACATCCTGATATGATTACTGTATATAGCGGCTGAAGTAATGGTTCTCTTTGGTTTCTACCCTGCTGGGCATAGAACTCAGTGCCTTGTAGGCACATCCCAAGCCTTTTTTGTCCCCACTGATGGTGGTCTGATGGTGACTGAGCACCGAGGACCAGGACCCAGGACCTGTTGTCAGCCTGTCCATTTTGCTGACTCATGTGAAATCCAAGGTCAGAATGCCAGGACAATGTCAGAATTCCAAACCCAGATCTACTCTGGGGCAAATGTCCTTCCCTCCGATGGGCCATCTCAGTAGGAGGGACAGGCTTGTTATCACCTTTGCTGCTCAGATCTAGGCTGTTCTTTAGAGGATTCCCAGGGATACTGTGCCCTGAAGGTGTGAGCAGTCCCAGCCAAGTGGCTTCTCCAATCTTCCTCTCCCAGCAACCCAACTTAGATTACATCACCCTGGGCAGCTGAGGGTGAAGAAAGGTGGGCATGCGAAAGGGAGCCCCCAGATCCCAGGGGCCAAGAGGAAATGGCAAGGGAGTAAGACAGGTAGCCCAAGGGCTCCTCAACCTTGAGGTCTATAAGAGCTGTCCTGGCCACCTACTGGACCAGGTTCAACCAGGAGGCATATTGGGGGCAGGATGGACAGAGGGAAACAAAGAAGAAAACGTCCATATGTTTGGACAGATGGACCAGAGAGCTGCCCTGTGAGACACTGGAGAGAGAAGGAAGGTGGGTCTGAGTGATAATACAGAGTCATGGAAGGAAGAGAGGAGGGGGGGGGGGACACAGAAGACTAAGAGCAAAGGGACGAAGAATTGGGGCTCGGTGACAGAGGCAGAGGCAGGGAGAGAGTAGCAGAGGGGAGGCAAGGGCGCTGTGGTGAAGGCTGATGGAGGGTCAGAGCCCTCCCGCAGAGAGGCAGAGATCAGGGGTCTGGGAAGGAGGGCCCAGAGCATGGAGGGGGGAGGTGAGCGCAGGTGCTGAGAGGGGTCGGAGGGCTCTGTGAGGAACGCACCCAGCATCACTCTGTAGCCAGAGGAGCACAGATTGGAATTCCAGACCCACCAGCACCCAGCTGTGTAGCCTTGGACTGCCCTGTCCACCAGATCAGCAGCAACACGGGCCCATTGTGTAGCCCGATGGGGTGACCTGCTAGAGTCAATCTAGCACAATCTCCAGGTAGTACTGCACCCCCCCCACACACACACATCAGAGCAGGGACTTTTTCAGAGTTGCCAGGCCTGAACCTCAGAAGTCCTGGCTTCCCAGGATGGCAGTGGTGGTCCCCAAACTCCTGGACTCTGATGTGAGAAGTCCTGCCCTTTTGCCGAGTGTTTTCCTTTAGTTCCAGATAGTACCCTGACAGATGCTTCCCGTGATTAATGTCACCACCTCCTAGCCCTGGGACCCGCTTTTCTTCCCCAAGCCATGCCTGGCTGTGGGTGGGCAGTACAGAATCCCGCCTGGCCTTTTCAAATCCTCTTCTGGTCTCTCCCTTCCCTAGGATCCCACATGAACATGGGGTACAGACCAGTGATATGGGAGGGAACCCGAGTTTTCAGATCGCACCCCAAACCTTGAGGACCTGTAGTCTCGACATAGAATGGCAGTAGAGGGGACCCTGCATAGCTAGAAGTACTGCCAAGGTTAGGGGGTCTTGGCCAGTTTAGAAGGTTGCTGTCAGATTTGGGAACCACAGTTAGAGTTAAAACTGATCATGTCGAATCAGAGAGCATTCTTTGAATAAAAAGCAGTGCTTACTAGTTATGTGATCTTAAGCAGCTGACTGGACCTCTCTGTGCTGCTAATGTCCTAGGTACTCTGAGGATTCTATGTGTACCCACCCGGTCTGAGTCCGCGGTAAGAAGACAATGATTTCAATTATGTATAGCTATATTTAGAAGTGCAGCCAACTCCAGGGTCATGGAGTGGGGGCTCAGATTGGAGCTGGGGATATTAGTATAGCATTCTAGTTCCTCCCCGTGTCCCCCCAGTCCCTCCCTTTTCTGTATAACCATATAAACTGAGCCGTCAGCAATCCCCATCCCAACCAGTGAGCCCCTATCTCTAGCCGCATCTCTCCCGCCCCAGGATGGGAACAGACAACATCTCAGCGCGGTCCCCAGCCTCTTGTTTGTTTGCTATGGATTCCTCCATGCCGTGGGCACGTTTTTTTGCTAATTTTGTAGCTGCCTTTATCAAACGAGGATTCACAGGCGCCTTAGCCTCGATAAGTGGATTAGTCTCTGCGCTAAACAAGGAGGTGCGGGGGCGTGGGGGCTGCGCCACAGAGGAGGTTTGTTTCCGGAAGAATGGAGACAGCGTTCTCTGCCCCGTGCGGGGTGTCTGAGGCGCTAGAAGGGCCATCTGCACGCCTTGTCTCAGCTTAGAACTTGCTTGCTGGAAAGCAACCAGGGAGCCAAGGGGAGGGGCTAGGAGTTGGGGGGTGGGAAGGGGACTCTGGATTCTTTCCAGGCACACGATCTACCTGGGCTCATCATACTGAGCATGGGTGGAAATACTCTCATGGCTGCCCCCTCCCTCCTTCCCCTCCAGCCTCTACTTTCTGTCTTCTCAGCCTCTTCCACTGTGTCTTGACTGGGGGTTCAGGCTCAGCTCTTGCCGACTTCCCTAATCCAATTGAACAAAACCACAGCAACAAATTTGCGGGCCCTGGAACTCCAGAAGCAAGAGATGGGTCTGTTCAGAGGCTCTAGAATGTTCCCTGGAGCTTCCTTAGCATTGGTGATCTCTGAGGAATGGCTATCTGGAACCTCCAGGGTACCTCCCAGTCATTCCAGGTTGTAGTTGACAGTGCTTCCCCAGAGGCCCCAGAGTGTACCTTTAAAGTATGTGTTAGCTCTTCAATGTTGGAGCCATGAGACGTTAGCGTCATGTCAAGTTGACCCTTAGTCTCCAGGGAGTTCCACCATGTTTAGTTTGTGCATGGCCCGTGATGGCCTACCAGGTGTTGAGTCTGAGAGAGGAAGCAAAGAAGTCTGGGTGACCAAGACTAGTCACAGACACAAACAGGGAATATGGGGGAAGGTTCTGGATCTTTAGAGGTCAAGGCAGGAGGGAGCCAGATAGGTGAACTGGGTAGAGCTCAGAGGAGTCCCAGAAACCTGGGGATGAAATAAACAATAAGAAGGAAGAAGGTAGAAGGATGCTTGCTCAGATAAACCTTGAAGGCTGGTTGAGAAAGTGGGGTGAGGGACCCCAGTGGTTCCCTCCCCCAGACCCTCCTTAGTGTAAGTGGTTGGGGTGTTCAGCTCTCTACTCTGTGCTGGCTGAGGGGCGTAAGAAGCAGAGGTGCTGAGAGAGGAAGAAACAAACGGGCGGAGTGGAGCACGACGGGCCCTCAGCTGGTCCTTAGCCGCTCAGTCTCCCAAGCTGCCTCCAGCTGAGTGTGATTTTGCTATTTATTTACATGTAATTATTGCTATGAGGTGCAGATATTAACGCTGTCAAGAGCAATTTGCTCTGACATTTTTCATTCCCTCAGTGCCCCCGCCACTCTTGATGGGGCCCAGGGCTCTCCCTGCTTAGCCACGGCGCGCGCTCGGTGGCCCGGCCCAGAACCACCCAGCCGGCAAGGAGCTGCGTCAGAGAGTTCACTGGGCTCTTCTGCAAGCCCATTAAGCTCTGAAATTGAATTTGGTCTGGGAGAGGGTGGTTGCTCCCCACCCTGCGTCAGTTCTACCAGCCAGGCTGGCTCAGGGCCTCCCTGCCCTGCCTTCCACAAACAAAACTGGTGGGCAAGGGCAGGCTTGCTGAGGGCATGGGCCGTGGGTTTGAGGGTAGCAGATTGCAACAGAGAGAATGATAAGGACCTTAAGGGCCACTGTCAGAGAGGCAGGTTGCACATGGCCTCGGTCTCACGGATACAGCCTAAGATGGATGTGGCCACTCATTCTCTGCCTCACCATCTTGTCAGCCAACAAGAATGGGCGAGGGAGGTGGGGCAACAGGGAAGTTGTAAGGCATTAGGGGGAAAGGAAGTGACCTGAGTTTGACCCTCAGAATCCGTATCAAAAGCCTGGTAAGGTGGTGAGCACCTGTAATCTAAGTGTCGGGAGGTAGAGACAGGAGGGTCAGGTTAGCTCCATGTTAGTGAGAGACCCTGCCTCAAAAAAAAAAAAACCACGGTAGGGGGCCACAGAAGAGAAACATATAAGGTTGTCACCTGGCCTCCACTCCCTTGTGTATCAGTGCAAATGTGCACACACAGAGGGAAGGAAAGAAATGCTGAGTGGCCCTGGGGACAGGTGGCTGGAGGGATGTCACAAGAAGAGTTTGCTCTGTAGCCCGTGAGGCATCTCAGTCACTGTGAAGTAGGAACAGGATCTGGGCTGACCCCACACTGCCTCCCTCCAGGAGGTGTTAGGAATGGGATCAGCTTTCAGTGTACCTTATGGTACCCACAAGGAACTAAGCATACTGATCTCAGTAAGCCTCTGTTTCCTTTTAGTGTGTGTGTGTCCCCGTCAGTCTATCCATGCAGGTGTGTATAGGCACTGTGAAAGCCAGAGGGGGCACCAGATCCCCTGGAGTTAGACTTGCAGGTGGTTCTGAGCTACCTGGTGTAGGTGCTGGGAACTGAACAGCCAGTGCATTAACTGCTGAGCTGTTGCTCCAACCCCTAAACAGCTGTTTTTCATTAGGCCCACACTTCACAGGGTCAAGGCCGTGGGGTGTATGCAGGCTCCTCCTCGAGCTGACAAGGAGGTGCCCAGAGAAGGGTTCATCTCACATCAAGGCATCATTCGAAGATGTCTGCTGGGTGGAGGGACAGCCCCACTTCAGAAAGATTGAAGTGTGTGTCCCTGACCTGGTGTCTTTCAGATTGCCCACACATAGTAGGTGGGAAGGAGTGGCTACCTGCACACAGTAGTTATCTAGCAATGTGGGCCTGTCAGTGTCAGGGGCCAAATAGAAGAAACTGAGACCCATGGGTCCTTTTACCCTGCTGTGGGGAACTGGCACTCTGGGCGAGCAGCAGGCCTGAACCATCATGGCTGTGGGTC
>JABTXL010003404.1:11033-23519 GCA_025134845.1 Neodon shergylaensis
CCTACCTAGACACACACACACATGCCCACCTACCCAGACACACACACCAAGAAAGAAAGAAAAAAAAAGAGGTCCAGAAAAGTCACATTCAAAAAGCTCAGACAAGGGAACCATGGGTGGAGTTCAAACTGGTGCTGGTAGGAGGAGACCTCTCCTGTGACTCAGTCATTCTGGGAAGTGGGTGGGGGATGCTGTACTTTTTCCACAATGGCAACTTCTGGAGACCCAAGCTTCTTGGTTTGCTCTCTCGCCGGCTGAAAGGCTGTGAAAGAAACTCCAGAGTCTTACCTGGGGAAAACTCATGCCACTTCCCAAGACAACCAAGAACAGAAACAGAGGTACTGTGACCCAGAAAATCATGCCAGCCCTGCCCAGGTTTGAAAAGGAGCAGGACCCACAGTGCTGAGAGGTGGACAGGGGTTGCAGGGAGGAACAATCCAGCTGTCACTGGAGCGGCACACATTTCCCAGGGCCTGGAAGTGAAGGACCAAGGATGACAGAAGGTTTTGGGGGTCTCCTCATCTCAGTCACCCCCAGTCACTTCATGCCAGCTTCATTTTAATTCAGCGTGTCGGCTGCACAGGCCTTTCTGATTCTCTTCATATTCGTCCGGCCTGCCAGAGCCTCTGCTCCTATGAATATTTAAAAGGTCCAGCTGGGATTGCTTCTCTCCCATGAATATTTAAAGAGTCCACTTGGGATCTGCTTCTCACCCACCCGTCCGACTCCAAGGTCACAAAGCTGAAGTCTAGCAAGAGACACAAAGGACTTGGAGCAAGTGTTGCCCCCAAAAGAATAAGGAGAGCTGAACATGTGGAATTGCAAGAAGACTGTAGAATGAGGTGAAGGAACGGAGCTGAAAAGCATCCCACCTCATTCATTCACTCACTCATTCATTCATTCATTCCTTCATTCCTTCATCTGCCCATCCAGCCATCAAACCTTCATGGATAATTTTGGGTACTTTCTAGGTTCCAAGAATATAAAAATGAGTCAGGCAGTCTTTTCCTCTTTGGCTCTCAAAGGTAAGATGGAACACACATAGTCACAGAGACTGTGTACTGGGAGACACACACAAACAGAGTCTGTGCGCCGGGACACACATGCAGTCACAGAGACTGTGCACTGGGACACGCAGACACAGAGGCTGTGCACCGGGGCACACACACAGACACAGAGACTGTGCATCGGGACACAGGCCTTGCCCGTGTTTCTCTTCTCTCTGTCCCTACCTCACCCCTGTGCTCCAGCTGCACTGAGGTCCTGACTTCCCCCTCCCCTCACCTCCAGGACACTCCTCCTCTGTTGTTCTCTGTGTGTTCTCCCCTCTCCACCTTACACATCTGTTTGTTCTTTGTAACACACACAACATGGAGGGAGTTCTTCCAGGGATCGGCCTGGCCCCTCGCTGTGACTCTGATGCTTCTCTGGTGGGCTCCCATCCTCCCACAGGCTTCCTCTGACCTATTTCCCATTTGGTACCCTCTACTGCCATCCTGTAAAGCACAGGGGCCTTGCATCTGCGAAGCTAAGTGTAACACTGTCTAACCTTTGTGTTGTTGCTGCCAGGTATGCCCACAGCAGAAACCTTACAAAACAGTATTTCTCTGTGTAGCTTTGGTGTCTTTCCTGGAACTTGCTCTGTAGTTCAGGCTGGCCTCGAACTCACAGAGATCCATCTGTCTCTGCCTCCCGAGTGCTGGGATTAAAGGCGTGAGCTGCCACCACTCGGCTTCTTTTTTGTTTTTTTTTATTTTTTTTAATTTTATGTGTATGAATGTTTTGTCTTCATCCATGTATGTGTATCATATGACTGCTTGGTGCCAGAGGAGACCAGAAGAGGGCACCCTGGAACTGGAGTCACAAATGGTTGTAAGCTGCCAGGTAGGCTCTGGAAACTGAACTTGGATCCTCTGCAAGAGTAACAAGTGCTCTGAACTTCTTGAGCCCCAAACAACATGTATTTGAAAAAAAAAAAAAAGTCTAGCGGTGGTGACACACACCTTTTCATTCCAGCACTTGGGAGGCAGAGAGAGGCAGATCTCTGTGAGTTCGAGGCCAGCCTAGACTACAGAGCAAGTTCCAGGACAGCCAAGGCTACACAGAGAAACCTTGTCTCCGAAAACCAAAAAATGACTTAATTAATTAAAAATAACTTAATTAATTAATTAAAAATAAAGAAATAATAGTCCTTTGGTTACTAATAATTTCTTTCTTTTTTTTTTCCTTTTGGAAACAGGTCTCACTATGTAGCCCAGACTGGTCTTGGAGCCACAGTCCTGCCTCAGCTTCCCCTGTGGGTGGGATTATATAGGCACATGCCATATTTTATCATTTCTGATGTTTGTTTGTTATCTGGAGAATCGAGTCTCCATTTGGTGTCATTGGAGTTTGATCTGAGGGATTTGCTTCTGTAAACTGTCTACATTTCTGGAGGTGAGGCCATCTTTGTTCTTTGTATCCGTCTGTCCCTCCCTCTCTCTCTCTCTCTCTCTCTCCCTCCCTCCATCCATCCCTTCCACACATGTGACTGTTCAGTCTGAATGTATCTATGTGCACCAAGAGCACAGTGGTGCCAGAGGAAGTCAGAAGAGGGTGTCAGAAACCCTGGGACAGATACTTACAGATACTTGTGAGGCGCCATGTGGGTGCTGAGGGCCAAACCCAGGTCCTCTGCGAGAGCAGCACATGCTCCTAACCATGGAGCCATCTCTCCAGCCAGTGGTGACTTCTGTCATTTATCTAGAAATGCCATTGTCATCATGTTTTGATCTATTTGTTCATTTAAGACAGGGTCTCGTGCAGCCCTCCAAGCTAGCCTTGAGCTAACTACATAGCCGAGGATGGCCTTGAACTCCTGATTTTCCTGCCTCTATCTGCCAGGTGCTGGGATTAAGGCCTGTACTGCCTTGCCCAGTTTGTATATTACTAATGATCAAATGTGCTAGACTCTACCCGTAGCTGAGCTACATCACCAGGCCCTGTCTTCATTCGCAGAGATAATTTTCTTCTAAATATAGGATTTGGAGCTGGCAGGCTTTCCCCAAACGCTTAATGATGCTGGACCACTGTCTCCCAGCTCCCCTGGGGTTTGAATGAGTCTCTTTGAGTATTTTCTATCAACTCAGCAGGTAGCTCCTGTCCCCAGCAGCCACTATAGACCCAGGCAGAATACCTGCAGGGAGCCCCCCTGAATGGGTCCCTTTGATGCAGCCCTGGCTGTCAGGGGTTAGCATGCAGCAGACTTCAATAGCACAGCTGTAATGTGAAGGTTTAAGAGGTTGTGGTGTTTGCAGGCCCCCCCCGGGGGGGTACCCAGCATGCCTGGTGGATGGGGGGGGGCAGAGAGAAGAGAGAGAGAGAGAGAGAAGCATTGGCTGAAGGGTAGAAGGGACTCACAAGCCCACACCTTTATTAGATGCATGGAGCAATCCAAACACTTGTGAAATATAGACTTGGAAACTGGAAACTGTGTCAGAGGTGATGACACTCTGCTTCTGGCAAGAGGAAGCAAAATTCTATTTAAAAATTGATGTTAAGGGCTGGGTGTGATGGTGCATGCCTTTAATCCTAGCATTGGGGAGTCAGAGGCAGTGGGATCTTGGTGAGTTACTTCCAGGACAGCTAGGACTACATAGAGAGACCCTGTCTCCAAAACACAAACAAATGCATGCTAAGATAGCATATGGTCACGCTCTTGTCACACACAGCTTCTTACCAAGCGTCCCTGTCATTTGTGTGGCTGACGTGTGTAACACATATGTAGCGTTATGCAATGTGTTCTCAGTATACTTTTAAAGTTTTGTGTTTGGTTTTGGTTTCCAGCAAGCTTACTATGATGGGCTTAGGGGAATTTGTATATTGACTCTGGGATTCACCAAACCTCTTCTTTACATACATATATCTTCTTTACATCCCAAAATTGGGATGGCTCTGGCCATTATTTCCTTAAATATTTTTATTATATTTTAGTTCTTCTTCTGAGACTGCAGTTCTCCAAGTGCCCATTACACTTAGTGTAGAGGCGAGGAGCCCTGAGTGAGAGAAATCCTGAGCAAAAGTGTGCTATTGGCATGAGCCGGCCTTGAACTCAGAACTCAAAGCGATCAACCTGCTTCCCAAGTGCTGGGATTAAAGGCATGTGCCACCATGCTGGGCACACAGCAATGATCTTGACGACAGTTTCTGCTCATTCCACCTGTGTTTCCTCGGATACCACAATCAATTAACTCTTCTGCCTCAAATCCCAACCCCTGATTCTTCCCTGAAGGCATACTGGGGAATCTTTGCTTTGAATAGAAGCTATTTTCATCAGAATTAGGAAGCTTTCTTGATTAACCCACCACCTGAATAGTGTGGACAGCGTCTCATGTCTTCCTCCCTGTGCTACCAGCTTCCCTTATGACTTGAAGCTCTTCAGTGGGGGCTGGAAAGATGGCTCAGAGCTTAAAGTCACTGTTTGCTTGTGCCTGGGTTCAATTCCCAGCACCCACATGGTGGCTCACAATCACCTGTCACTCAGTTCCAGGGGACCTGACATCTTCTTCTGACTTCCATGGGCACCAGGCATGGACACGTTGCGCACACATACACCCAGGCAAAACAGCCGTTCACATAAAATAAAAATAAATATTTAAAAATATAAATATAAAAATGTAAAGGAGCTTCCCAGTCAGGGAGTTATTTTATTTCTGGAAATTTTCATTTAACAGTTTCAGATCTCAGGTAACTGACTCATTGAAAAGACAACAGAGAAGGAAGAAGTACTAGATTTTCAGATGCCTGTGTGAAAACTTGACCTGGATATGTTTCAAAACTTAATTGTGCCGGGGCACCTGAACGACACCCACAGTCTTCTATGAAAACCTTCTATTAGAGGTTTTGGGATAAAAGCAAAATAAAACTAAATAAAACCAAATATAAAAAAAGCTGAGGAGAGAGTAAATAAAAGACTCAATAAAACAGCCGTGGGGCTGTGTTCTGGGGCACTGGTTCCACTCTGTGCCCTGACTCGGAGCTGGCTGAGGTAGGGCTTGGAGTCTGCAAAAGGTGAAGCGGGAGTGGAGAATAAACTAAGGCCACAGGGAAGTGGTGTCAGGACCAAAGACAAATATGCAGCCAGCCTCCCGCTAGAGCCGGGCCCCCAGCAGGCCCCCAGCAGGCCCCCAGCAGACCCCCAGCAGACCCCTAGCAGGACAGGATTCTGGAGAATGAGGTGAGGTTGGACCTGGCATCCTGGGGGCACTGATGCTGAGGATGGAGCCACTTCTTTCTGTGTAGTTTCAGTTTGCCTCCCTGTGTCTCTTGGATACTAGACCGTGTAGGTGGCTAAAAGCCTCAGAAGATCAGTGATTTCAGGGTCAACATGGGAACAAGGCTTCCCTTCCAACTGCCTTTAAAGGAAGTAGCCATTGTCCTAATCGGGCAAATAGTCCCCTCTGAGGTAACAGCCTGGATTCTAATCTAGGTTCTGTTCACTGAACTCCTGAAGGTGCCAGGAGCAAGGTCTCCTGTAACTAGAGGATCAATATATTTCCCTGTGTACAAGGAAGCTGGGAGCTGCCCTTGGCAAAGAGAGAGTATAGGAAAGGCTTCCTCTCCTGGCCACCCATAGTAGCAGATTAAGACCAAAGACACAAGGACTTCTCACTAAGGCCAACATGCTGGGCAAGTTCACTCTGAAGGGTCACAGCCAATCTGAGGACATCATTTGCCCCTTTAAAATACTTTTGGCTGGTAACCATTCCTTCTTCCATAACCTCCACGGTTACCGGGAGGAGAGCTCAGGCAGGGGACTGGACTTCCTCCAAAGAGCGGAAGACAACTTCCTCAGGAGTGATGTTGGAGTCTTGAAGGCTGACAGAGTTGGATACTGGAAGGAAAGGGGTCCAAGGGTGCTCTGGGCAGCAGGCTGCATCCCAAAAGACCCGTGTCTGGGGAGACGTCAGAGGGAGAACTTGTAATGCAGAGTGTGAACACAGACGAGCAGGGGTCTGAAGAGGAAGGCGAGCTCACCACCGGGTCAAGCCATTGGCAAATCCCTGTAGAGAGTTCCCCTGAATCCTTTGGCCAGAGCTGTGTGAGATCTGGGACAATGGAAGCCTGCGCATAGCCTGCAGCTTCAGCAAGGACAGGAGGTGGCGCTGTCGGCACAGTCATACGCAGTTGGAACTGTGCCTCCTCAGCCCCGGGGAACCTGGAAGCCAGCGCCCACAGAGCGGCTGCTCCTGACGTCAAAAGTAACAGGAGATGTACAAAGCCTGGGGATCTGCGAGGGGCCGCGGCCAGGAAGAAGGGGGAGGCTCTAAATTGAAAACACACCAGCAACACTACCTTGGGGCTCCCTAAACCGCTGAAAGCAGTGACGAGGTTCTGGAATCCAAGAGAGTGGGCGGTGCTGTTCTGTGGCTGTGGTCTAAATGTAAGGGCCGGGAAGACACTGCTTCTCCAATGCTTCCCCATCAGTGCGAACAATCCAATGCTCCACTTTCATCAGGACCAGCTGCTGTGCCTGCAGCAAAAATAGTCCCTGGGCTGTTCGGGTTCAGGCCCATCTGAGAAAGGTACCCAGTGTTCCCATGGCTTCAGCCCTGCCCTGCATTCCAGTAGGTTGAACCTTTGTGCTGGACCCTCCTCTTCCTCCCTGCCCTCTAATTCTTATCTTTGTTCACTGTCTGAGCCTCCACACTTCTGGCCTGGGCCACGGTTTTCAAATCTATTGTGGTAGTTGTTAGGGCTGCTGGCCACAGTCTTCCTGCCTTCCTCCTTTCTGAACGTGGTAGGATTTTTCTTTCTGATCTCTTCACCTCAGGTGGGGGACTGTACAACTAAGGGCTGTGGAGATGGCTCAGTATGAAACGTGCTTGCAGCAATGTCACGAGGTCCTGAGTTGAATCCTCAGCACCCATATAAAAAGCTGTGCACCTGTGATCCCAGCACTAGGAGGCGAAGGCAGGCAGATAGATCTGTGGGGCACACTGGCCAGACAGTCTAACTAAATGGGTGAGCTCTACATTCAGTGAGAGACCCCGTCTCAAAAACGTAAGGTGGAGAGTGATAGGGGAGACCTCTGGCCTCCGCGTGTGCACATGCCCAAACACACACACATATTTACACAAGTATGTGTAGTCAACCCTGCTCCATTTCTAAGCCAAGCATTAATGCTGATAGAAGAACTTTTCCTGAATCCTGACAATCTCTGATGTCCCTGACACTTTGCTGCTCCACAACTCTGGATTCAGTAAAGGAGGTAAGTCATAATGAACATGCAGCATGAACAAGGACTCTGCTGGGGCTGTTTGTTACTGCAGCATAACCTTGACTCTCCTGACTGGTATATGCAAACTCCTGTAGCACATAGGGTACCGGAGTTGTTGTGAAAGTGTGCGTTTTCTTACACTAACTGTGATAATTAACAATATTGAGTATCGCTTGACCACTATGTGTCACGAATGACATTGGGCTTTGGGGTAGATGGTTTCTCATTAATCCCTTTCATGGTCCTCTGGATTTGAGGTTATTATCCTGTTTTGTATTAGCAATTTCATCACAGAGGTCAAGGGCTAGGGCTAAAGAACACCTGAAGGTCATGATCATATCTAGTATGCAACTGAAATTAAGATTCGAATATAGAAGTTTCTGGTTTCAGCAGCTTTTTATCATTCTTTTTACTGTGAATATGTATGAAGCTAGACTAGGCATTCCAAGAGGGGAAAAAAAAGTAAGGAGTTTTTAAAGAAATGATTCCTTAGCAGGAGAAACAGGATCATCAGCATTAGGAACGAATCAGATGTGAAAGGCGATCCAGACCCACGGGCCGAGACGCCGTGCTGGAAACCTCGTTCATTTTCTCCTCCGATTAGGTGCTTGCCAGATAAGCTGCGGCAAGCGGCAAAGGTTTGAGAAAAATTCAAAGGGATCATTTTGTCTGTCACTTAAAATTGCTCTGAACAAGCTGGGAAACAGGCTGCGTTATGCATTTTGCATAGCAGAATGAATGGCCCTGGTCTTCAGGCCTGGTGGGAAAAAGAAGCCACAGGGCTGGCTTGACACCTTCCTGCCTACCCAGGCGTCCTCCTCTCCCTTGAGGCCCAGAAGCCCACAGTGCTACATAGCCACCATGCCATCCCAGTGCTGCCCTTCCTACCCCACCAGGCAGGGCTTTTTCTGTCATCACTGCTTGTGGGAGGATGTAAAATGCCATCTCCAGGCCTGAGCCTAGCGAAGGCGAGAGCACATAGCACTTACTTGCTGTGTGGGGGAGGTGGGTGGGTGTATGGATGCGGAGGCCAGAGAAAAGCCTCAGACGTTACAAACACGGGAGCCATGCGTTCGTATTTACTCAGACAGATCTGGGTTTGGCCATGTGGGCTGCCAGGGTACTCCACGGATCCTCCTGTGGCTGCCCTCCCTGCGGTGTACTTCTATGCCTGTGCTGTACACCCATGGGGGCGGTCGTGGGGGCAGGGAGAACATGACTGTCAATGCCACAGCACAAAGGCCGGGAATAACTTGTACAAGTCATTTCTTTCCTTCTACCGTGTGGGTTCCAGGGCTGGAACCGAGGTGGCAAGCTTAGCAGCAAGCATTCCCAAGCCCTCTTCCCACCTAGAGCTGCACAACCACACCCACTCCCTTCCCGCCCTGCCTTCTTTAACTCTAGCCCACCTTCTCTTCTATAATCTTACCTTCCAAGATGGTTGCATGCGTGATATGAATGAAACCATTCAAACAACCTTGAGAACTGGCTCTTTATGTCCAGCACAATTACATGCAGACCCATCCACACCATTTACACGGGATCAGAGCTGCCAATAGCTCGGGGTTGCCCGGTCATGCCCCTGGGGAAGGAAGGGCCCCTTCATTTTTCACTCACCAGTGCTTCATACACAGATACTGGGATGCAAAGTAAGTGCTTAAGAATGCATGGACTGGGGACTGGAGAGATGGCTCAGAGGTTAAGAGCACTGACTGCTCTTCCTGAGGTCCTGAGTTCAATTCCCAGCAACCATATGGTGGTTCACAACCATCTGTAATGGGATCAGATTCCTTCTTCTGGTGTGCATGAAGATGGAGCACTCATATACATAAAATACATGAATAAATAAATCTTTTTAAAAAAAAAGAGTGCAAGGACTATGACTCAGAGAGTAGGCTCTGGAATAGGAACCCCCAAACTCAACGTGCAGGGGGGAGCAGGCAAATGATGTCACTTCAATCTGTCTGTTTCTTCAGTTGTGAAGTAGGGATCAGGGCGGCACTGATCTCAGACAGTTGCCATGATAATTAGGCAAGTCAGTGCATGGCTTGTGTTTAGTCCACCGCCGCCTTGCAGTCAGAACATAATTCACAATTATTAATTATAATTAATACTGTGCATACACAGGACGGAACTGAAAAGTCTGGGATGAGAAAACGCAGACTTGCAAAATGTTCGGAGCAGGGAGTGGCAGCACGTTCTGAAAGAAACGATTCTTTTTCTGGAGTCATCGCATAATTTCCTTGCAAATGATGAACTCCCCAGACTCACTGAAATACAAATATTTGACAACAACACAGCTGAACCCACTGGTGATTCTGCATCCATTCAAATGTGGTCACAGCATCTCTCGGGGACAATGGAGACTGGATGGACTGGGACAACAGTTATTGAGTGCCCACTGTATATATGCCATGTACTAGAACAATAGTTATTGAGTGCCTACTGTGTATATGCCATGTGCTGGAACAATAGTTATTGAGTGCCTACTGTATATATGCCATGTTCTGGCCTAGGTACCAGGAAGGCAGCAGAGAAGAAAACAGACACCCCCTCCAACCTCTCATGGCAGGATCAATATGAAGGAGGGAAGCTATTTCCCAGCTCCAGCTCCAGCTCCAGACTGGGGGTTACTGTGTACACAGATGAAGTCTACTGCCAGCAGCCAGCCGTGCGATGCTGACCCTGGGGGCACATGGTCATGCCCTGTACTTTAGTTTTTCTGAAGCAGAACTGGCCCTCCTCGGCTTGACTGGCAGCCAGGGGAAAACTCTGGTGGGCCGTCTGGTCCTCTCCCCACCCCCGCCTCCCACACTTTTAGGCCCTTTGGTATATGGACAGAGCTTCAGGATGTACCACCCTGAAGTCACAGGGGTTCCTGGGACCTGGGCCTTCCTTCCACCTACTGGACGTGGTGGTGACTCGCAGCGGCTGGCTGTGCACTCCTTCCTCCCTCCAGGGCTGCCTCAGTCCAGAGCTGGGTAGCAAGAGCTGCAGTCCGGCCGGCCGCAAAGCCACAGGTTTTCTCCAAGGGATGTTAACTGGCCCATGACCTTGGCCTCATTAGCTTAGCACTCTCCACCTGAGCTGCCTGGATCAGGGCCAGCCAAAGAAATTAGCTCAGCCCACAGGCCTCTGGGAGAGGTATCAGGCAAAAATAGATCAGAGAGAGCCAGAGACTCCTTGTGCAGGAGGGCGCATGGAGCCTGTCAGCTCTGGCATCGTCCTACCTCTGCAGATGGAGGCTGAAGCCCGGGAAAGGAAGGTCATATCGCCATCAAAGCAGGCCTGAGTAGGACTGGCCTCCAGTCTTCCGAGGTCACACTATTTCCTCACCTGTACATCCTATCGGGCCACAATACGCGAAAGATGAAAGCTGCCAGGAGACAATAAGAAATCAGACAATGGAGTCATCAATTTCAAGCCATTTGTTGGTTTTGCTTTTATTTTTTTTTAAAAAGCATATAAAGTAAAAATAAAAATGGCCCCTAAGAAAATGACAGTAGATTATTAAATATATAAAGAGAGGCAGTGTTGCAAGCTAGCTAAAAGGGGACCTCCACTGCCTGCATTCAAATCCCAGCTCCCCTCCTTCTGTGGCAGGTGTCTTCAAGAAGGTTATTCAATATCTCTGTGCCTTTGCCTGGAGAGCAGGGAGAAGAGCAGAGCCTGCTGAGGCTGAGAGGGGGTGGGGAGCCGAGTTTCCCCCCAATCCTCAACCTGCACAAAGCACCAGAAGCCGGGACCACGGCAGAACAGCACCCAGTCGGCGTTTGCCAGGAATGTCAATGCCACAGACGAGACTCAAAAGAAGAGCAAAAAATTGCGAGCCCAGACTATGGGCTCTAAGGTAATCAGTGTGAGCCACTCTCTGTGGAGCCCTACAGGAAACTAGCTGTGTGAGCATGTGTGCGTGTGCGTGCATGCATGCGTGTTCGGCTGTGCTGAGCAATATCTTCACAAGGATGGTGTCACGGCATCTGTGTTATGGAGTTCCTGCACCCTGCCTCATCCCAAAGAGAGCACGTCTGGGCATTTTTCCTTTTCAGCCGGTTCTGAGGCACACCTCTGTTTAAGGGCTCCTCAGTCTGCAGCTTATCATGGCTCTATGCACTGACCAGACCCCTGGAGAAGATGGTGGCAGCCCAGGGAAGAGGCTCTGCACTGAAATGGATGAGTCCGCTGCACAAACGCAGGTTGAGGGGAAATGCTGTGGCTTGCCATGTTCAGCTACATAGCTTGTCGCAAATGAAGAACGGCGCGGGAGGGGAACTGTGGTTGGTATGTAAAATGAATAAAAATTTTAAAACAAAAGTGTTTTCAGTGTCACAAAAGAAGAAGAAAGAAAGAAAAAGAATTTTGCTCATGTACAGACATCATTCACCTCGAGAGCTCTTGGCCTCACGATAACTCCTTCTTATTAGACTCCCACTTGCGGTGAAGGCTAGAGATGAAGTCAGTTCCCTTGGATCACACCTTAGTAGTGCCATGTTCTAGTGCCCCCTGCAGTGGGTGGTCTGGACTTGATCCTGTAGGATGTGACACTCCGCCAAGCTACCTGCTCTGGTGGGTCCTCCTGTCAGACCCTCCTCTGCCCCTAACTGCAGCTAATACAGTGGTTCATGGCTCCGGGATCTGGGGTCATGGATAAAAGAAAGAATCCATTGAGTACCTGAGTGCCCTTGGGGCCTTGAGGGGGTCAGGCCTCTTGGGCCAAGGGCAAGGCTAGGCTTCAGTGAGAACTGGCAGCAGAGAGCTTGAGTCTCTGCTCAGCCCCAAGCCATTGTCCAGTCTGATTTTTAGCCTCCTTTGGAAGGAAACTCAATTCATCAGCTGTGTGTCTATAGGACCGCTGTGAGATCACCATGGTTACCAGTACATCCCTCTTGTGTTCCTGCAGCCTCACCTAAGGGTTCCTCCCTCCCTGATCAAATCTACTCTCTTTCGTGTGTAGTGGGACATCGGCCTTGGCACCACGGTCACAGCTTATGACCGAAGCCTGTGTACAGCCTGCCCTGATCTGTTTCTCTAACATGAGTGGGTTGTCAATTTGGTGGGTGTGCATCCAAAGGGGAAAATGCAAGCAGATCCCTACCTCATACCATATAAACCTGTGTCAAGCAGCACTGTGAGAGACGAACCTTTCAGACTCCTAGAGGAAAAGTAATGTGAAATAGTGGATCTATGCCTGCCCTTGGGGCGGGGAAATAACCGCTCTATGCCTGCCC